>QEPC01014088.1:297465-393446 GCA_003113815.1 Sphenodon punctatus | reverse complement strand
AAACCACCCCCACCCCAGGCATCACCCTAGTACCTACCTGCTGATGCAGGCTCCGGGTCGCCGGCGGCAGCCCGGAGCCAGGGACTTCGGAGAAATTTTTTTTAAAAAAAATCCAGGCTGGTCAGGGTGGGTGGGGGGTGTCCCCTCTTCCACCTGCACAGCCTGGGAGGGGGAAGGATTGTTTTTCCCCCCATTGATTTCAATGGGGACACTGACAGTTCCCCATTGAAATCAATGCAATAGATCCGGCACTGGTAAACCGGTTTTAATCCGGTAAACCGTTTTTTTGCAAACCGGTAACCAGTAAAACTGGTAGCCGGGTTTTTGCCAGATGTCCCATCCCTAGTAGCTACTGACCATATGGCAGGTAGTGGAAAAAGTTCAAAAAGCCCAAGTTCCTCATACCAACATTTTCATACTGCCGAGAGCCACAAGATGTATTAAACTGATCATGATCACGGCTTCCCCTGATCCTGAGGACAGGGCAATGTAGCTTCCCCCAAGTCCCACACCCTCATATCAAAGTTCTGATTCCAGAGGTTGCGGTGGGTTTGGATTGCAGCAGTGGTGACCCAAGGTACAGGAAATATTGCATGCTCAGTTGTACTCTGGCATTTCCTGACTTTTGAGTGAGAAGTTTGCAAAAGCAGACTGCAATCACTAATTACTAGTTTCAGGGTTGTTACCCTAAAGCTCTTTGTGCAGTTCTCTGTGGTAATCTTGGAATGAATGGAGTTGGGTGCACCTGAATGGGAAAGCAAAACTGACTTTAATCCCTAAATCAATCTTGGACTCAAGTCAATCTCCAACCCAAGTTATAATGCAGCCCTTGGAGATCTTCAAAGTGATATAAATTGCTGATGGGAAGGGTGTTTCCCCTAATACTGTGCCCCCCCCCCATCCTCTACCGTGGAGAAACCCAGAAAAACAGACACTTAGCAGACTACCCTCATTTTACCTGAGGGGTCCACCATGTTTAGAAGAATTCTCGACTGCCAAATCAGAACAGCTTGGCTCTGGCCTCTTCTTGCTATTTGATTAACCATTCCCTTCTAGTGATTTGGAAGAGTGAGCAAAGGGTTTTTAGTTAGCCAGTTCGATTTTTATCCCGCCTTTCCCGAAGGATCAGGTTGACCAACAAAATCCAAAAAACTGTTAGTATATGCAACATCCATACGTTAAAACTCGCTGTGTTAATAAGAGCAATTGATCTAAGAAGCCACTAGATGGCGCTGTTATGAAGCAAGTGTATGCGGAGGGAGATGGGGTTTTTTCCTGTTATTTTTCCAGTCCTTCTGTTTTCTTCCTTGCACTCTGTGGTGTGGTTCTTTGTTCTTCATCCCTTCTTTTTCCTTTCTGATTAAATGTAGCATAAGGAGAACTGCCTGAATTCTGAGTAAAGTTCTGTGTAAACCTTCAGCTGTGCTTGTCCTTGAATGAGGTGAATCAAAGCTTACTCTGCAACAGGTTATGGGCCCAGTACCCTTCAGAACAGCCCAGAATAACCTTGAAGATGACAAGGAAACTCTCAGAGAAGGCCTGCTAACTGTAAGTAAGCTGAACCAGAATCCCAATCAAAAGGGAGGGAAGCAAACATGGCCAGCAGCTCTGAATTAAAACTTTCGGTGTGCAAACTGAATAACCTGAACTATCAATTGTGGAAGTTTAAAGTAGAAATGCTTCTATCCAAAGATGACCAATGGGAGGTAATCACCACAGACAGACCAGCAGAAAACCCTGTGGAGTGGGACAAAAAAAATAACCAGACAGGTAAAAGCAACAATAAAGCTTGCTGGTGGGAAGATGACCAATTAATCCACATAAGGAATGAGGCCACAGCAAAGGGCATGTGGAATGCACTGCAGAAACTGCATGAGAGAACCAGCTTTTCTCCTAAGGAAATGATACCAAATGAGACTCGGTAAAGGGAGGGAAATGCAGGATCACACAAACTCGATGCTAGAAGTGGTGGCGCAGCTGTGAGGGATTGGGGAAGACATACAAGACAACCACACAGTGGCCTTACTCCTCTGTAGCCTGCCTGAATCACACAGCGCCATAATAAACGCCCTAGAAATAAGACCTGAAGCTGAACTGATGCTGAAATTTGTAAAAGGGAGACTCATGGATGAATTCCAGCGCAGGAAGGAAATCATGCAGGACAATCAGGACCAGTACAAGGAAACCACTATGAAAAATGCAGATAATAAAACGTGCAAGAAGGAAATGAGAGCATGTTTCCAGTGCAAGAAAGAGGGGCACTTAAAGAAAGACTGCTCCATATGGAAGGCAGAACAACATAAACGGTCTCCCCAGTGTCTAAGCAAAGGGCCAAGGTTACAACTAGTGACACAGTCACGGAACAATGGAGTAGATGCTTCAAAGCAACGCAGGGCAACTTATTCCAAGGCTGGTGTGTCAACTCCGGAGCCACGAGTCATATGACCTTACTGGTCCTGCTAGACCTTTCGGCTGCATTCGACACTGTCGATCATGAGGTGTTGGTGACTCACCTGTGGGACCGTGTCAAGATTGGCTGGATGGTCTTGGACTGGTTTTGTTTGTTCCTGGCCAGGAGAACTCACCGGGTGGTCTTGGGGGAGTATACATCTTCCTCCCGGACCTCATGTGTGGAGTCCTGCAGGGTGCCATTCTGTCCCCCCTCTTGTTTAACATCTATATGCAGCTATAGGGGAGATCATGAGGGGGTTTCAGGGCATGCAGTGTCATCAGTATGCTGATGATACTCAGTTCTACCTCTCCTTTTCCACCGACCCAGGCCATGCAGTCTCCCTATTTTCCCAGTGCCTGTCAGCTGTGGGGACTTGAATGAGGTTGAGCCATCTGCAATTGAATCCTGACAAGATGGAGGTGATGTTGGTGGGTGAGGGCTTGGGGGACCTAGGGGTGGTTGAATCTCCTCTTGTTGGGGAGGTTTGCCCTCCCATAGTCTCTCAGGTGCAGAGTCTGGGTGTGCTCCTCGATTCACGGCTCAGCCTGGAATCTCAGGTTGTGGCGGGGAGTGCATTTCGGCAGTTACATCTTGTCCAGTGGCTTTGGCTGTATCTCTCAGACTCCGACCTTGCCACTGTCATCCATGCCTTCATCACCTCGAGGCTGAATTACTGCAATGCACTCTACGTGGGACTGCCCAAGAAGTTGGTCCGGAGGCTGCAGCTGCTGCAGAATGCAGCGGCCCATCTCATTACTGGGGTTGGTTGCAGGGAGCACATGACACCGGTGCTCTGCGCTCTGCACTGGCTGCCTATAAAGCACCGAGCCAGGTTCAAAGTGCTGGTTTTAACCTTTAAAGCCCTTCACGGCCTGGGCCCTACCTATCTGCGGGACCGCCTCACTCCCCATGTGCCCGTGCAACCCTTGAGATCATCCCTGGGAGCCTTTTTGGAGGTTCCCTGGGCAAGGCGGGTGGCCACCAATGTTAGATCTTTTTTGGTGGCCGCCCCTGTGCTGTGGAACTCACTCCTGGAGGATGCTCGGCTGGCTCCCACTCTCCTGTCATTTTGGTGTTTATGTAAGACCTGGCTGTTCTGCCGGGCCTTTGGCGAGGGGTAGGGGTGGGGGGAGAGGGTTTTTGTTCTCCTGTATTGTATATTTTTATCAGTTTTAAATTGTTTTATTGTTTTTCTACTATTGTTTGCTGTCCTGGGCTGCTCTGTGGGCAGGAGAGGCGGAATATACATTTTATATAAATAAATACAATTAAAAAATATGACTAGCAACAGAAGTTTCTTCACAGAACTGGACCCAAACAGCAGAGAGAAGATAGACCTTGCTGATGGAAGTAGCATCACTGCAGAAGGTATTGGAAAGGGGATTCTAAATTGCAACAGGCCACACGGAGGCATATTAATCATCCCAATGGAGGATGTGCTGTATGTACCTGGCTTAGAGGGAAGGCTCCGTCCATTAAATGCATGACAGCCAGAGGGCTTACCATCAGATTCCAAGGTAATGAATGCACAATTCGAAAGGGGACAAGGGTCCTAGCCAGGGCTATTGCAGATGAGCACCTATACCGCCTAAGCACGACAAAGGAACAAGTAAAGCTCAATGCACATAGACAACACAAGGACTGCAATGCATTCACTTATGGCACCAATGCTTGGGCCACAGGCACCCGGAAAGTATAAAGGAACTGCAGAGACAACAGTTAACAGTATGTCCTATGACCATGAGATGTGGCTGCTGCATCAAACCTAAAGCCATAAGAGCAACACTTCCCAAGGCAACCCAGACTAGAACCTGAAAGCCACTTGACCTTATACATAGGCCGTTTTTAGACGAGCGTGCGATTCACCACCTCGATCGCCGACCCGGTGAAATCACGTCCGGAAAAGAATGCGCGCCCCCCTCCTCTGTGGGTGATTCGCGGCAGCATCTCATGTAATTCCGTCTCACAGGATTTAGGAAACCACGAGCAAGTGCACTGTGCGCTCATCTAAAAATGGCCATAGTGACATATGTGGCCCCATGAGAGTACCCACGCCTGGAGGAAACACGGATACATAGTGCCTTTTACAGACAATTACTCAAGATACACAATCACATACATCATGAAAAATAAGAATGAGGTACTGGAAAATCTACAGGATTACATGACCATGATAAGCAACAGATTTCAACGTAAGCCTCTCATGCTGCAAACTGACAACAGTGGTGAATATACAGCGAAGAAAGTTGAAGACTTCCTGAAAGCCAATGGGATAGAACATCAAAAGACTGTGCCATATACACCTGAGCAAAATGGGGTAACTAAAAGGAAGAACAGAACTTTAACTGAAATGATCAGATGCATGTTAACAGATTCTGGACTACAGAAAAATATTGGAGTGAGGCAGTAGTTACGGCTACATATCTACAAAACCGACTCTACTCAAAAACAGTGAGGAAAACCCCGTATGAGCTGTGGTATGGAGAAAAAACGAGTGTGGGGCACATCAAAGTATTTGGATGTAATGTGTATGTATACATTCCAGAAAAGAAATGTGCCAAACTGCAAAACAGAGCTGTAGAATGGATTCTTGTTGGATACAGTGAACACTCCAAAGGGTACAGAATCCTGAACCTACACACGGACAAAGTAATCATCAGCAATAGCGTGACTTTTGAGGAAAACCCAAGTGACAGCATAATGTCCTTGCAGGGACAAGAAGAAGAACACTTAGACCCAAATCAGATTGTGAAGAAAGAAGAACGTCCTGAACTAATAGTCGAAATCAGTACAGACTCAACCAATGTGCATGAACAAACCCAACCAACTGAAGATGCTGAAATCAGACCGTCTACCAGGGCAAATAAAGGCAAACTGCCTATCCGTCTATCCTACAAAGTCAATGCCAGTAGAATATCTGAACCAACATCCTGGGAGGACATTTCATATATTTATTATTATTATTATTATAAACATTTATATAGCGCCAGTCGTGTGACCTGGTGCTGTACAGAACATAGAATTAGACGCGGTCCCTGCCGGTGGCTTACAATCGAAAAGACAAGGAGGGGGAGACAGGGAGAGGGGACAGTGGGAGAGACAGGGGACAAGACAAACAAACATTCAAGCGGATGCGAAGTCTCGGGTGCGTATGCTTGGCTTGGTTACAAAGAGGTTGGTAGCAGCAGTCAGCAGAGGAGGGCAGACAGTAAGTGTACGGGGAAAGACTAGCAGACATTGGGAAAGGCGGCGAGGAAAAGGTGGGTCTTGAGGAGGGATTTGAAGGAGCGGAAGGAGGAGGCAAGGTGGATGTGGGCAGGGAGGGAGTTCCAGGCATGGGGGGCAGCGAGGGAGAAGGGTCGAAGGTGGTTAGTTGAGCAGAAGAAACGAGGGAGAGTGAGGGAGGGGACAAAGGAAGAGCGGAGAGCGCGTGCAGCAGCAGGAGTGCTCAGGGAAATTAGGTCCGAGAGGTAAAGGGGAGCTTGGTTGTGGAGCGATTTGAATGTGAAAACCAGGAGTTTAAACAGGATACGTTCAGGAAGGGGGAGCCAGTGAAGAGAGAAGAGGAGAGGCTGCACATGGTCGAAGCGACGGGCAAAATGAATGACCTTGGCGGCGAAGTTTTGGATTGCGATAAGGGGGGACAGGCGAGAGTGAAGGAGGCCAGCAAGTAGGAGGTTGCAGTAGTCGAGGCAAGAGATAACCATGGCATGAACAAGGATTTTGGCCGAGGAGATAGAGAGAAAGGGGCGGATGCGGGCAATGTTGTGGAGAGCGAATCGGCAGGATTTGGCCACAGAGTCAATGTAAGGTTTAAAAGAGAGGTGCGTGTCAAAGATGAAGCCCAAGCTATGGGCTTGGAGAACAGGATGGATGGTGACCCCATCGATGCAGATGGTCAGGTTAGAGGGAGAGGAAGGGGAGGGAGGAAAAATGAGGAGTTCGGTCTTGGCCATGTTGAGCTTAAGTTGACGTCG
This sequence comes from Sphenodon punctatus, assembly GCA_003113815.1. Classification (NCBI taxonomy): domain Eukaryota; kingdom Metazoa; phylum Chordata; class Lepidosauria; order Sphenodontia; family Sphenodontidae; genus Sphenodon; species Sphenodon punctatus. The sequence goes on along the minus strand of QEPC01014088.1, from coordinate 387,017 downwards.
GGACATCCAGGCGGAGATATCAGAGAGGCAGTTGACGAGGCGTGAGTGGATAGACGAGGAGGGAGAGGGGGTAGAGAGATAGAGTTGGGTGTCATCTGCGTAGAGATGGTATTGGAATTCGTGGGAGGCTCTCATCCTTAAAGTAGTCCATTCACTGACATTTGGCTTGTGCCATAGAATCAGGCTGAGAAGCCTGAAAACATGACTGCACCTTTACTGTATCCTGTAAGGCTCAGAAATAAAATAAAATAAAATAGGGCTGCACTGAATAGGTGATCCAAGTAGCCAGAAGGATTTATGAGTTTCCAAGTACCAGGACCAGGTCCTTGGTTGGAACTCTGCACTTTTTCTTAGGACACAGAACTCAGAACTTGGAAATACTCAGAACTCAGAATTGCAGAAACTCAGAAACAATTTTCAACAAGTCTTTTGGCCCGTGGTCCAATGGGTGCCACCAGCCAGCCCAGAAAGCATAACAAACACCCACAAGAAATCAGACATCCCCCCCCCCTCCATTGTGCCTACCTATGCAAGGCAACTTCCCTTCCCACACACCATAAATTAACCAGAAAGAAAGTATCCCCCTGTGCCCTAGCTGGTCACATCTTGGCAACGGTCTTGAAGCCACAGTCAAAGCAGTGCCCATAAAGGCAAGCTAGCAGAGGTGAGACAATTTCAAGAAGACAAACCCAAAAAGTGCAACTGCAAAAAGCCAAAAAAGTCAACAGTACTCTGTGGCAGGGCTGTACCACAAAATGGCACCTGCCATGTGGATCCCCTAAGATGGCTGCCAGACAGGAAGTTTAAGTGTTTGGGGCATGGTCTGAAGTATATAAAGAGGAGGAACAGAAAGAAAGGGAGTCTGCTCTGGACTGCGAGAGGGAGAACACATGTGCAATCTGCTCCTGAAGGAAGGAGACCTGAACTGAATTGGAAGCCTTGAGAAGAGCCTGGATGTGAGTTGGAGATGGCTAGCCTGTGGACGGTGTCTGGCTATGCTACTTGTGATAGGACTGACTTTATGTGCTGGATTTAAAGACTGGCCAGAGGCTTGGTGCTGGGCCTGGATGTATAAATAATAGGGATGGGTGAACAGAACGGAGTTCGGAAATTTGGTTCGGTTCGGTTCGGTTCAGATTGAAATTCGAGTTCGGAAATTCGATTCGGTTTGAAATTCAAGTTCGGTTCAGAAGTTCGGTTCGGTCGACCGAACACACCGAGTTCGGTCGAATTCCGAACTTCCGAACCAAGTTCGGCCATTCAAAACCAGGTTTTTTGGTGTGTGTTGCCACTAGGGCAAACAGAATGGAGTTCGGAAATTCGGTTCGGTTTGAAATTCGAGTTTGGTTGACCAAACAAACCGAAAACGGTCCAAACTCCAAACTCCGAACTTCCGAACCGCGTTCGCCCATCCCTAATAAATAAACTGTTAAAGAGCTGGAAACTCTACCGTGGGCCTAAGCACACCCCATGATAAAGTGGGGGCCTGCTACATACCCACACAGCATGGCCCAGCAGCAGTGCACCCTCTTTAAAATAATTATGCCAGCCCAGCAGGAATAACAAACACCCACAAGAAATTGAACATTTACCCCCCCGCCTCCCTCCCCACACAAAAAAGCCTCCTTGTGCCCACCTATGCAAGGCAAACCCCCTCCCCACACACCATAAATTAACCAGAATGAAAGTATCTTTGCAGCTCAGTGGTCACATTTTGGCAAAGTTGAACCCACAGCCAAATTACAGTGCCCACAAATACCACAGCAAAAGTGATCCCTCTCTGGCCTCTATGGTGCCAACACTCTGGACCTGGTCTTCTGCACTGACCTTGAGGTGAGGGAGGGATCTGATGATTGGGGGTGTGTCATGTTCACCCTTGCCGTGGTCGGACAATTACCTCTTGCAAACCTCCATCCTAGCGTGCCTGCCTGACCGTAGAGGTGCAGGACCAGTTCGGATGGTCCACCCCAGGAGACTTATGGAACCAGAGGGGTTCCAGAATGCTCTTGGGGAAATACCTGCTGACCTCAATGGTTGCTCCATTGATTACCGTGTGGCCTTCTGGAATGGTTAACTAGCTGGGGCCATTGATCAGGTGGCTCCTAGGCATCTGCTTCCAGCATGTCAGCTTCGCAGGTCCCCATGGTTCATGGAGGACCTGGGATGCTTGAAGCATGGAGGGAGGTGGTTGGAGCGACAATAGCACCATACTCGCACCCAAGACGATTGGTTGCAGCATAGAGAATTTTAGAAGTCCTATGCTGTGGTGTAGTGGAGAGGGCAGCAAAGAAACTGTTTTTTGTTGCACTCATTGCGTCTTCTGTGATTAACATCCAGTGGAGCTGGTGGTGAGAGGTCTGGTCAGTCCAGCCCATCTCTGCCTGGAACTGGATTTGTCCACAGCCCATTGTGACATGTTTTTTAAATACTTTGCGAACAAAATCGCTTGGACTGAGCATGACTTTGACTCTGCCATTTTGGAGGCAGTGGCAGAGCCAGAGGTTAGGAATGCCCTGTCTGGTCATGTGGTTTTTGGGGATGAATTTCAATTGGCATTGCCTGCTGATGTGATCAATGTGCTGGGCTCTGTTTGAGTCATGACTTGTGAATTAGATCCGTGACCATTCTGGTTAGTAAGAGCTACCAGGGAGATATTAGGACCGGTGCTGGCAGGGGTTATCAATGCCTGCCTTCGGGAGGGGAAGAGTGCCAGACTGCCTCAAAGAGGCTGTGTTCCAGCCTCTCCTTAAAAAACAATCACTTGACATTGATGTCCCGGCAAGTTACCGGCCTGTCCCCAACCTTCCCTTTTATAGGGAAGGTTATTGAATGGGTAGTGGCCTGTCAGCTCCAGGCACATTTGGATGGCATCAGTTTTCTTGATCCCACACAGTTTGGCTTTTGCCCAGGTTATGGCACAGAGACAGCGCTTGCGGCCTTGGTCAACGACCTCCTTGTAGAACTGTACAAGGGGTTGTATGATTCTGCTGGTTCTATTAGATCTATTGGCAGCTTTTGATACCGTGAACCATGAATTGTTGATGTCAGGCCTGCAGGACCTGGCAGGGGTGAATGGGACAATATTGCAATGGTTCCATTCGTACCTTGCAGATAGATCTCAGCGAGTGGTGCTAGGTACTTCATCCCCTGGGGACCTCCTGTGTGGGGTTGCACAGGGTTCCATTCTGTCCCCTCTCTTGTTCAACATGTATATGAAGTTGCTCGGGGAGATCAGGCACAGCTGGGGGTCCACTGCCATCAGTATGCAGACAACACCCAGCTGTATTTGTCATTTTCATTCGACCCAGGCCCTGCTGTCTTGTTGCTGTCCCAGTATTTGGCCACTGTGGGGGACCGGATGAGGTCAAGCTGATCCCAATAAGACAGAGGTGATGCTATTAGGCAGGGCCAGTGATCTGAGTGAGGCGGTTTCCCCTGTTATTGGGGGTATTCGTCCTCCATTGGCTTAATCTGTGCGGAGCCTAGGGGTGCTCCTGGATTCACAACTATGCCTGGATTTCCAGGTGTTGGCTGTGGCCGGGGTGACTTTTGCTGGTGAAGAGGCTCCACCCATATGCCTCAGATTCTGATCTCGCCACTTTCATCCAAGCCTTTGTCACCTTGAGGCTAGACTATTGCAATGCACTGTACGTGGGGCTGCCCATGGTGACGGTTTGGAAGCTACAGCTAGTGCAGAATACAGTGGCCCGCCTTTTTACTGGGATGGGCCGCAGGGTGCAAATAACACGTACGCTTCGAGCACTGCACTGGCTGCCTGTTGTCTTCCGGGCCCAATTCAGGGTGCTGGTGTTCACCTTTAAAACCCTTCACGGCCTAGGCCCTGCTTATCTGAGTGATCACCAACTCCTGGGCGACCCCTGCGGTTGTCCAGGGGTGCCCTCCTGGAAGTCCCATGCTATTCGCAGGTTCAGACAAACAGGAAGGCATTCTCAGTGGATGCGTCGTCACTCTGGAATTCCCTCCCAGTGGAAGTTTGCCTCAGTCCTATTCTATTAGATCTGTCAGCGACTTTAGATACTGTGAACCACGAGATGTTGTTGACTCACCTGCAAGACTTGGCCGGGGTAGACAGAACCATTTTGCAGTGGTTCCATTCTTACCTTACGGGTAGATCCCAGCGGGTGGTACTCAGGGATTATACATATGCCCTGGGGGAGGCTCCCGTGTGGGGTGCTGCAGGGCTCCATCTTTTCCCCTTTCTTGTTTAACATGTATATGAAGCCACTGGGGGAGGTCATGCACAGCTGGGGGGTCATTTGTCACCAACACGTGGATGACACCCAGCTGTATTTGTCTTTAACATCGGACCCAGCTCCTGCTGTCTCCTTGCTGTCACAGTGCCTGGCAGTTGTGGGGGACTGGATAAGGTGAAGTCAGTTGAAGCTCAATCGCGATAAGACAGAGGTGATGCTGGGGGTGGGGTAATGGTCTGAGGGAGGTGGCTGCCCCCATTATTGGGGGTATCTGTCCTCCATTGGTTCCATTTGTGTGGAGTCTGGGGGTACTCCTGGATCAGCAGCTGCACCTGGATCTCCAGGTGTTGGTTGTGGTCAGGAGTGCCTTTTGCCAGTTACATCTGATAAGACAGCTCTGCTCATATGTCTCAGACTCCGATCTTGCCACTGTCATCCATGCATTTGTCACCTCGAGGCTAGACTACTGTAATGCGCTCTATGTAGGGCTGCCTTTGGTGACAGTTCAGAAGTTGCAGCTGGTGTAGAATGCAGCGGCTCATATCCTTACGGGCACGGGCAACAGGAACCACATAACACTGGTGCTCCATGCACTGGCTGCCGATTGTCTTCCAGGCCTGATTCAAAGTGCTGGTTTTGACCTATAAAGCACTACATGGTCTAGGTCCCGCTTATCTGAAAGCACGCCTCACCCCCTGGATCCCGGGGCGGCCTTTGCTGTCATCTGGGGATACCCTCCTGGAAGTCCCATGTTATCAACAAGTCCAGACAGATAGGAGGGCGTTCTCAGCAGTCGCAACGTCGCTGTGGAATGCCCTACTGGTGAGTCTGTCTGAACCCAGATCTTCTGGCCTTCTGCTGTAACTGTAAGACCTGGCTCTTCTGTTGGGCTTTTGGCAGGGAGAAGGGAGGGGAGATGGAGGGGATGGGGTAGTGGGATGATGTCCTGGTAGTGATTATTTATTATATCTTATTTTATTTTTGTATTTTTGTACTTTGTATGTGTGTGTTATTTTATTGTGTTATTTTAGTTCTGTTTGCTGCTCTGGGTTGCCAGAGGCGAGAGGAGCATGATGATGATGGAATTTATTTACGTGGCCAAAGGCCATAGCAATCTTACAAACACAATATAAAACAATATAAAAATACATATACAAATAAGTATAAAATATACAAAAACAAGACCATAGGTTAAAAATATCTATACAGTAACCTTGTCCTTTTACACAAGGCAAGGGGGGGGGGGGCAGGGGAAGAACCCTCTTGCTGTAGACAAATTTATTTTTAAAAGAAAATATCCCTGCTTCAAAATTAAAAAACATTATATTGATCTAGAGCCGTATCTCAGGCCAAGCTAAAAATTCAAGGCTCCTCCCCCCCCCTACTTTATTAGAATTCACTATACCCAGGCTACGCATTGTGTGCCATGTGGATCTTCCATCCTCTCCTCCTCCAGGGTTTTGGAATTCATAAATCTATTTCTGATTCCAAAAGCCTGGATCAAAAAATGTAGAGAAGCTTGCATGAACTCAGGGGCATTTAGGGCATACCATAATAAATTTAGATCTGTTCTTCCTGGATAACTCAATATAAGCGGGGCCAAATATTGTGTTCTAATGGAATTGTACATCTGACAATTAAAGAAAATATGTTGGACGGTCTCAGCTTCAAGAGCATCAAAAGGGCAAAGCCTGTCCTCATAAGCAGTTCCTCTTAAACGACCCTGTAAGATAGTTGTAGGCAAAGCGTTTAGACGAGCGCACATCAACAAGTACTTCCCATGTGCTGAGCCCTTTGTTCTTAAATAGGAGGCTATCTCCCCCAGGCCGGGAAGATAGCTGATAAATTCTCTAAAGTGTGATGAAGCCCTCACAGTTGCTATGTCAGTCTGCCTGGCTATATCTCTGAGCCTGCATAGTACAGTATTTTTTAGCTGACCTAAGGAGCAGGATGTTTCATTCATTTATTTATATTTATAAAAAGTCTTGATAGCTCACCCCTCCTGACACAGCAGCTCGGGGTGGCTTACAGTAATCAAAAATATTTAAACCTTAAAACCTATAAAACAGCTTATAACAAGGAGAATTAAAAAAATCCCTTCCCACCCCAACCCATTACCCCCACCCTTTACCCATCTCCCCCGCAAATGCCAGGTGGAACAGTCAAGTCTTACAGCTACATCAAAAAGAGGAGAGATCCGGGATCAATCGGGCCTCCACTGGAAGGGAGTTCCACAGCCGCGGTGCACCACCGAGAACACCCACTCCATCGTGGCCCCCCGGAAAGACTCGGGGGACCTCAAGGGCACCCCCCAATGACTGCAGGGGCCAATCTAGGATCCAAGGGGTGAGGCAGTCCCACAGATAGGTAGGGCCTAGACCGTTTAGGCCTTTAAAGGCAAGCACCAACACCTTGAATCGGGCCTGGAAGACTACAGGCAGCCAGTGCAGAGATTGGAGAACTGGTGTAATATGCTCCCAACGGCCTAATTCCACCAGGAGGTGGGCCACCGCATTATGCACCAGCTGCAGTCTCCAAACCGTCACCATGGGTAGCCCCAAGTAGAGCGCGTTATAATAGTCCAGCCTAGAGGTGATGAAAGCATGGATGATAGTGGCCAGGTCAGAGTCAGAAACATACGGCTGAAGCCATCGCACCAGATGTAATTGTTGAAAAGCACTCCTTGCCACAGCCTCCACCTGAACATTCAAGTGGAGTTGTGAATCAAGGAGCACCTCCAGACTCCACACCTGGGAGACCAGTGGAGGACAGATCCTGCCGATAATGGGGGCCATCATCTCCACCTTATCCACCAGCATCACCTCGTAAGAACATAAGAAGTGCCATACTGGATCAGATCAATAGTCCATCTAGCCCAGCATCCTGTCTCCGACAGTGGCCAATCACAGTGGCTTGGGAGAAGCACCCAACAGGTCACAATGGGGGATCCATTCCCTGTTGTTTTCCCCCAGCTCCTGTCATGTTCCCTGATCCTGTCTGGCTAATAGCTGCTAATGGACCTATCTTCCAGAAACTTGTCCAAACCTCTTTTAAATTCAGTTTTGTACTGGTCCTTATCACAACCTCTGGCAGTAGATACCACAACCCAATTCTATGCTGAGGAAAAAATATTTTCTTTTATTTGTTTTAAACTTGCCACCCATGAGTTTCATGGAGTGTCCCCTAGTTCTAGTACTAGCTTAGAGGGTAAATAACTTCTTTATTAGTTCCACACCATTCATGATTTTATAGACCTCTATCATATCTCCTCTCAGCCATCTCTTCTCCAAGCTGAAGAGCCCCAACCTACCAAGACTCTTCTCATATGGGAGCCCTCCCATGTCTTTGATCATTTTTGTTTTCCTTCTCTGTATGTTTTCTAGTTCAGCGATGTCTTTTTTGAGATGGGGTGACCAGAACTGCACACAATATTCAAGGTGCGGTTGCACCATTGATTTATATAGAGGCATTATGACATCCTCAGTTTTATTCTCTATCCCCTTCCGAATAATTCCTAACATTCTGTTTGCTTTTTTTACTGCTGCTGCGCACTGCGCTGTGGATTTCTTTGGGTAATCTCAGACGTTATGAAAACGCCTTTCATCACAGTGGATCACAGTGGATCCCCAGTGGTGGCGGCATTCCCGTGAATGTCTGTTTGACCCTCGCCAGATGTTCACCACAGTGAATCTCTGGCAGGGGGTCAAACCGAACCACGATTCTGGAGGTGAGGCTGGCCTCACCTCCAGAATCGTGGTTAGCTTGGCCATGATCCGGAAAGGGCATCAGTTACCTTCCCCCGGTCCAGAATTGCACCCTGAACCACAGTACGGGATCGGGCGCAGCAGCCTCATTGGCCGCTAGGCCCACCCATCTCCCATGGGCGGACAGCCGAGGGAGCATGGGGGGCGGGGCTGTGCAGTCGCACGTCATGCCGTGCAGCCCCACCCCCTCCCTGATTCCTCACAGTGATGGAGCTGGCACATCTGAAGGACGGCCAGCTTTATCACGGACCAGGATCGGAGAGAGATCCTGGTGTGGGGTTCAGCGTGGCGGACCTTTAGGCCCGTCACGTCTGAAAATACCCATTGTATTGTCCACAACCACCTGCAGTTCCTTTTCCGGAGTGATAACTCCTATTTTAGTACCAAGCATTGTGTACAGATAGTTTGGATTATTTTTTCCAATGTGCATCACTTTGCATTTGTTCACATTAAATCTCATTTGCCATTTAGATGCCCAGGCACCCAGTGTTGTAAGATCCCGTTGCAGTTCCTCACAGTCTGCTTGTGTTTTAACTACCTTGAATAAGCTGGTGTCGTCTGCAAATTTGATCACCTCACTCTTGACAGCCTTTTCCAAATCATTAATGAATACATTAAACAGCACCAGTCCCAATACAGATCCCTGAGGCACACCACTTTTTACATCTCTTCATTGTGAAAACTGACCATTTAGTCCTACTCTTTGCTTTCTATCTTTTAACCAGTTTCTGATCCATAGTAAGACACTACCTCCTATCTCATGACTTTTTAATTTTCTCAAGAGTCTCTCATGAGGGACCTTATCAAATGTTTTCTAGAAATCCAGGTACACTACATCTACTGGGTCTCCCTTGTCCATATGCTTATTTACACCCTCAAAGAATTCCAACTCTGTCTTGTCAGGATTCAGCCTCAGTCAATTAGCCCTCATCCAGTCCCCCACAGCTGCCAGACACCGAGTAAGCACCGAGACTGCAGGGCCTGGGTCTAATGAAAAAGAGAGGTAAAGCTGGGTGTCATCTGCATACCGATGACATCTCACACCCAACCCTCATACCACCTCACTGAGAGACTGCATGTATATGTTGAACAGGAGAAGGGACAAGACAGAACCCTACGGGACTCCATATGAGAGGTTTTGATATGATGAAAAATGATCTCAAAGCACCACTTGCTGGGTTCTTCTAGCCAGGAAAGAGCAGAACCACTCAAGAACCATCCTGCCCACCCCTGCATGGTCCTGCAGGCATGTCACCAACATCTCATGATCAATGGTATCAAATGCAGCTGACAGATCTAATAGACTCAGCAAGGTCGAATGACCCCTGATCCAATTCCCGGTGTAGGTCATCAACCAGCACCACAAGTGCAGTCTCGGTGCCATAGTGCAGATAAAATCCTGACTGTGAGGAATCAAGAAAACCCATACGATACAGATGCTCCTGTAGCTGTCAAGCCTAAAAAAGGAAGCTTAGAGACAGGCCGATAGCTGGCAAGAGAGTCAACGTCAAGCGATGGTTTTTTGAGCAGAGGCTGCACCACTGCCTCTTTGAGACATCCCAACACTCTGTCCTCCTGAAAGGAGGCATTGACCACCTGGGCCAGCAATGGCCCCAATGTCTCCCAGCAGGCCTTAACCAGCCAGGACAGGCATGGGTCTAATTCACAGATGGTGGCCCTGACCACCCCAAGAACATCCTCCGCATTGGTGGGTGCCACCAACTGAAATTGATCCCACAAACTCAGACAAGGCAGGACTTCCATAACCTCTGATTTCCCTAATGTAATAAGCGTGGCATCAAAGTCATGGTGAATCCGAGCAATTTTATCCACAAACATGTCACAGTGAGCACTAGATGACTCCGCTTCCAGGTGGAGGGAGGCCGGACTGACCAGCCCCCATGCCACCCAGAAAAGTTTCGCTGGACGGGATTTTGCAGATGCTATGAGGGTAGCAAAACCATATTTTTTTTATGCCCACATAGCCATGGCATAGGCTTGTAAACTAGCTCTATGACGCATTCTGTTGATTTCAGCATGCAAGTGACAACACCATCGCTCCAACCGCTGCCCTTCTCGCTTCAGCACCCGCAGCTCCTCAGAGAACCTGTGGTGCTGTCACCTGGGAAGTGGACGCCTAGGAGCCATCTGATCAATGGCCCCCATCAACAAAGTATTTCATAACGCAACAAGGTCATCAATGAGATGGTCATCAAGATCAGAGGGTATCTCATCTAGAGCATTCTGGAACCACTCTGGTTCCATCAGTCTCTGGGGGTGAACCATTCAAATTGGTTCTGCACCCTTCCAGGGGCAGACATGTGCCAGGAGAGAGGTCTCCAGGAGGTAAGTAAGTAAAAAGTAAAGTAAGTAAAGTAAAATTTATTTAGACATGGGCATTTCGCCATGGCCAACAATGTAACAAAAAGCATATAATACAAAATACAAATATATGAATAAATATTTTACAACACACACACAACTCATAGATAGCAAATAACTAAAAACAGGGTAAAAGAAAACAAAAAACGTAACTCATATATCCCTACCAGCTCGTAAATAAATTCATTTTCAAACTTGTAATACAGCCCAAGACAAAGAGCCAGGGAACACAACTGAGACCAACCTAAAACCCCAGCGGGTATTTTAACAGCTGGTAACACTTACAGTTGATACCACTTACAGGGCCTTTCTCTAGCTGCGACATAAAGCCCTGGACGTGCAGGCCCAGTGTGAGTGTAATTCCACCCTGGATGTACAAGCCCAAACATCCCTAAACACCGATCTGCAGCCCTTAAAACGGCACCAGGTCATAGAGTTTAAGATTGGATCTGACATAGGATTGCCTCTCAAGGGCGAGATTGATTAATATGGAAACGTGAAGCGAATCTTCCTCTGTAGTTAAATTTATAAAGGGATTTAAATACATAGCAAGGTTCAGCTAATAATCCACAGACGTTAGCCATTTATCTGCACCAGCAGGTTTTGAAATACTTGTATGAATTTGAAATATTGGGCCTTCTTTAATATTGGTAAGTGTAGAAGTGACGGCTGCTTTCAAATCGGTCTGTTCTCCAGGCATATATTTGTAAACCACACACTTAAAGAACAAAACATGGTCATATAAAATTTAGATTCAGTGTCTGTCAATTAACATCTCCCAGCAACTCATTGTTTAGGAGATGAACTGAGAGGACAAACAAGTTCAGATGTCCTGTAGATCAGAACGTCTATCATTACCTATGGCCGAGATTTTCAAAAGTAGTTCACTTCCGTTTCATCAGGGACCTGTGCTCACCGCATTTCCCCCAATTGGCAGCAACACTGTGAACATGGACCCTGCTTATAAGTCTGGAAAACGAACCAGCATCCAAGTCTAGGAAGTAAGTAAGTAAGTAAGTTTAATAATAACATTCAGCAATTTGCTCTCGCCATAGCTGAAATTGTAAATATATAACAAGAATAAGTACAAATATGGCAATTGTAACAATAGTAGTACACAACTACACTATAATACTGTAAATCTTAAGATCGAAAAATTAAATTACCATCTCTCCTTACACAAAAGAGGGGCAAAAAACATTTAAAATTACCCCTCGTAAGACCCTCAAAACCATAAACCAGTTCTGGCTAGTGTGGCAATGGAGTAACCGCGGGTTTGACCTGTCTAGAATGGATTAGCTCTCTGCGTTTGAGTGTCAGCCTAATGGAAACTGCAATGGCTAGTATCGCATCCCTATTCTCCATCTTCAGCAATGCTTTCTAAGTATCACTCCGGTTAGGACCACCATTGCCAACTAACATCAGGGTCAGCCATACTGCTCTAAGTGCATTAAGCTGAGGACACAGTGACAAAAAATGGTTAATAGTATCCACTTCGTGCAGGCTACATGAACAGAGGCGCTGGTCGTGAGGGATATGCCTATACCTACCCTCAGCAGTAACAGTGCTTACCAAGTGGAATCTTAAATTCGTGTAGCATCTGTGCAACTCTGGGTTGATCAGGAGATCCAGGTACTTCTCAAAACCAAAGGAGAGTTTAATTTGCTTCAGCCCCAGTGCCACTTTCCACTGGGAAATCCTACCTAGATCCTCCTGCCAGCTGCAGGAGGTAATGATCCGTCCATGGCAAGGGCACAGCTGATATCTCCCCCATTAACAGGGGAAATCACAAACCATAGACATGATCCCTGTAAGTATAGTTTTAGAGCCCTGACCTTTGCACGTAGGCCAGGCTGAAGCGCACAGGCTTTGCACTTGCAGTGGATGACTTGCTAGCAGTCATTTTTAGGGGTGTGCATGTCATTTTCATTATTACAATAACAATAACAAAAATTGTTGTTTTTGTTATTGTTATAGTTATTGCAATAATGAAAATGACAAATAATAATAACAAAATAGAAACAAAAACAACATTTTGTTTTTTAAATAAAGAGAAAACACTGAAAAACTTATTTCCGGCTATAACATTTTTGTTTCTTATTAAATTCTGATGACACTTGGGGAAGTTGTACCCCTCAATTGAGGACATTATGTGTACCAAGTTTTGAAACATTTAGATAAAGGGAACTGATTTTAGAAGCACTTGAATATTGTGATTTTAAGAAAAGCTCCATACACATTAATGGCTACAACTTCTTTATCTTCCATCCAATGTGCATGAAACCAATGAGTATTATGTTCCTCCAGAACCTTAACACTCCTGCCAATTTTCAGAAAGATTGGATAAAAGATCCTGATAATATAAGACATTAACTTTAAACTACATTTCCAGCTGTAACATTTTTATATTCCATCTGTTTACAGAACATTTGGCAGAAATGTAACACAAATGTATCTCTGTCCAACTACAGGACAATTTGATAAAGAGACCCAATTTTATAAGCAATTGAGGTTGTCCCCTTGAAGATCATTATTCAGATAAATAGCAGCACATGCAGTGCCAGTTAGAGACAGGCACCTGGCATGGCAGGGGGAGGGAGGTTGTAGGAGGGAGGATGTGGAGCAACCCAAAACACTGACAGACACATTCACTGGCCAATTACTGCATGCTTCCAGCTTTACAGGACCAATCGGTAGTGGCTTTGAGGCAGGCATAGGGGGCAGCCCTCAGGCGGGCATAGAAGGGACTTAACTGGAACTTTGGGGATCACATCCCAGCAATCAAGATACATAGTTTACACATCCAGGCTGGCCAATTATCATCACAATCACATCCTGCAGCACTGTGACAGAGGACATCAGAGAATCTCTATTGACTCTTTCCTAAACAGATGCTTCTGACTTCCCAGTAACAAGTGGGGGAGAGATGTTGGGATGATCACAGCACAGAATGAGGATGTTTGGTTGATATTTCTGATGGCCAATTGGCATCACAAACAGATCTTATACCACAATGACACGTAAGAGAATCCCTGTCATAGGCTCCTTCTCTGCATATGTTGTTCAGGCATATAATATTGGGACCCTTTAATCACATTTTTCTGATATTTGACAGAGATAATTGTGAAAGTGTGATATACAGCCCTGTCAAATTTCATGTGCACTGGTTGGACTACAAGGATGTTACAGTCAGACATACATTTATAAGTTAATAATTGTTTATACCACCAGGACCCTTATTCCAATCCTTTTGAAAGTTGGCAGATATAGTCAATATAGGAGGGGATATAAACTTGCCAAGTTTCATTTACATTAAATGTGAGATGAAGAAGTTACAGCTAAGGATGTATATGAAGATTTTTGCAAAATAATATAGTTCAACTGCTTTAAAAATTGGATTCCTGCATCCCATCATTTTAGAATGTGGTACACATCATGCCTTCCATTGGAGGTACAATCCATCCAGGTTTCAGTCACATATAATGAAAAACAAAAAATATACAGCCAGAAATGTGTTTTCCATTAAAACCAATGGAAAACAAAAGCAAAAACAAAAACGACCATTTGATATTAATGAAAATGACAGATTTAAACAACAAAAACAAAAAATGAAAACAAAAATGACATGGACCCCTAGTGCACACCTCTAGTCATTTTGTCCTAACCACGATGATTTGAAGCTAACTATCCAGCAGATGGAAAGCATCCCACACCAACTTCTTTCAAATCCTTTATTTAAATAGAAAAAGTATCAATCAAAAGAACCCATCCTCCTAATTAGCATGATAAAGCCTGATCACTCAATCAACACCAGATTTCTTTCTACCCTAAAAATGGCTGTGCTTGGCCTGATTGTCTGACACAGACTTGCCCATGCACAGGGGCTGAACAAGCAGAACAGCTATAACCGCTTCTGCATTCATCACAAATTCAGTGCTAGAAGCCAATACAAGCTTCAAAGGGTCAATCCCAATGCCTCACAGTGTAGGTGCAACATCTTAGAACAGCTTCTCTCTCCTGCGGCAGACAGAAACACATGAATCATTCTAAGGATGGAGTTACCTTCAAGATTTTAGAACTTGGACCAGTGTTGGCCTAAATAAACTCATTTTGTTTGTGTCACAAAACAGCCCCCATTACAAAATATTCAAGATCTAACAGTGGTCTGGAAATAAAAGCTTTGTATCAAGAACAATCAGTCCCTAGTAGGTAAATATGCACAACTCAGTATGCATAATTTGATTTGCCCCTCACCTTACCTGCCCCCCTGTGCTCTCTTCCCTCCCATCCAGACCCGAACTGACTCCTATGCTCCCCCCCAGACCCTACCTGACCCACGGCTCCTTCCCCCCAATGATGTACCCCCACCGTATCTGCTCCCCTGCGCTCTCTTTCCCCCCTCCCCCGATCTGACCCCCACCTTACCTGCTCCCCTGTGCTCTCTTCCCCGCACCCATCTGGACCCAATCTGCCCCCCATGCTCCTGCCCCCCCCCCAGGCCCTACCTGATCCCTGGTTTCTATGGGTGGAGTGGTCACCGCTCTGTTCCACTCCATGCTGCCGCCAGAGTAGTTTTCAAAGCGCCCGTGGTGCTGGGCCATGCAGTACTTTGTTGGGCTGCTGCCATATTCCTTAGTAGTGTGGAATGATGGGGTTACACTTCCCAAATAGACACTGGGGTATAAATCAGGGGCAAAATAATCAAACAGCAACACCAACAATTTGCTCCTTTTCAAACCAGATATATAGCTTACATTGAAGACAAAAAATTTAAAAACTTAAAAGGGAAGAGTGGTATATTTCATACAACAATCTCAAGTACAGAACTCTTAGAACAGTCTCAGATACAAAACTCATACAAAAGGGAATCGAATAGACATAATAATAATATTATTCTGAACAATCCGTGAAACACGCACTCTTATAATGCAATTCTAATATCGAGTGCAAAGAAATCTAAGTCCCAAGTTCATAAAGCAGGTTCTAAGTCTTAGATTCACATATATAAGAGTCTCAAATCCTGACGATCGTTTAGCTGGAGGTACCAACTTCTTCAGGGGAAGATTTCATACATTTCCATAAATCTATAGTTGCCAAAAGATCATTCTGAGGGACCTTTTAAATTGTATATCTACAAACAGTTCATAATAAAGCAAAAAGATGAACAAAAAAGCATTGTGTTGCGCATTCTTATTAGGCTAACAGTTCAAATATTACAAAATATAGGTATTAAAGGACCGTACATCAATCACAGTGGTTTCCAATTACCTGGTAACAGAAAAATCAGTTCAAGAAGTAGCTACCAGGGCCACTCTTGGGTATTAAGGCTGGTCCCTAGTTTCAGGCTTCACACTCTATAAAAGAAAGAAAAATGGGGAAAGAGGAAGGGGTATGAAGGATAAGGGAAACTAATACAGCAATATGGCACAAATAATGCCTTCCCTTCTTATTTTCGAATTTTCCTACCTGGAATAAAGGGACTATCAGACTTCATTCATTCCTCTCAACAGTCTAAATGTAACCAGCAGCCTGCCTATGCTTGCATATTTGGCTCCCAAAGGTCAAGAAGTTAATTTTTGCACGATCTCTCTATATAGAGAGAGACACAATCCAGGTGACTCTAATCTCATTCAGAAGGTGCAATCAAGGAGCTCATTAAGCCCATGAGGCTGTATGGTATCAAGTGTAATTATCCAGTAACTTTCTGGTTTAGTTAATGCCAGAGTGTTAGTTGCAGGAGTCACTCTTTCAATTCTCCAAAAGGAGAATTCAGTTACCCCTATGTGCATCCGGTTATAGTGTTCCACAAGAGGGGCTGCAGGGGAGCGGTTCTTTAATCTGCTCCTGTGTTCATTCATACGAGCCCTCAGACTTCTAGAGGGACTTTACCCACATAAAGTTTCTGACAGGGGCATGAGATGACATATATTACCCCTGTCGTAGCACAGTCTATGTAGTCCTTAATAAAATAAACTTTCCCATGATAGTCTTTGAAAGACTGGGTCTTGAGACTAAATACACAGTTTAAACATTTCCCACAGGGAAAATTCCCTATGACCGGGGGATCATGCCGGTCTTCTTGCGTATGACTTGCTAACTGTGCTCGTACTAAAAAGTTACTGAAATTTCCCCCCCTTTTATATGCGAACAAGGGGGGGGGGATTGAGCAGCCACTAATATGATCAATAATGCCCCAGTGTTTCAAAATAATTTGTTTCAACTGGGGCGTTTGTGTATTATAAGTAGAAACATATACAACTTGAGACTCTGCCTTATCCGTCCCTCTCCCTGATGAGAGAAGTTCGTGTAGTTTGTACTGCCCTTTTATAGCTCTTTCCCAACATATCGGGGGGGTACTGACGCACTAGAAAGCGCTTCGTCATAGCCTGAGCTTCCTCTTTAAAGGTTTCATATCTAGAACAATTTCTTCTAAGTCTAAGGAACGGGCTATACGGGATGCTATGTAGAAGATGTTTAGGGTGGTGACTTGAATATAACAAATATGTATTTTCTGCAGTAGGTTTTCTAAATGTAGATGGGATTAAAGTCTGATTCAATTTTTCTACCCAAAGATCCAAAAAACTTATTTTACAATAGTCATATTTCAAAACAAACTTAATAGTGGTATGTAAATTATTAATCCAATGACCAAATTCTAGGAGGCACATCTCCATCCTCTGCCACGAAACAAAAACATCGTCTATATAGCGCTTCCCCAGGATAATATTATCTACGAAGGGATTACTATCCCTATCATATATAAATTTATTCTCCCATAGACTCATGAACAAGATTGCAAGTTCTGCGGAAATATTGCTTCCCATGGCGATCCCTTTTACCTGTAGGTAAAAACTTCCTGCAAATTCAAAATAATTATCTCGTAAAATTATCTTGTAAAATAGACCAGATTTGATACCCAAGAGTGGCCCTGGTAGCTACTTCTTGAACTGATATTTCTGTAACCAGGTAATTGGAAACCACTGTGATTGATGTACGGTCCTTTAATACCTATATTTTGTAATATTTGAATTATTAGCCTAATAAGAATGTGCAACACAATGCTTTTTTGTTCATCTTTTTGCTTTATTATGAACTGTTTGTAGATATACAATTTAAAAGGTCCCTCAGAATGATCTTTTGGCAACTATAGATTTATGGAAATGTATAAAATCTTCCCCTGAAGAAGCTGGTACCTCCAGCGAAACGATCATCGGGATTTGAGACTCTTATATATGTGAATCTAAGACTTAGAACCTGCTTTATGAACTTGGGACTTAGATTTCTTTGCACTCGATATTAGAATTGCAATATAAGCGTGTGTGTTTCACGGACTGTTCAGAATACTATTATTATTATGTCTATTCGATTCCCTTTTGTATGAGTTTTGTATCTGAGACTGTTCTAAGAGTTCTGTACTTGAGATTGTTCTATGAAATATACCACTCTTCTTTTTTAAGTTTTTGATTTTTTTGTCTTCAATGTAAGCTATATATCTGGTTTGAAAAGGAGCAAATTATTGGTGTTGCTGTGGGGCTACACTTGCCAGCATTCCACACTACCAGGGAACATGGTGGCAGCTCCACAAAATGCTGTGCGTTCTGGCACCGCGGGCACTTTGAAAACTCTGGCGGCAAGGTGGGTGTCACGAAGAAACATAGGTAAACACATGTGTAACATGGGACTACATGTAGACTACAAGTCTGGTAAATATGTAATGCCAAAGGTTCCATATGTATGTAATGTTATAATGGATAACTGTAAAATCCAGATCAGAGATGTAACACGTGACAAGCTCCAGGAAATGCAAAGAGAGATAAAGGATGTGTATTGAGGACTCTTGCCAGACAGCCCTGTTGAGATGTAGATGGACCTCCATGTTTGCCTGGGTCGGCTACGTGACCGACCCCACGATTCCCCAAATGCAGGAACAGACACAAAGAAGGAGGATGACTATTTAAAGTGGCCAGTGAGTCACCTTGGAGCTCTTCTATCCTAAAGCCATCTTGAGAGCTGATCTGCATGTGAAAGCCTGCCTGCCAGCAACTAGGAAGCCAGTGCCCAGTCATTCTATCTTTTTGACTGAGGAACAAGAAGCTTATGGACCTTTATAGGGTAAGGTGCTTATGTAGGAACTCAAACAATATAGATCAGGAATGCGTTATGCTTACCTTTGATTTCTAGTAACCACTCGGTATCAACTATCTTGCTTATGTAATCAATAAACTTACTTCTTATCTTTATGAAGTGTCTGTGTCTAACATTGGAACACAAGTGAGCAACAAGAGCCCTCAAGCTCTTGCGAACCCAGAGAGTAAAAAGTTTGTAAACGGGAAGGATCGGGCCCTTGTGTGACAAAGGAGTTTCATTGTGGCACACTTGAATTTGCCAGAAAGAGAAACTAATTCAAGAGAGGTGTGCGCAAGGGAAACTGAGTCACTCTCCTACATTTAATCATGTCAGTGTTAGAGCAAATAGAATGTTGGGGCTTTATAATAATAAACCCGGTAATGTGGGGGGGTGGACCTCCAACCCGTGACAGTGGGAGCAGCTCGAGATCCAGTTGTGGCTGTAACAGCTCCAGGTCTGAATGCAGCAGCTCCAGGTTCATAGTGGTGGTGGCAGCGGCAGCAGCACCTACAAGTCTAGTAGCAGCAGCAGGTCTGGCAGCAGCAAGGGGGGCAGGCGGAGGGAGGGTGCAGTGTTCGCCCCCCCCCCTTACTGGCAACTGGGGTGGGGGCTATTTTAAACTATGTAGTCCCTGCATGGTGGGCAGGTAGGACGGCGTAAGTTCCTCCCTTTCCTCCCCCCTGCCCAGGCTACTGCCAAGGAATTGACCCTCGATAGTTCATCAACACTTTAATCCACACAGCACCGCACTGTCCCCATAGACTAACATGGGGTTTTACAAGAGGTCATAACTTTTAAACTACTAATCACTTTTTTTTTTAAATGCCAAAAGGCACTCCCGGCAGCTTCCTTAAATTTCCTTAAAAGCTTTCACTTCCTCCCAAACAATACTAAACACCTCTGCCCTGCTCAGATCGAGATGATTGGACTAACTGAAAAAACAGCCTTCAAAGTGCAGTTTTATAACTGTGATACCTCATCTGTTTTCTGGACAATTCAGCTGAAGGTTTCACAGAATGAACCGCCTACCCCAGTGATACTACAAAACAAATGTCACTCTCCTACGTTTAATCGTGTCAGTGTTAGAGCAAATAGAATGTTGGGGCTTTATAATGAAGAGTGCAACACACCTTAACCATTAGAGCGCTCCTGTGCTCTAATAATAAAGCATGGTGGCACTGGCAACCCCTAGCATTGCCCCTACGGACATCCCAGGCCAGGGGAAGTGGAGCAAGGCAGAGACCCCTCTGGCCTCCATGGCGCCAAGCAGTAAAAGCAGCAGGCAGCAGTGTGGCACCGACTTATTTTTAAAAGGATCATGGCATAGTGTAAGTAACCCCAGCATTGCCCCTATGGCCAGGCCAGGCACCCCTCCCCTCCAAGCCAAAATACTTACAGGTCAGCAGTGTAGCTCACAGCCCAATTCACCAAAGAGAATGGAAAATGGCTTTTCAACCACTTTTATTTTGCCCCTGCCAGTCAATCAAAACCTGTCCTGTAGCTTGTTCATCACTCACCTGTCCCCTCCCATACTCCCCTGCCTATCATATATGGCAATAAGTTTTGTTTCCTAGCTCAGAGAAGGGTCACTCTGGCCACGGTCTGGGTCACTCTGGCGACGCGTGCAATGGCGCCTCCATCACTTGACCGAGGTTTCTGAAGTTTTCCTGGTACCGGCCTTGGTACTCAGAACTTTGAAACTCAGAAATTTGGAATCGGGGAAGGGAATCGCCGGTGAATTCCAAATAAAACCAGGGACCGAGTTTCAGCTCTAAAATAAAACCAATCCCAAATGTAACAATATTATGTTGTTTTGAGGCTTGATTTGTGATTTTTGAATAGTTACAATGTGTCATCCTGAGTTCTATTTTTGTCTGCCCTGTTTTGCAAGCTGGGATTGCTGTGACAATGCACTTTGGTAAATCCTTGCAGGACTGGGACCATGCAGAGCAATCACACTGTCCCTAGTCACCAGAGCCTGTCAGAAGGGATCATAAGGAGATGATGGAGCCAGTCGCCCATGAAGGGAGACAGGTAACTAGGGAGCCAGGTTACAGGGATGCAACAAAGCCAGTAGCCTAGGTGGGCCACTGATGAAAGGACTAATGGACTGAAGTAACCGTATTATGCCTATCTGAGGCCAAAGTAGACCAAGTGCTTCCAAACAAGTCATGTGGCTAGAAGTGGGAAGGTCAGGTGACCCAGGCTGGGCTCTTCAGTGCTCATATAGCCAGTGTAGGAGTTCACTAGCAGGAAGGAGATATCCCCTAAGCTGCTGATACTTGGTTTACCTAGCCATGGGATAGAGGGTTGGAGGGAAATCAGTGGGGAATAGGTTCTACAAGAGGCAGACAAGAAAGCATGGTGCTAAGAGCAAGGCAAGAACGGCTCTATACACCAAGAAGAGTTACAGAGAGGCACAGAGTTGGCAACCCCAGGTATCTGCTGCCCTAGTCCAGAGAGCTGCCTTAAAGGGAACCATTGGGGTCTTGCTCCTGCAGGGAGGGAGACAAAAAGGCTTGTAAGTTCTCAGCTTGGTGAGAAAGGGACTGTGAAAACACCAAACCAGGACTCGGGGAACTAGGCCTCAGGGGAAGCCTTGTGAAAGGTGGGAACCCCAGGAGCAAGCCTACGACAACATCCCAGCCCTGGTCAGTGGGAGAGCCCAGGGAGAAAGGCCTAGTGGGAGAACTAGCTGGGTGTGAGGTGACTGAGGAACCCAGGAGGCTATGGGCGAGCCCTTGAATACCCCTTGGATGTAATTCTGCCAGCTCTCTTGCAGGGGCAGAGGCCTAATGAACTCTCCAGTGTGATGTGAGTGGTGGAACCATCCGACTCGCAGCTGTAACATCACCTCTGAAGGGGGGACCACAAACTTTCTCAGCAGAGACCTGAGTTATGGGCAGAGGCCTGTGAGGAATCACAGGCCAGGACATCAGCTAGAGGAGGGAACAGCAGCTGCTGGATGGCACAGTCAACAGCTCTGAGAATAGGGCTGAAACTTGATCTTGAGTTTTTCTCAGTTACTGTCAAGAATCACGGTTCTCGACTCATTTAAAGCAAGAAATGATAATTGAGAAAAATACCAATTCTTGACATTTCTCGGTCGAGAAATATTTCTCAAAATACCGTTTACCATTAACCACAATTAACGGCTTACCGTATACCGCTTACTGTGTACCACATTCATCCCTGTAATGCACTTGCGCAAAGGAGCATTTTGCATTTTGCGCAAAGGAGCATTTTGCATTTTGCGCAAAGGAGCATTTTGCACATGTGGATTACTGAGATGAAGGCGGTAAATGGTAACTGAATGGTATTCCGAGAAAAAATTATCCACCAAAATCTCGGTCTGTAATCAAGATTGTACCAAGATCTCAATGACAATTCTCGATTCTCGCAAGAAAAAAATTGCTTTTTGTTTCAGCCCTGTCTGAGAACATCTCCCAAGGAGAAGAATGAAACACAGAGCTGATGAGCCAGGGGAGCAATAGAAAAAGTGAATGCCAGGGGCTGATCCTGTAAAGACTCTAGACTGGGGTCAGGCCAGCCCATCACAATTGCGTTGAAGAATAATCCCTAATAAAACGGCCAATCCACTTATTTCCTTAAGGGCAATACTAGTTTAAAGCTCTAGGACTGGGATGGAATGAGATTAAGGAGAGAGATGATGCCTTTCTCTTGTGTAGAAAAGCCAGAAAGTATTCTCCTCTCCCACAGTGCCCCCATCTGAATTTGCAGTTGCATAGTACAAGGATCTGTAGGGATACAGTGGTAGAATGAGCTCCTCCGAGCTGCATAAATGAGTAAATGCTGCCATCTGGTGGACACCAAATCTTAATGGTAAGATATTTAAGAAAATACATGCAATCAGAGGTGGGGAACCTTCTCCCTCCCAGGAACCACTTTAGTACAATCTCCAAAGGTCATATAAAAGTTGGGGATGGGGGGGCAGGTGTGTGTGCTTAAGGGCTGTACTCAAGAAGAGGAGGGTCCAGATGATGGATCTGCCCCCTGTCCTTGAATGCAGGCCTTCATCTCTGCTCCCTTCCCCTGAGCTCACTCTCGCAGTGCTTGTGCACAAGGACTGGATTCAGTGGCCAGATCCAGAAACTATAAAGGGGTCAAATAAAAACTAGCTACGGGTCACATTTGGCCCCTGGGCCTGAGGTTCCCCATCCCTGATGTAAGTGACTATGAAAAACATGGTGTTTTGTTTCCATGAAATGTCTCAGAAGGGGGCTCCATAGTTATCCGCAACTGGGAAGAATACATTTCTGAGGCCAACAGACAACTCTCATACCACAGTTATTACAAGGAACTCCAAAAAGATCCCACATCACAATTCACCAAAGAGCTCAAAGACACCATCAGAGCCCTCTCCCGTAAATTACAGGAGGAACTATCTGATCTCATCCTTGCCAACCCCAACCCAAGGACCTTCCACATGCTTCCCGAATGAGATGCACTATAGAATGGTGTGCTGCCCATTGCCAGTCTGAAGGGCTAGTCATTAACTACGACAAAACTAAAATTGTGATTTTCTCGAAACAGCAGAATAACCATATCTGGGTTATGAGAAAAAGATAGAACAGTTTTTTCCCCCCCGCTATCTAGGGATAGTTTTTCAGTCAAAAGGATCATGGACGGTGCAAGAAAATTCAGCAATTGAACAAGCGAGCAAGGGTGCTTTTGCAATTAATCATTGCTTTTATGCTCAAAATGCTCAACTGGTCATTCCCGCAATTACAGTTTTACTACCAAAATAGGGGGTGAGTTGCTTTATAGAACACATCTTTGGGGCTTAGATAAAACCTCGGATATTGAAAAGGTTCAGTCTAAGTTTTTGAGAAGATTGTTGAGGCTGCTGCCAGGTATTTCAAATACGGCATTAAGAAGGGAGACAGGTAGAATCTCATTGACATATTCAGTATGGCGTGCAGCTCTGAGTTATTGGCTCAGACTATCCTTTTTAAATCCAGAAGGCCTTTTGCCACTGATCCTTTCTGATAGTTTTGCCAGGGGTTGGGTAAATAAAATACAGAGTAAGATCCAACAAATGGGGTTTTCTATCCCTTATTTGGCAATGCAGGGATATGCAAAGGCCAGAGTGGAGCTCTTCCAACGTCTTGCTGATATTGAGCAACAGGACGATATGTCCAAGATACGGGAGGCAAGATTCCTTTCTGGCTATTTACCTGTAATGCCATCCAGGAGGTTTAATACAAAGGTCAATCTCCTTTCTCCTAAACTAAGAGCTGTGTTCCTTAGGGCAAGGTTAAATGTACTTCCCTCGGCCCTTTTGGAAGGCTGATATAAGGGTGTGCCGTTCCACTTAAGAGTCTGCCCCTGTTGTTCGGGCGAGGTTGAGACGGTCGCCCATGTCTTACTGTTTTGTGGACTATATGTTGACATTAGAGAATGATTAATTTATTCTCTTTTAAGATGTTCACCAGGTAGATCACAAGAGGTTTATGTATTTGTTTTATTGGCTGATAGCACTCCTAATATAACATTTTCTGTTGCCACATTTTTGGCAAATGATCATAATATTTATTTATTTAATTATTTAAACCGCGTCCCATCCAGCCTCACGGCAGCTCCGGGATGAATGTGGTACACAGTAAGCGGTATACAGTAAACTGTAAATTGCGGCTAATGTTAAACGGTATTTTGGTTCTTTGCTCTTCGCAGAAGATTGGAAAATTTTTCTTCTTTACCATCATATTGGACTTTTTTTCCTACTTGCTGTATTTTGTTATTCCATTTCCATTCATTTGTTTTCCAATCTTGTTTTGTCGGTCTTCATTAAATTGTATATTCAGAAAAATTTAAGGTTGCAGTCTTTTGGTCCTAGACCCATTCTCTGAGATAGTCTATGTGCTCAGAAGGTGGCACACCGCCTTCTGGAGTCATACCCTGGAAGAACGAAACTGCTGGTATGGCTTCTTCTTTGCATGGTTTGCCACAGCTGAGAGTCATCATAGGGGGAAGGATACTGAGAAGGGGGGTTTGATGACCTGTGTATTAGACTTCTCAGACTAAACTTGTGGGGAGGGGGGAGCTGCCCAAACACAAGAAATGCATGCAGGGGGCTTCCTGTTTATTAGGCTCTACCTACTAAACACATGCGTGCACGGACTGATCCTGGTCTCCAGGGGGCGATCGTTTCATTTGTTGTGTCTCCTATGTTGAGTCACTTTGAGTGCTACAGGCAGTTCTAGTTTCTCTTTCCCAGCTTTCTTCCTCTAGCCTGAACATGGCCAGTTAAGTTTCCATATGCTCTAGTTTCATTTTTCCAAACCTATCATTTGTTCTTACTTTCCTTTGAATTTTTCCTAGTTCATCTTTTTCTAAGGCCCAACGCCAAGCAGAGAAACACAGTTAAGTTGCTTTGCATGTTGCTCTGCTTGAGATTAGAGCTATTTAGATAAAAGATGCTTGCTAGGAGGTTTAACTGTTGTTATTGGGAAACCACCCAGAAATGTATTCAGCTTGTCTGTGTGCAAATGTTAGACTGTGGTCTCACACCGTAGTCTCCACTGTTCTTGCAGCACCTTGGTTCAGATTTGGAAATGGTTCAGAGGGAAAGAATGACTCACTCCTGAGCCTTTCTGTGGCAACGTCTGCTTGGGAAATTCCAGTTTCTTTTGTGTTCCTTCGTTCGTTCATTTGTTCATTCGTTCTTTCTTATTAAGGTACATAACAGAAATATATCAACAAAAGTTATATATCTTCTACATTGTACAATGCTTACTCAGGATACATAGCTTATCATCTCTCTCAGCCCCTTCCCCAAATTCCGTGTATTACTATTCCAGTGTTTCTAAACGCTATTTCCCAATAGGCGTCACAACTATAAATGAGTGTTGGTGTCTTAATTTCAAAGCCTTCTGGTCCAAGCTAGATGAGCTATTTGACCCTGTGGCAAGGTACTGTGGGTAAGCCCTGTCAGAATCAGGTCTATAGTTAACCAGCACCCTGTCTCTAGAGATGCAATTAACCTAGGGGTGAGTAGATGGGTCTATTTGTGTCAGGCTATCAGAAGGCTGGGATATATGTTTTTATTTGATATATTTCAGGGTTTTTTACCCTGAGCTTCCCTAAGGGCTCAGGGCAGCTTACAAAACAAATAAAAGCAAAACATATACAAGAACATAAAAACCCCAAACCCCCAACCTTTTCCCTCACCCCTCCCTAACCCCACCACAACCCCACAAAACCCTCCCCAACCGCCCCCTTCACATCCGTACCCCAAACACCCACCACAGCCCCCATTCCCTATCCCTTCCCGTCAATGCCCTAACAAATAGAAACGTCTTGCATCACCTCTGGAAGATACCCAGACTCACGCTCAAATGAACCTGTAGGGGAAGGGAATTCCATAGCATTGGGGCAGTAACCAAGAATGTTTCCCTGCCAGCCCTCACCGTACGAAAAAGACTAAACAGATGACAAACAGGGTGGTGCTCCAGGCCAATTACAGGGGCCACAGTGGGGCATGGAAGAACAGGTGGTCTCTCAGACATGTGAGGCCCACCTCAGGCCATGTAGGGCTTTAAAGGTCAAGCGCCTTTTATGTGGGAGTATATCTGGGGGTTGTCAAGATCAAGGGGTAACTCCCCCAGGGCATTCTGAAACCTCTCCAGTTCCAGAAGTGACAACCTCTCCAGTTCCAGAAACCTCTCCAGTTCCTTTTATGTGGGAGTATATTTGGTGGGTTGCGTGGAGCTTGTGGTTGGGTTGGGTGGTTCTTTTGGGGGGAAGGGTGTTTTTTTTTGTTGTCGATTGATTTGAGGGTTGGTTACTAGGGATGTTACTCTCCCCCAGTGGGGGGGGGGGACTGGGTTGGGGGGATTGAATGTCCCCTAGTGAGTGAGGGGCATGAGGAGGAGGGGTGGCCCCTTGTGAGAGGGGGGAGTTGGGGGTTTATGGGGGGTGGGGATCTCCCTCGCTGTCTGGGTGGGGCAGCCAGGAGAGGGGCCAGCCAGGGGGAGGGCTGCAGCCATTGGGGTTGTGATGGGCTAGAGAAGATATGGTCTTTGGAGGGCAGGTGCAATCTATGAGACAAGACAGATGTTTTATACCTGTCCTGCTGAGTGCCCCCCAGGCAGGTGGTGAGGTGGTTCTTGATCAAGGGGCCCCTGGCCTAAACCTAATGCTGTTGAATGCGAGGTCAGTGGCTAATAAGTCAACTACGGTCCAGTAGTTAATCCTGGACTGTGCAGCTGACCTTGTGTGTATTACAGAGACCTGGCTGGACACAGAGTCAGGGCCTATCTTGGCTGACCTGGTTCCAGCTGGATACTCTGTACAGCATCAGCTGCAGCTGGAGAGATGGGGGTGGGGGGCACACTAGCCATTATTTAAAATCTTTTTATTTTTATTGTAGCCATTTTTATTTTTAATGTAGTCATTATTAAGGAGTCATGGTTCATTAGGAAGTACCCAGTGCAATTGGTGTTGGGTATGGAGGACCTCCATCTTGTGATCGATTTGGCAGGAGACAGATTAGGGGTGCTGCTGGTATACTGTGAACCTACCTGTATGGCAGCATCCCTAGATGCTCTGGCAGAGCTGGTGTTGGAGGTGGTATTGCGGTCCCCAAGGACCTTGGTCCTGGGGTACCTCAATATTCACAGTGATGCCAGACTTGGAGGGGCAGAGCGTGAGTTCATGGCCACTGTAGCTACCATGGGCCTGTCCCAAGTAGTCACTGTCCCGACACATGATGTGGGGCATACCCTAGACCTGATATTTTGTACCGGCCTTGAGGCGGGGGATCTGCTGGTGGGGGAGGTGTCGGCTGTGCCTTTGTCATGGATGGATCATTACCTCCAATGGGCTAGCCTCCTGGTGCATTTCTGCCCCCAGAAAGGTGCGGTTGGTTCAACCCCAGACACTTCTGGAACTGGAGAGGTTTCAGAATGCCCTGGGGGAGTTATCCCTTGATCTTGACACCCACTGGCTCGATGACCTGTTGCATTTTGGAACTTTTTGTTGACTGAGGCTATTGGGCAGGTGGCTCCTAGGCATCCGCTTCCCTCATGCTATCACCGCAGGCCCCCATGGTTTACAGAGGACCTGCGGTTACTGAAGTGGGAGAGGAGGTGGTTAGAGTGACTGTGGGGCCATTCTCAGGCTGAACCCAATAGAATGCAGCATAGAGCGAGTTTAAGAGCCTATGCTGTGGCTGTTTTCGGGCAGGTAAGATGGGGTTCTTTGATGCCCTCATAACATCTGCAAAGTCTTGTCTAGCTGAGCTTTTTCAGGTGGTGAGGGGACTGGCCAGTCCGGCCTCCCTCCACCTGTCCAGCGTCCACTGTGGCGTGTTTGTTGATTACTTCGTGGATAAAATCGCTCATATTCAGCACAAGTTTGATGCTGCATTTATTATATTAGGAGAACCCGAGGTTGTGGATGCCCCATCTGGTCCTATTTTGTGGAATTGGTTTCAGACAGTGTCGCCCGCAGATGCAGACTATGTTCTTGGAGCTGTTAGAGTCACCATTTATGAACTGGACCAGTGCCCGTCCTGGCTGGTTAAGGTCAGTTGGGAAATGTTGGGGCCATTGCTGGCTGGGGTAGTCAATGCCTCCTTGCGGGAGGGCAGAATGCTGGACCGCCTCAAGGAGGTGGTGGTGCGGCCTCTGCTTGCTGTATTTGTTTTGGCTTAGAAAGAGGAACAGTGGGATTCAGCACCCAAAGAGGGATCATCCTTGATAAACAGGGACTGTTGGAAGGTATGGAATACAGCCCCCTATCTCCAGGTTTAATGTAAAACATGGGATGGATCACTCTGAATCCATTACTAACCCCGAGTGCTGTTACAGAGCTACTAAAGATCATAGAATGAATCCTTCATGAGCACTACACAGAAGTGGAGAAGGGTGCAGGTTAGAGGTTAGTTCCCCAGGGACAGGGAGTAGACCAGGGAATGCTTCATGGGAAGAGCAGGCAGGCCTGGAGGACCTTGTTACACAAGGAGGGGATCAAACATCAGTGCTAGTAGCCCAGCAAGTAGGGGCAAGGAGATCAGGAAAGATGGGGAATGAGATCCTAGGGATTGCCCTGGGGAGAGGAGGGCCCCTCTGGATACCTCAGTGTTCCAGTTGTAGGGCATGTCTGTCAGTGCAAGGCTGGTCTTTGGGTCCAGGGGGAAGTGCTGTTGAACCCTATGGTGAAGGCAGGGACAAAAATAAATGGTCACAAAGAGAGCTGCAAAGAATTGGGTGACACAAGTGGAATGAGGTTCTGGACCTTCAGACTCTCAACTGAGCTGAGCCACTTTCCCATTACAGACTTGGAAGGCTTGAGAAATAGGCAAACTTCATTTCCATCATTCACCAAGAACAGGTCACAATGTGTAAGCTCTCTCTTATTAGGAGGTGAGGCCAGGTGTATAGATAGTAGCTTAATAAGGACTTTTGTATCCCCCCCATGTAGGATATCCCCCCCATGCAATACAAACACGTCTATTAAGCTGCTTTTGTGCCTCCCTGCTTTAAGTTGGCACAACTCCTCGGCCATGCTGAAGATTAGAACGTTCCAGCCATTTCTGTGTCTCTTCTTCCTGAATCCCTGCACTGGAGCTCATTTTAGACAGCTGACTTTGGCCATAGGCCATTCCTGCCCTAGACTCTCCCAGGGGACCATCCCATCCACATTATGCAACCGGAGCACCATAAGAAGGCTTTAGTGAAGGAGAAGCAAAAGTTGTGCAAAGCCAGGAAATGCTCAAAAGAACCTGTGGTTTAACTTATGATTAATTATTTCTGTAGCATCATCCATGAGCCACACCCTTCAGCTCTCCTCCAGACAAGGCAGGGCAGCATGTTTGCTTGTCTTCTAAGTACAGTAGCAGCCATGGAGAAGGTGAGGAGGATGGCAGAGGCTACTCTCAGCAAGGACAGCAGGATGCCTAGCAGAAACATGCAAAGGGTGGGGATGACATGTTTGAGTTGGAAGGCCCCTGGAGAATGAAGACAGACAGGCTGAAATTCATGCTGCCAAAGCACCTTCACAGCCAGGATCAGGGACCCATGTTTACTACATTTTCTCCATTAGTGCCAATGGAGAAAATGCAGCGAACATGGGTCTCTGGCCAGGAAAGATCCATGACTAGAACGTTTATCTTCTTGCAACCTAAAGTTAAAGGCAGAACCACTCTCCATTATAAACAGGGGACTTCCGAAGCCCCGATATTGAGGAAATCACTTGAGCTACAGTTCTGAAAATATGTCCATGGCTTATATTTGCAGGGACCGCCCTACACGCAAAGTTTGAAGAAGATCCAGCCAGAAAAATCAAAAGTTATAACTGTTTAAAAGTTAATTGGTTGTGGTCAAAATGCACAGAATCCTATTTTGAATCATCAATATCTCCTCCCCGCTGATGAGCTGAGCCCCGAGATTTCACAACCTTGGAGCACGAGATCTAGATCAAGTGCTGGTGCAGTGTGATAATAACTGGTGCAGCCAAAACAAGTTATTAAACATTAAAAAATCAGTTCTGCTGGCTGGCACCTGTGCAGTCGAGCAGCCGCTGACCACCAAAAAACAGCATAAGGAAAGTTCTATGACTCTGCTTTTTAAAATCACGTAACTTTATCAGGAGCCAGCTCTGTCACAAAGACTTTAAGCTCTAGTCAGTTTCATGTCAACTGCCCACTTGCCTAAAAAAGCCAGCAAGAGGAAGCTCTAGTCAGTTTCATGTCAATTACCCTCTGGCCTTACTCCCTACTTTTGACTGTCTGAACGGAGTGAAAAGTCTGCAACTTTTCAAAAGTTGCAGACTTTTCACTTGATATGAAAAGTTGCAGACTTTTGACTCTGTACTTTTGTCTCCGTATGAAATGTCTGCAACTTTTCAACTGCCTTAACTCTGTCGTTTACATGTATACTCAGCTCAACTATTTATTGGTTTGGCTATGTGCCATTCACATAAAATAACAAACAAAAAAACCAGATTAAACAAACAAAATACAATTAAATCATAAATAGGGATTTTAAAGACACCTTTTGATAAATATAATGTCCTATCTATCTAAAACTAACATTCAGCAAGTAATTAACCTTGAAGATAAATCTTATAACCTTCACAGGCTGACTTAAAATCACAATAAAACACCACGCTAGAAAAGGGGTGGGGGGAGGGATGGGGGAGTCTGCACTTCAGATTTATACTTTATTCCAAAGCTTCCCAACGAAGGAAGAACTTTTCATACACAGGATTGGCCAAGCAGAGCATTCCGCCTTCGAAATGCTGCTGCACAGGATTTGGCTACACTTTGACTGACAACAGCATCCCTGTCAGCCGGAAGGTGTGTTAATAACATCTCCTGGCTGCATGGAGGGATTCCGTCTACAATCGGTTCCACCAAGTTCACAGGTCTTTATACAATGAGCAATCTAAAAGGATGTGACCAATAGATTCAATTTTAGCGGGACTGCAAAATCGGCAAGTCCTCAGTTTATATGGGAGACCCACATATCTGCCCCACAAGACAGCAGAGGGGAATAGGTTAAATCTGACCAGGGAAAAGGGAACTCTTAATTTGGCATCCAAGGACATAAGATAATTCTCTCCTTTTGGGCTCCAGAGAAATAAATGATAAATAGCTGCCACCCATTGATTAGCTATTGCTTCCCTTCTAAGCTGAAGCTCCTGATCCTCAGTTCTTGCCTTGATCAAACCCCAACCCTTACTACAATCCAAACGGGCAAAGAAGTCCTGTGAGTAGCCCAACTTGGCTACACAAGTGCGGCTCCAGATACCCTTCTCCCAGGGTTACATGCATATAAATTATGTACACTCATACAATGAACTTCTGACACTGTTACTGTAGACAAGTGTATAGATTCAGATTGGAAGAAGGAACGTGTGTGTGAAAGGACAGAGTTAAAGCAGTTTTGAAAAAACTCTTCGTTGTCAAATTATGATAATAAATTAATGCTCACAAAGGAAAAAATGTGGTAGTTTAGTTAGTGATAAATATTAATAAGAGTAAGTACATATGGTAAGGCATTAAGTACATATCTTACGTTTATGCTGATGGTAGATTATGAAATATAGGTAGAAAATGTGGACATAATTTCCAAGCTTTTGGGCACTTATGTTTTGTTGTAATGTATGTTGTAAAATGTTCGTTGAATTGGAATTGAAATTAATGTTCACGTTTTTTGGAGTTTAAAATGTATGTTGTGAAATGGTTTTGCATAGGGAAGTTGTTTTGTTTTGGAAATGGTTCTGCCTTTAACGTTTCTTTAAACTGTTACGTTTTTTGTTTTTGAAAATATTAACTTTAGGGTTTAGTTAGCCCAAGTTTTGACTTCATAGGTTCTCCCAGACTCTGCACCCGGAGACATTTTGCTGTATTCCATTGGTAGCAGCGACATAATGTTGGCTTTACCCCTACACAGCTGTACGATCCTGCCCTGCAGTTCAGGAGCTTTCCCACTGGGTATGGGTTGACACCTATGCAAATTTTTAAGGAACACTTACGAAAGGGCCTGCACTGCATACATGTTGAAGGGCCTGCACTGGCACCTCATGCACCAATGTAGACCCTGCATTCCTGCAACATGTATTTTTCATAAGTGTTCCTTAAAAATTTGCATAGGTGGCATCTGCATATTGCAAATGGTTATCACCCAGCCTCAAGGAGGCTGTGGTGCGCCCCCTGCTGAAGAAGCCATTTTTTAGTGTGGACACACTCGCCAGCTACCGCCCTGTCTCTAATCGTCCCTTTTTAGGGAAGGTTACTGAATGGGAGTGACTCGGCAGCTCCAGGCGCATCTGGACAGCATCGGTTTCCTTGACCCTTTTCAATCTGGGTTCCGCCCCAGCTATGGTCCTGAGACGGCGTTGGTGGCCTTGGTGGATGATCTCCACCAGGAGATGGACGCAGGATGTTCGACCTTTTTGATCCTGCTAGATCTCTTGGCCGCTTTTGATACCGTGGACCATGGGCTGCTGTTGAGACGGTTGCGAGACCTGGGGGGGTCTGGGCGGGACTGTTCTTGAATGGTTCTGCTCATTCCTCTCGGGTAGAAGCCAGTGGATGGTGCTGGGGGCTGAAACGTCAGCACCCGGGCCTTGACCTGCGGCATTCCGCAGGGTCCTATTCTGTCTCCACTATTATTTAATGTGTACATGCAGCCCCTGGGGGAGATCGTGAGAGGGTTATGGGTGCGATGTCACCAATATGCTGATGATACTCAGCTATTTCTCTCATTTTCATCTGACCCAGGTCCTGCTGTCTCGTTACTTTCCCAATATTTGGAGGCCATGGCAGATTGGATGCAGCAGAGCAGACTGAAGCTCAATCTCGATAAGACGGAGGTGATGGTGGTGGGGAGGGCGGGGGAGGTGCTGGCCCCTCTGATGGGAGGGTTCGCCCGCCTGTTGCTCTTCAGGTTCGGAGTCTGGGGGTGGTTTTGGATTCGGGCCTTTGTCTGGATCAGCAGGTGGAGGCGGTGGCTAAAGCCGCCTTTTGCCAGCTGTATCTGGTATGGAGACTTCGGCCATACATCTCCAGGCCCGATCTGGCCACTCTCATCCATGCCTTCATCACCTTGAGGCTAGACTACTGTAACACGCTCTATGTGGGGCTTCCCTTGTTTCTGGTTCAGAGGCTGCAGCTAGTGCAGAATGAGGTGGCCCGTCTCCTTACGGAGACGGGGCAGCGTGAGCACATAACACCGGTGCTCTGCGCTCTGCACTGGCTGCCTATAGCGTACTGAGCCTGATTCAAGGTGTTAGTGTTGATCTATAAAGCCCTGCACGGTCTGGACTGCTCATATCTCGGGGACCGCCTCACCCTCCGTGCCTCAGAGCGATCCCTTCGGTCCACCGAGGGCGCCTTTTTGGCCGGGCCGCGTTTATGGAATTCCCTCCTGGAGGCAGCTCGGCTTGGCCCCGGACCTGTTGGCTTTCCGATGTGTTTGCAAGACTTGGCTGTTCGCCCAGGCCTTCAGAGGAGAGGGTGAGAGGGTGGGGTAGGGGAGCGGGTTGGTTTTATTTATTTATATTTATTTATTTCTAGATTTATACCCCGCCCCTCCTGAGAACAGCTCGCGGCGGCTTCCAACAAAGAGCGATGTTTAGTGACGTTTAGTGATGTTTTATAAATTGTCGTGGGTCCAATGTTTTTATTATTGTTGATTTTATTATTATTGTGTTTTCATGATGTTGTAAGTCGCCCCGAGATGCCATAGGCATGAGGGGGCAACTAATAAATTTAATGAAATAAAATAAATAAATAAATAAAATGAGTGTTGTTAAACCCCACCAAGGGGGAGAAGAGCACTGCACATGTGTACCTGACTCCACCAGCTGCAAGGCAGTGCAGAGCCCAGTCCACAGTCTTCACACATCCAGACTGTCATGGACAGTATACTGGCTCATGCACTGAGTATAACCAATGCACCTCCTGATGTCTCAGCATAGAAATTGGGGCTTTCCTAGATGAGTCATAATCAGTGAGTTAAAGAAGATATCTTTAGAGCATCACATGATCTACAAAGATGAGTGAGGAAGGGAGGCATCTACCAGGGCAAGAACTGTCATCTCCTACTATGAGTGTTAACAAACATGACGGCGGGCCGCTTTGGCCTGGATCTGCCTGGATGTGTGTGTAGGTGCCGCCAGCTGTTGGTCCGGGATTGCCCTGGGCCATGTCAACAGCTAGCCCAGGCTGTGATCCCAGAGACGTCTGGGGTCATAGGCTGGCTAAGGTCCGACTGATCAGGTCAAAGTGGGCCAGAGCATGTTAACACGTCTGTTCCCACTAGTCCAGATTGGGTCTGCCATGGCATCTGTCACAGGCCGCCATGCAATGCAATGCAGGGCAGCTGCATGTTCATGCGTCTCCCCACCTTCCTGGGCCCCAGCCATGTGAACATTTGACCTGGTCTGACCTGGTCTGGACCATGTTGGCGGCAGTTCCCACACCTGACCCAGGTCATGATAGCGGCGCTCTGCCATCATGTTTGTTGACACCCTGTGAGACAACTGATCAGTGCTTGAAAAAGTTATGGGAGTTAATTCCATGTGTTCAGTAATCAGGGAGACTGATGCATGGAAATCATGGAGGGGTACAAAGCAGTAGTAGTGAAGGGCAATAGACTATTTCTCACTACCCCAGGGTGACAGATCCAATCAAGTCGGTACATTTTTTAAAAAATTGTACCTTGGACAATTAAATGGAGGTGGATTATTATTATTAATAATAATAATAATCTTCATTTTTATATAGCTCCCTCCTGCCATAGCACTCGGAGCACTTTACATATAACAATTTAAAACAACTTTTATTCCTCACAACAAACCTGTGAGGTAGATTAGGCTGAGAGAATAATGTGACTGGTTCAAGGTCTGCCAGTCAGTTTCTGGCTAAGGTGAGATTTGAACCGAGGCCCCCCCACTCCCCAGTACTGCACACTTAGCCATTACACCACATTGGCTCTTTTAACATTATGATTAACATTTACATTAATTAACTAACATAATTAACATTAACATGATTGACCACCTGATTTGAAACATTCTGGCAGAGCAAGCACCTCTTTCCCCCTTGGAAGTGCCCAAAGGGATCCCACTGGAGATCTAGGAGGAGGGAAAGAATTAGCTCCAGCACAGGAAAATTTGAGCTACGGGAAGTTAGGTGCTAATTAGAGCTGAAACGAGTACTTGCAAAAACAGATATATTTGTTGAATTTCCTGTACCCGAATTGAACCAAACATTTCAAATACTTTTCAGTACCCAAACTGGTTTTTGACTGGGTATCTGAAATACTGACAGCCAGTACACCAAAATACCAGTCTTCGTCCCAATGTTTGTCTCAGACTTCAGGAATTTAGGGAATATTATTTTGGGGTTTGGGGTAATTTCGGGTATTTGAAAAAAATCAGTAACCAAAATTTCAGTTTTCAAGTACTCGATCGGTATTCAGGCACCGATTTGGATACCCAAAAAGGTACCTGAAAATGCAGGTATTACCCATGAGTACCAAATCAGGTACCCATTTTAGCTCTAGACTGTGAATATAAAATCATTAAGAAAAACCCTGCACTTAATATGAGAATTGAAACTGTTCGTAGCTTTTCTTTCATGAAATGCAAGCAACAAAGGAAAGCAGGAAAGATTGCTATCCAGTGCTATTTGTCCAACTCTAACTGGTTTTTCTTGTTTGCTTTTTACAATGTCTTCTTCTAGATATAAAAATAATTCTTCAACAGCCCTTCCACAAAACACATTTGTCTCTTGTGTTATTTCCAATATAAAAATAATACTGGTTTCTTTAGGAGTATGTTGTCAGTGACCACACATCATAACTCTATGTCGCCTGAAGGAACATTGCTCTCCTCTGCAGCTGTGACATGAGAGAGGCTATTCTTCTGAGAATTGGAAATCACCACCTCCATTTTTTGCTCAATTTTATCAGCAACCGTACACAACTTCATGTCTCTCAGGCCATTGATTAACATTGCATATGCTCCCTTCATCCCATTCTGTTGATACCAGCCAAGGAACAAGTGGATTTTCTGCTCCGAAGAATCGTAAGCATTTTCCTGGATGATCTGGTCTATTGTAGGCTGTAGAATGTTATGCTTCCGGACAAATTTCTTGACTTCTGGTAATGTCATCTCCTCCACAATATCTACAACATGAGCGTCCAAGTCAATATCTATAAACACAAATTTGAAAACAAAAACTAATTTTAGAGAAACATTAATCTTCCTCATTCTGGTACCAGAGTAAACTTTGCCTTCTCAAAACTGAGGAGTCCACCCAAGTCTATAGTGGAGGGAAAGAGTGTTGTACAATGGGCCTGAACCCTTTCCTTTATTATAGAAAATGTTGCACTTCGAGGCATGAAGACGAAAGGCTTCAGCCTTCCTAGGCACCAGTATCTCTTTCCTTTTGACATCAAACAAATCCCAGATTTCTCCCCTGAAATCCTCCTCTGCTTTCCTTCCTCTCATCCCAGATGTAGAACCCTGAGAAGCAGTACATCCAGCACCCTATTAGCTGGGTACTCAGTGCCCCTGGTAGGACTCTTCCTGGATGTTAATTCCACCACATCAACCCACATGGTTACCAGGTGCCTTCTGACCCCTCCTCCCCCCCAGGACTATTCCATGTCCAGCCATCCAGGTGCTTATCTAAACAGCTACGAATAATTCCTTGTAATATTTATACTGTAATATGGGGCCTGATCCTACAGCTCTTACCAAGGAGAAACTCTCAATGATTTAAATAATAAAAATTATTTTATTTGTATAGTGCTCCCCTGTCTTAAAATGGCACCCAGAGCTCTTTACAATCATAAAACAATAAAAACAATATACAACCAATTTAAAACAATTTTAAAAAGAAAAGTAAAGGGGAACCAGCAATGGATCCTAAAGGCACCTGAAGACTAAATAAGTTTTCAGTTGCTTTTTAATAGAGGTGGGACTTCGGGTTTCGGTTTTAACCAAAACAGACCAAAAGTGGCTGTTTCGGTTTCATTTATTTTATTTCAGTCATTTTTACCCTGCACTCATCCTGCCTCAGGCAGCTCGGGGCGGCTAGCAACAATATAAAACATACATATAAAACCTCTAAAAACATTGTTCGAAAAATGAAGGATCTGAAAATTGGGCCCTCTCAGTTTCCAGTTTTCAGATTTTATGTTCCCACTGAAGTCAATGGGAAATCCTCCCATTGACTTCAATGGGAAGAGCCAGCTGGTTGGGGAAACCTCCTCCACCCCATTCCCCAGAGCCCATTTCTATCATCCCCACCCACGGAGCCTGGCTAAACCCCCCACTCCCCGGGCACCTGCACTTGCCTTACTTTACTGTCACTGGTCCAGAGGATGGGGGTAGGCTGCTGGCGGTTGGGCATCCTCTGTTGCTGGCTGGTGGCGGGAGCTGGCTCTGCTGCCAGGCCTTCTTTGCTGTGGGGTGGTGGAGAAGACCTGGCCACCAGCAGCAGAGCCAGCTCCTCTGCCGGGCAGCCGGGCTCTCTCCTCTTTTTCCTGGTCCACCGCTGTCCGGAGAACGAAGAGAATACAAATGGCTGCTAAGGTCATTCTGTACATGTGCAACACTAATCCAAAATGGCGCCTGCAGCATTGGCAGCATTTTGGACTTCCAGACTGGCACAGACGCTGCCATTTGGACTTCCAAAATGGACTTCCAAAATGTCGCTGCCAGCGCCATTTTGGATTAGGGTTGCACATGTGCAGAATGGCCATGGTGGCCATTTTGCACAGGTGTGCTTCCAGTTCAGCGATGTTCTCTTTGTTCTCTGGATCAGCAGCAAACCAGGAAGAGAAGTCCCAGCTGCCTGGCAGAGGAGCTGGCTCCACTGCCAGGCCTTCTCTACCACCCTGCAGTGGAGAAGGCCTGGTGGCCTGGCAGCAGAGCTGGCTCCTGCCACCAGCCAGCAGCAGAGGAGGCCCAACTACCGTTAGCAGAGCCAGCGACCCAGCCAGCAGCCCACCCCCATTCTCTGGACCAGTGGCATTAAGTGGCAAGTGAAGAGGCTCTGGGGTGGGGGGTTAAAGCCGGGCCCTGGTGGGTGGGGGTGTTAGGGACATGGATCCCTACCCCAATGCTTTGGGGCCAGGAGAGGGGTGATGGAGATGGTACGGCCCTCCCTGGAGGATTCATTTATATCCCGGATCCCTGTTTGGAAGTTTCTTGGTTCTCTGTCCCACTGAAGTCAATGGGAAAATTTCCCATTGACTTCAATGGGAAAAAGAACCAAGACACTTGCTGAAATTTAGGGATCCGATACTGAAATAAAACCGGAACTGAAATCTGGCCTCTGTCCCACCCCTACTTTTTAAAGGTGAAGGAGGAACTAAGACAGACATCTGGAATGAGTGAGTTCCACACTGAGGGGCCTGCCACGGCAAAGCCTGGTTGCCTGCCAACACAGGACATGATGGCAGGATCCCCAAACAGCGGGTGGTTTCTGAGCGCAGATACCCATCAGCATGAGGCTCCAGGAGCAAGTCTCAGATACAACCAGGGTGTATACCATTCAGGGCCCTGAATACCCTGGTGGCTGGTGGCCAGGCCTCCTCTGCTGCTGGCTAGTGGCGGGAGCTGGCTCCACTACCAGGCCTTCGCCACCATCCTGCAGCAGAGAAGGCCCAGCAGCCTGGCAGTGGAGCCAGTTCCTGCCACCAGCCAGCAGCAGTGCAATCTTAAACTTAGTCCATTGCTTTACAGGGTAGAGAACCCAGGGCAGGCATCATATGATCACAGCTGCCCAAACCCATAAGCAGCTGCACTGCCACATTCTGGATAAGCTGCAATTATGGATAAGCACTGCTGGCAGCCCCTAGCAGAGGGAGTTACAAAAATCTACTCAAATATCAAAACTAAAGATTAGAAAAGCCTGCATGATGATCCCCATGCTTAACACTTGCTAAATAGGGAGCATGACCAATCATTAAGTATGACACAAGACTGATATGACATTAAGTGAACAAAGCAAATGTGTTGGCCTAGTCTCTAAGCATGGGTGGGGAACCGACAGGCCAAGGGCAAAACTGGCCCAAGGCTGTTTTATTATTTGACTCCTTTACAATTCCTCGATGGATCCAGCCCCACTCTCAAGCACTGAGTGAACTCAGTGGATGGGCGCCCAGATGAAGGTATGACCTCAAGGTTAGGGGATAGATCATGTAATAGATATGTGAGCTAGAGCCACCTCTTAAATACTCTCTGCCCTTAACTTCTATCTGGCTCCTGGAGCTTGTACTAATTTTCAAAGTGACCCACAGAAAGAAAGGGTCCCCCACCCCTGCTCTATGCCATGTCTTTCAAAACTCCTGTCGAAAATGTAACACTTTCATACCTGCACATGAATGTATAAGAGACACCGTTTCCTGAAAACACAAAAATAAATAAAAGAATGTTAATGAAAACCACCATCCAGCTTAGTCTTTCCACAGACCTGAGCCATTTGGGGGACAGGGCATGGTATAATAAGTAATAATAATAAAATGGTGAATTCAACACATTTAAAAAAGCGTGTCTCATGAAATCCAGCAGATTGACCATGGTGACTGGAAACATCTCCCATGTTTCCCCACTAGCTTCTCTTCAGTAGCTTGGCCGTATGCTAAGACGATTCTGCATTAGCCAATTTTAAACTAAACACTGTGGAAACGAGGCCGATAAAACAGGGGCAACCAGAACAGTACAAAGATTAGGGAGTCAGGCTACTCGGAATGCTTATTCAACCCGAGTCAACATTCCTGAGGTAGGAGGCACCTCTTTGAAGTTCACACAAACAGAAGTGACATTCCAAATTCATCAAGTCCTCAGGTGCTGGTCAGTCTTTACTGCAACGTTTTCCAAACTGTGGATCAGAATCCCAAGTGCGGGATCCCAACAGCAGGAAATGGATCACTGCATTATGACATGCTGGATATTTCTTCAAAGATGGCCATTGTCAGAGAAAGGATGTTGGGCTCAGTGGAGCATTAGTCTGACCCAGTATGGCACTACTTATGTTCTTAAATGGCTTCATGACATTGCAGCTGGGGTCACAGTCCCAACTGGTATCTAGTATTTGATCTTCATTGACTGGCTGCTCAAAAATGCTGCAGAGAGGGTTCCCCTCAAGCCCGAACAATGTGCTTGTCCCTCAATGTGCCTGGGTATTGGAGGTTTTACTGTATATGTAAAAAAACCACAGATCACGCTTTCATGGAAAAAACTATGCAGGATAAAAACATGGGAAGAAAATTTAGCAGCCTTCAATTTTGGTTTATAAAATTGCCAATTTTATAAGCAATAGAATGTTCAGGCTTTAAAGTAGAGACTGCATGCTGGCCTTAACTGTGGAGTGACTCCTGCTACTGCATAATGGAATTAATGCTGATGTTATGCAATGTAGATAATGAAGTGTAAATAATTTCCATGTTTTTTGGCATTTAGGTTTTGTTATATTGTATGCTAAATGTGTTTTGAAGTATAAGTGTAATTAATTTTCATGGTTTTTGGCATTTAAGTTTCCTTAAACTTTATTTTGTTAAATGTTTTTTGAAATGTAAGTTTTGTATATGTACTGTGGTCTTAATTCAGTAAAGTGCTCATGGTTGTGCTTATTGTCCATCAACACTCCCATGTTC
The DNA here is from genome assembly GCA_003113815.1 of Sphenodon punctatus. Taxonomy (NCBI): domain Eukaryota; kingdom Metazoa; phylum Chordata; class Lepidosauria; order Sphenodontia; family Sphenodontidae; genus Sphenodon; species Sphenodon punctatus. Next base: position 346,385 of record QEPC01014088.1, on the reverse strand, counting down.
AAGTCAATACAGTGTGGATATGTGTTGAATTATTAATTATTATTATTATAAACATTTATATAGCGCCAGTAGTGTGACCTGGTGCTGTACAGAACATAGAAATAGATGCGGTCCCTGCCTGTGGCTTACATTCTAAAAGACAAGGAGGGGGAGACAGGGAGAGGGGACAGTGGGAGAGACAGGGGAGAAGACCAACAAACATTCAAGCGGATGCGAAGTCTCAGGTGCGTGTGCTTGGCTTGGTTACAGTCAGGTTGGTTGCAGCAGTCTGCAGAGGAGGGCAGACAGTAGGTATATGGGAACGACTAGCAGGCATTGGGAAAGGCGGCGAGGAAAAAGTGGGTCTTGATGAAGGAGCGGAGGGAGGGGGCAAGGCGGATGTGGGTAGGGAGGGAGTTCCAGGCATGGGGGTCAGCGAGGGAGAAGGGTCGAAGGCGGTTAGGTGAGCAGGAGAAACGAGGGAGAGTGAGGGAGGGAACAGAGGAAGAGCGGAGAGCGCGTGCAGAAGTGCATAGGGAGATTAGGTCCGAGAGGTAAGGGGGAGCTAGGTTGTGGAGTGTTTTGAACGTGAACACCAGGAGTTTAAACAGGATACGTTCAGGAAGGGGGAGCCAGTGAAGAGAGAAGAGGAGAGGCTGCATGTACATAAAGTGAGGAATAGATACATTCAGCATGTGCATAAAGTGAGGATTAGATACATGATCTAGAGCTGCCTCTTAAATACCCTTTGCTTAACTTAACTGAGGCTTCAGATGAAATGGTGCAGCAGTCTCTGCGTATTATCCTTAACTGATCTGGAAGAGGATGCAGAGCACAGAAGGTGCCTCTTCCCTAGCTTAAACTCTTCTCCAGCAAACTCGGAGCACAGACATAACTATTTCCCCCAGAATCCATTCTCTCTTCTCCCCAGGCTCCCTTTACCCCCCTCACCTATACTAACCATCAGTACTTACACGGCGTGGCTCATTTAGTTTCTCGTGGCCCCCCTCAAAACCATCTCTTTTTCTCCCTCTTTTGTCTGTAATAACAAAGGAATGCAAAGAACATTAAGGCAGAAATAAATGTAGAATCTGTCAGTGTATTCTGAAGTGTTGCATTCAAGATGCAGAAAGATAAAGAAAGGGTAACTTACACAACCACACTCCTATGCCTATGCCTACTACAACCAGAATCGCTACACTTGTTCCAATCACAGCTGGAAAGATCCAATTCAATTTTGCTGTTAAAAAGAGCATTGATTACTTTGTATGAAGACAAATTACAGAAATACAGTGCAATACAGTGACCAAAATTCAATCCCCAGTTTATTTATTTATTTTATATATTTCCATCCTGCCTCAGGCAGCTCAAGGTGGTGTACAACAATTTATACAAACAAATACAAATATAATATAATAAAATATCAATATAAATATCAATAAAAATGCAAACCCATAAAATCTGCAATAACAAGTCTGGTGTGCAACAATAAATAAGAACCTACCCACCCCTAGACCTCCCCAAACCCCTTGCCTTCCCCAAAGGTCTGGCAGAAGAGCTTGCATGGACACCGGAAGGTGAGAAGGTTAGGGCTGAGAGGGACGCCCACCGGGAAGGAGTTCCACAGCACTGCTGTGGCCGCTCAGAATGCCTGCCTGTCAGTCCCCACCCATCGATAGCGGGGAACCCCGACGACCACAGGGGCCATGCCAGGACACAGGAAGGTGGTCCCTCAGATACATTGGGCCCAGGCTGTTTAGGGCTTTATAAGTTAAAACCAGCACCTTGAATCGGGCCCGGAAGACAATAGGCAGCCAGTGCAGCGCCCAGAACACCAGATGAATGTGCTGCCTCCCGGCAGCCTGTCCCTGTCAGCAGGCAGGCCGTGGCATTCTGAACCGGCTGCAGCTTCTGAACCATCACCATGGGGCATTACAATAGTTCAGCCTCGACGTGACAAACGCATGGATGACGGTGGCAAGATCGGAGTCCGAGACAGTAATAACAAAGGAGTTTGGATTGGGTCAGACTGTAAAAGGTCCTTTTATCATTGAACGGAGCAAGGAATCTTTCATTCTCCCTGCTTTTATTCCAGAGGGGTCAGACACCGTTACAGTGCCTGCTTGCTCTTGACTACAGGGATTACTCTGCTTGTGACTCTAAGTCTAAGCAATGTCAGGAGGAGTGCCCCTCCACGTTATGCTGTGCACATTGTACCCCATTAACAGCTTCTGGAGTCAGTGTGCTTCTCCTGTATACTAGAAAACTTCAGGAAGCAATGCATAGACACGTGCAACTCTGCACTGCTTCTAGTACATGTCTTTCCCTGGGGAATGGCCCAATTCTTCCTTACAACACACAGAGATCTTGAAAGTCCCACTCACCTCCACATACGGTATCGGTGTCTTGGGTGCATTCTTTTACGATTATGTCATTTTCACATCTAGAGGAAAATTAAAGTATTTTTTGTAACCTTTTAAATTAATAAGCCAATCTCTTAAGACACGATAAACTTATCCATCGCCTAAAACCATCACCATTTGGGTTTTTAACATAGCAAGGCATTGCAGTTTTGAGTTCAGTAAAGAGAAAAACAGTCACTCAGTTAATCCACAGCAACCTTGTTATAGCACTGTATTTGGGAGTCATCCCTCACGCTATGTTATAACTGAATTTGTTTTATAGCGAGACTGCTTTGTACATGAACATTTATTTGTGATGTAACTATACCTCACCACATTACAGCCAAATTTTTGCTATAACAGTGTGTGTTAGTTGCACCTTACTCCATTGCTATGGACGTGTACTCTATATTGTGATGAGCAACACAACGTAAAATTCAAGAAAATCACCCTCTTATCTGTGAACTAGACAAAGCAAATAAGGGTATTCAATATAAAAAAGATGTGAGGTCTGAAGAGTAAGGTAGTGATGATGTGCAAATAAGTGCTTATTAAAAATGTGTGAATTGGGGTGAGATTGAGACAGAGGGCTTGTTTAGACACAAGTTACCCTGAGAAAACTGCCCGTTACCTCAATGCGGACAACTGTTCAAATTGTTCACAAATCACATGACAACATGCATGTCACCCCACAAAATCTGCACCTCATCCTGGGACAACCTACTCCTGTTTAAGCTGGCTTGGGATATTGGAATACAGCACGGTAAAGTAGGGCAAAGCAATTTACACGCTCGTCTGAAAATAGGCTGAGACTGTCTGAACGAGGGCAGAGCCATGAAGGGACCCAATATCAGAGACCAGGTCACTTATCAAGGTACAATGCAGTATTATGCGACTGTGTATTGGACAAAATGTGGATTAATTGGGCTGTCTCTAAATTAGTCACGGACTACAAAACCCAGCTGTAGCAGCTTTATCTCTCCAACGTTTCACAGCTGGCAAAAGGAAAGGAAAGAAGGAAACTGTTGTTTCTACTGCAAGGTTGTTATGAGACAAATAAGGGGGTAGCCTGAGGAAGCTCCAGAGCATCCATGTAGCACTGTGCTCAAAGTATTCCTGTTGGGCATAGGTTCCCCCAAAATGGATCAGGATCCAAGGTAGGGGCACACCATCTACAGATGAGGGTGGGGGTGTCACATTCTTGACTAGTGTTTCATCTGTTTTGCATGACTCTGTTGCTGTCTTGACATATTGGAGTAATGCAGACAAAAAGCTTGGTAATCACTACATTACAGAACAGACAAAGGCTCTGATGCTCAAAGCACTCCACCAGCAAAAGCACAGTTGAAGTGAATGGCTCTGACGATGGAAGCCTGCATTAGCAGAGGCTATGGGCAAAAGAAATATAGGTCAGTCACTGCTGAGGCCACTCTTTGTTTAGAAATGATTGCACCAAGTAGGTTCAGTTTAATGATGAGTTCTCTCTGTTGAATATTACTTTCCACAATAAAAACAAAGGGACAATAAATTCTGTGTGGAATGCCCCAACCTTAACACCCAGCCTCCTCATGCACACTTTTAGTTGCCTCACACACGAGGCATGTAACTTCAAAACCTAAAATAAATCCCAGGAGACCTCAATTTTGCTCCTCCTCCTCATGAAAGGAAAACCAGCTCCCTCTGCCCTAGAAGCAGGCATGCTGTGCTGCTGTTACTACTTGAGAACGCTGAAGAGGCTGGATCCAAGCTAACCCCAGACAGCTGGGAGCAAGATCCAGTCTGCACCTGCTCAGAGTTCTGTACATACTCACAGCTGCTTGGGGCTAGCTTGGATCCAGCCTCATTGCAGCTCTCAGACAGTGTTGTGGTGGCAGCAACCGCAGCAGCAAATCTGTTCCTTACAGAGGCACTGGGTGGGACTGGGGAAAGTGTACTCCAGCAGTTCATCCACTGGGCAGGATTTGCTGGTGGGATCCCATTAGCTCCCTATGGATGAGCCGCCATTGCTGAAGGAACCATTTAAGAAGGCACCTGCTGCTCTGGTGCCTTTTCAGCAATAGAGTCATCCCATGTGTATTTCCAGGTCTGTTAGCTCAGTTTCCTCTCCTTTCCAGGTTGCTATTTCCATAACCTCTCCACACACAATAATCTTCCCTCCACACAAAGCCAAGGGCCAGAAAACTTATAGTAGGAACCATTAAACACTCTGGATTATTATTATTATTATTAACAAACATTTATATAGCGCCAGCAGTGTACCTGGCACTTTACAAAGTAATAAAATAGACATGGTCCCTGCCCCTAGGGCTTACAATCTGAGAGACAGGAGCTGGGGGAGAGACATAGGAAGGGGAACAGAGGGAGAGACAAGGGGTCTAACATTCATGAAGATGCGAGGTCTCAAGTGCACGTACTTGGCTTGGTTACTATGAGAATGACAGCAGGCAGGTCCATGTTGCAAGGAAAAGGGTAAACAGATCGTAGGTATAGGAATAGTGGCTCAGCAGGATAAAGAGTCAGACAGAGCAGAGCGAAAGAGGTGAGTTTTAAGGAGAGATTTGAAGGTATGAAGGGAGGGGGCAAGGCGAATGTGGACAGGGAGGGAGTTCCAGGCATGGGGGGCAGCAAGTGAGAAGGGACGAAGGCGCTTAGGGGAGCAGGGAAGGCGTGGAAGGGTGAGAGAAGGGTCAGAGGAGGAGCGAAGTGCACGGGCTGGAGTATGGAGGGTGATAAGTGCAGAGAGGTAGCGGGGAGCGAGGTTGTGAAGAGCTTTATAGGTGAAGACTAGGAGCTTGTGCAGGATTCGTTCAGGAAGGGGAAGCCAGTGAAGCGAAGAGAGGAGGGGCTGCACATGGTCGAAGCGACTGGCGAGGTAGATGACCCTGGCAGCAGAGCTTTGGACAGAGATGAGGGGAGAAAGGTGAGACCAGTGAGAAGGAGGTTACAGTAATCGAGGCGAGAGATGACCAGAGCATGAACAAGAGTTTTGACAGACGAGACAGAGAGAAAAGGGCGAATCTTAGCAATGTTATGGAGGGAGAAGTGACAGGATTTAGCAACAGAGTCAATGTAGGGTTTAAAAGAAAGGGGTGAGTCAAAGATGAAGCCTAGGCTACAGGCTTGGGGGACAGGCAGGATGGTGACTCCATCAATAGTTATTGACAGTGAGGAAGGAGAGGAAGGATGAGGGGGGAAGATAAAGAGTTCAGTTTTAGCCATGTTGAGTTTGAGTTGACGTTGAGACATCCAGGTAGAGATGTCAGAGAGACAGTTGATGAGACGAGCTTGAACAGAGGGAGAGAGAGAGGGAGTAGAGAGATAGAGTTGAGTGTCATCATTGTCTCTTCATTTCTGGGAATAATTATCAGGTGTGTGCACTTGTGCATTTGAATGTACATCTAGTTGTGGTAATTATACATGCAAACTTGTGTCTATGATGTATCAAACTGGCTGGGAAACTGACTCTTTCTTAGGGTTGCCATCACTCACAGTTTTGACCCTGACACTCTCCTAGGCTAAAATGGGAGTGTCAGGGTCAAAACCAAAAGAGGTGATAACTCTACTCTTTCTGGCCAAATCACAATACACACTCACAGCAAACTATTTGAACAGTCCAATAGTGAAGACATCACACTTACTTGTTACATGGTTCACAGTGCTTCTCACATCCTTGTGTCGGATGGCAGAAGAAGCCTTTTTTACATCTACATTTTCTGTTCTGGAAGATGGTACAATTTTCTGCAACTTCAAAACCTAAAATAAATCCCAAAGTTTGTTACATTTCTGAGAAGGGGTTGGCTGGTGGAAGGTGGCGACTCAAAACCCTGTTGCACATGGCTTTCAATTCCTGCACTCAGGAGTAGTACTTTCAGCAGTGCTACTACATGCATCCGTATGCCAGAATTGCAGCTACAGAAATATTGTGTTATAAGTGATCCGACTTGTGGGCTATGGGAAAAAGGAGGGAAGGAAGGAGTTCTTTTCTGGTAAGATAGTACAAAAGCATTGACACATGCTAAGCTCTTTTTAAGTGTGGGATAGCATATTTCTTTTTCTTTCTGGCACATTTAATAATTAGTATTCTCTTCTCCTGCATCCTCTGTAGCCACCCCTACGATGTTCCCAAGTGCCTTCCCCAAACTAGCTGCCTATACTATTTCTGGATGAGAAAGTAAGGTTGCTGACCTGTGTTGGTCCCAAATATAGGCAACAGAGACAAAGGAGTACAATGATAGTTGGTCCAATAAAAGATATCACTACTGCTTTGTCTCTATTCCTAGAAGAGGCTCCCAGATGTACAGGAACAGACTGGCTATTAAATGGAAAAGATGGGCTGTGCCCAGTTATTTGACTTGCACTGACTTAAACTAGTTTGATTTCTTTTTTCCTCCTGGAAGATCTTGCTTCCTTAAAAGTCCATTTTTGTATACCATTTGCCATTGGGACGGACTATTGACTGGACTGCAGAGAGGATATAGCAGCAGAAAGTTTCCATAATCATTAATGCTCTTGGATAATAAAGCAACGCAATTAGATTTACTAACTAGAATTTGGACAAATAAATGTTCAATGGGTGACAGCACTTTCATTCCTAGGTAAGGCAATCGCTCAAGTACAAAGACGTGCAGAGCCCTGTAAGTATCTACACAGACATCGTGTTGCCAAAGAAACTCTGCTGGGGCAAGAAACAAGGCAGTAACTGCAGATGGCTATTTTGTGTCTGTAAGCTGCAGCTTATGGCAAATTACAAAGCAAAAATGTGCTTTTCCAGCAGGTGCTCCTGGGGCACTGTGTGAGGAGGTGCTAGTGAATCTGAAGAGCCAGGAATCCAAAATCTGGAATTGAATCTGCTCCCTCCCCTCCCCCTCCCCCCAGGAAAAGGTACAGGTGATGACGAGAGGGTTTCTTGCACCGTCGCCATCCTCATTTCCCCACTTACACCAGGAAAAATTAGGCCCTAAAGGATGCAGTCTCCAGCTTGCGTTCAGTCACAAAAACTGTAATACATTAATTTGATACCTGAGAAACTTTATTTTAAAAATCTTATTTTGATACCAAAGACCCTTGCTTCTATTTTTCCATGTGATTTTTGCCTCTATCCCATAGACTCTTCAGAAGAATCTCCTAATGCATTGTGCCAGCTGCTGGGTAAGCATTTTGAAGAAAGCTCTGCTTGTCTGTTTGAGGGGCACCTCCAAGTCTGAGGACAAGCAACTGCAAGCCTGCTTGGAGGCACAGAAGGAGAGTGCATTCATGCTCTGCCCGGCTGCTAGACCAAGGCACTAGCACATTGTCTGTCTGTCCTGCTTCAAGAGCAGACATAAGCAAAAACAAACCAACCCAGGGCTTTAATTGCCTTATTGGGCTCAGATTAGACCGCCAATAAAGCTTTAACCAATTGGTTATATACAGGGGGACCCGAGTTGACTGCGTTGCTGCAATTTGCAGTGATTTTTGCAGAATCAGCCAATCCTCGCAGAATCAGCCAATCCTCACAGTGCCATGCTGAAATTGCAGTGACACTGCAGTGGGGGCTGTCTGCAGGATCTTTAAATCCTGGCTGAGGCATAAACTTGTTGCCTGACCCCAAACTAAAACTGCTGCTGCAGCTGCCGTCTGTCCGGGAGGTGTGACCATGACCTGAGGGTAAATAGGCCCCTGGGAGATGAACTGTGAGTGGGTGGGGTCTGAAGGCCCTATGTTTGGGTGAGGGAGGTCTGGGGTTTTAATATGAGGTGGGAATTCTGGGGTGCTGAAATTCCAGAGGATTTGAGTTGTGTTTGATTAGCAAAGTTGTGATTAGCAAAGTTGTGATTCTATGTCAAACCTGCTGCAAATTTGCTTCCCAGCATGCATAGTTATGCAAATCAAGTTAATTATGCAAATATGAATGCTCTCGGTGAATTTGCAGAATTTGACTTCACTGGTTGCAGAATTTAAGATTTTTTGTGGTGCAGTGAGCTCTGGTCCCTGGTTATATGCTCAAGTACATACCGTGCAGTTTATGGGCAGCCTTGGTCATATGTCTGTAGATTCCCTGCTTCAAACCCCCTTGATTTAGACAACTTATTATCATGATTAATTAATTATTGATATAGTGCCAGCAATGTGCCTGGCACTGAACAATCATGAATTAGAGACAGGTCCCTGTTCTGAGGGGCTTACAATCTAGGATGGACAAGAGAGCGGGGAAAGCCAGGGAGAGCCAGGGACACATTCATGAGTTACAGGTGTACAGGCTTAGCTTAGTTATAGGGGGACCCCAAATGATAGGCAGTAGAAGGAGCATCTGTGAGCAGTCTGTGGAATTTTTTCTTAGCAGAGGCTGGGAGTAGGAGGTGCAGGCGGGGGCAGCACTCCTTTGGCTGCTACTGTACTCAAATCCCTTTTGGGGGTGGGAGGGGGAAAGGGGAAAAGAGGCCATTTTATAATGAGCAATAAAACAGAATCAGAAATCTGTATCCGCTGGGTGATACAAGTACAGCCCATAACAGAATCCAGATCATATTGCTATTTTTCATCTTGTGGTGCTCTTCTTTAATGTAATCCCTGCAATATCTTCTATGAACCTTTAAAAAAAACAAAAACCTCTAGACCTTTTTATAAAGACAGATATAAACCTCTCCGGAAGCATCTCTGTAACTGCCAGAGAATGGTGTAAAGGGGTCTGAAGGTGCAATCCCTAAATCCTAGCTAAATTCTCATTGACTTCTACAAAGTCAGGATTACACTGACTGTAAATGAGAGTCATGCTTTCTGGAAGGAAATGTACTTACTGTGAGATCCTCCAGCTGCTGTGCCAGTCCTAGCCACACTGAAGTGAATGGGACTACTCAGCGCAGCAGCTTGAGGACTGCAATGCCCAACAATTTTCACTACCTAAATAGTTTGACGCTTTGGCCATTTACATACATACCATGTTGAGGGTCACAAGACCTACACAGACGGCATTTGGTCAATGCATTGGGATGATCAATGTAGTCTTTTCCATCTGTGCATGGTGTACAGCTTGTATTAGGCATGTTCTTTGTGCAATCAGAAACTTTAACTGAACCTATCAAATAAAAAGGACAGAAGAATAAGGCATCCCTGTGTGAAAGACCTATATCTTATTTTCTGTTTCTCTGCACCTCTTAAGACCCACACACAGCAGTATGGACAAATTATGGACAATGGTAGAAATGATGTTCCTTAAATACTAAAGTTAGAGCTAAACATGCATCTGCTCATGCAGCCATCCCAATAACATGTCACAGGCTGTAGTCCACAAAAATAAAATTCTATACTAGTATTTTCAAAAGGGCCCCAGAGAGTTAGGCACCTCATGCCCATCGACTTTCCATGGGAGCAAAGCCCTTCACACCTTTAAGCTCCTCTGAACTTCATAACGTTAATTAACTTAACACTTTTGAACCAAAATGACGCTTAACAAATGCCTATTTTCACAAGAGGGATGTGCATACATTTCTATATGGAAACATGCCCACAAATGCCTCTATTTTTATGTGAGGAGCATTTTACATGCAACCTAAGAGCTATCTCAGACCCATGAAGAGTTAACTTGGTTAAGTAACTTGGTAAATATACATAGGAAGGATACATTTTAAGATTCTGTGTAAGCTAGTTAAGCTTGGGACAGACTGAAGGAATAATACTATGGTAATTAAAGATGGAACTGAACTAGTTAATCATACATTCCCTTCTGGCCCTTTGAATCGAAGCATACCCAGTTATACCCTTACAGACCACATCCTAAATAAAAGACAGCGGAGGCTAAAGCAGAGTACAGTTTGCAGTGTCTGAAGGATTCTTGGCTGAGAACAAGTGGCCAATGAAGAACTACCCTACAGCTAGAGGTGGCCTTTTTATGTGCACATGCTGCTATATACTGACCATTGCTCAATGAACCCTCTTAAAATGATACTTACCATTTTCACAACGCTTACAACAGATGTTTTCTTCAGTAAGGTACTCATCCACATTACACTTGAGATTCCTTTTAGAAATAGTCCTCTCTACATCAAGATTATATACAGATTCTCTCACAGACACATCATAATTTGCAAACGGGTATCCGCCAGTCCAATCCAGTACCTAAGAGAGAACAGTGAATGCATTTAGATTTTGGGTGCTGCATTAGTACTATTGTTCCATTGCTATTACTAGGGTTGGGACTCCAGGCAAAATATCGGTTTCAGTTTCTTTCAGTTTCAGATCACCTGTGTCTCAGATCTCCTATCAGTATTGGATTTATTGGTGTAGGTTCTTTTTCCCATTCAAGTCAATGAGAAATTTTCCCAGTGACTTCAATGGGAAAGAGAATCCTCTGAGACACAGGGAACCCACCGAAAGAAACCCCGGGCACCCCCCGCCCCACTCCCAGCCTCAGTGGGTGGGGGTGGGGATCCATTACCTCCAACACCCCCACCCACCCTAACCCACCCTCCAACCCCCGGGACCCCTGTATCTTACTTACTGTTGCTGGTCTGGAGGGTTGGGTTACGCTGGCTGGCTGGACCGCTGGCTAGACTGCCAGCTGGGCTGCTGGCTCCACTACTAGTGGCTGGGCCTCCTCTGCTACTGACTGGTGTTGGGACCCAGCTCTGCTGTCAAGTTGCCAGGCCTTCTCTGCTGCGGGGTAGTGGAGAAGGCCCGGCCATCTGGCAGTGAAGCCAGCTCCTGCCACCAGCCAGCAACAGAGGAGGCCTGGCCACCAGCAGAGGTGCTGGGCAACCAGGCCTTCTCTTTCTTCTTCTAAAATGCCGCCGGATGGGCAGCAGTGCAGCTCACATGCACAAAATGGCCACTGAGGTAATTCTACTCATGTGCAGCCCTAATACAAAATGGCGCAGGCAGTGTAGGCACCAATTTGGAAGAGGGTGGGCCCAGCTGGTGACTGTGACCCCGACCCTCTGGACCAGCAACAGTATGTAGAATACAAGGGCCCCAGAGGTTGGGGGTAGGTAAAGCCCACCGAGGCTGGGAGTGGGGTGGGGAAGGGTGGAGGAGGTTTCCCCCCCTCTCTTCCCATTGAAGTCAATGGAGGATTTCCCATTGACTTCAATGGGAACAGAAGATCCGAGAATTGGGATCTAAGAGGGGCCCAATTCTCAGATCTCTCTGTTTTAACCGAAAGAGACACTTTTGGCCTCTTCTGGTTAAAACCGAAACCGAAAGTCCCATCCCTAGCTATTACCATGGCCCAGAACAGTATATACCCTGACTATATTCAAGACCTGCTTCTGGAGCCTTATGCTGATGGTTATCTGCACTTAGAAAAAAACAGCCACTCTTTGGGGATCTCATCATTGCACCTGAAGTTGGTGGGTGATCGAGCCTTTGCTTTGGCAGGCTGTCCCATCTCATTTCCTCCCTCCATACCTTTAAAAATCACCTGAAGACTTATTTGTGCTCCAGGTGCTTTGAGAATCCAGTGCTTGTGGTTCCCCTTAACGTGTTTCCTCCTCCTTCTTTACTTTCCCCTTTTAAATTGTTTGTAAATGGATTTCTATTTTAAATTGATTTTATATTGTTTTATTATTATTATGCTGTGAAGCGCTCCAAGCATCCTTTTGACAGGGGCCCTTCCTGTGTGGCCTGAAAGCTCGAACATTCTCACCCAAAAGAAGATGGTCTAATAAAAGATCTCATTTGGACTACTTTGTCTCGACCTTTGATATTTTAGGCAGGAGAGAAGGGCACAATAGTTCACCAATTTGATCCATAGCAGATGATCTATGTCAGAGATACTCAAATGACGGCTTGGGAGCCACATGCTGCTCTTGGGCATCTACTGTGGCTCTTGTGAGAAGTGGCTGCCGGGGGGCATACCCATATGGTTCTCTCAAAAGCAAGAGAAGCCAAGCCCCCATTTTGGCCATCGGAACTTCATAGTGGCTATGAGAGTAGGGGGAACATGCCCATTCCTGCTATTGCTGCTGCCTGAACCCACCAGACCATCTAGGAGCCAGAGCATTGATGTGAAGAGGGAGTTGGGGGAAGCAGAATTATCCTGCCCCCAAGGTTGGAGAAGGCCACAATTAATGTAATATGTGTTGTGGCTCTTGGTGATATGAATACTTTGGTATATTGCTTTTGGACTTTGGAACTCTGACCTCCCTGATCTAGGTCCTACCCTTGCATGCATCATCTTCGTTCTTTCTTTTAACTACATATGATTATTCTGCCTAATCGCAATAAAAAAATTCTTCCAATCCCCCAATACATCTGGTTTCTGAAGCTATATCTCCAACTCGTTTGTCCCTTTGATTTCCCATAAAGAGATACATTTTCCTCTATGCTTTGTAATTCATCCTCTTGCTTCTGTCCTTCAATATTATTGTATTCCTGCTGCTTATAGTGACCTGACTATATTTCCCTTGCCTGTCTCAGACTAGGACCCACCACCGTTCTTGTGTTTCCTTAGGGATATTAAAACTATCTAAGGACCCCAACATCAGCACCACAAATCTGGGTGGGGTTTACTGTGTAGTAGCATTTCTCCTGATGTGTGAATGAATCTGCCATATGTTAACATCAAACCAGTGTCTGCAGGTGGTTATAATGATGTCTGAGAGCAGACAAATTCAAAGCATATTTCAGGGGACTCTTAGTCAGTTCAAATGCAGCTCTTAGCTAGTACCTGTTCCAGATCCTGTGCTGCATTAATGGTCTTGTCTCTCAGAGTGCTTGCCCACGTTACTGCACCAGAGGAATCTAACAAGTAAACCAAATTAGATTTGTTAGATTCCCTCAGGATGGTAACGTGGGCAAGCACCATTTTACTTAATTGCACCTGAATCTCAGCAGCTGAATCACAGCTGCTTCTCAGAAGGCAGGACTGCAGAGCACTGGCTCCTCCAGCCAATCATGAGGCCAGAGAGTTTTGTGTACATACAAAAGTATCCACGTGTGTGCCTTGTGGCTCTCTGCTAAAGATTCAAATGCATGGTTCTTGGGGTTGGGAACTTTGTCCACCCCAGTATATTGTATTTTGGGTGAGCCAACATGCTCTCAACGCCGAATTGAGTTTCAGGGAACACTGTGAGTAACCTGAAATGTGCCAAGGATGCTTTCTCCCTCTTGCTGTCTCTGAATTGTCAGGTTGCAGTGGTTGTCAGGAGCGCTTTTCACCAACTCAATCTGGTGTGGAGGCCGTGTCCCTTTCTTTCTGACTCAAATCGGGCCTCCATCACCCATGCCTTCATTACCTCAAAACTAGACTACTGCAATGCGCTCTATGTGGGGCTGCCCTTGATGACTGTTTGGAAGCTGCGGCTGGTGCAGAATGAGGTGTCCTGGCTCCTTTTGAGGGTGAGTCACCGTGAGCACATTATACCGGTACTCCATAGTCTGCGCTGGCTTCCTGCGCACAATTCAAGGTGTTGGTTTGACCTTTGAAGCCCTAAATGGCCCAGGGTCCACATAGCTGAAGGATCGTCTTTCCTATCACGCTCCCCTGCGATTCCTGCAGTCAGCTGGGAGTGCCCTCTTGCAGGTACCACCTGTTAACCTTGTTCCTATGACAAGGGCCCGCAGAGAAGCATTCTCGGTTGCTGCCCCAGTATTGTGGAACTCCCTCCGGAGGAAGCACGGAGCATATTCCGGAGCCAGTGTCATTTCTTTTCAGCAAAGCAGTTGGAAGATGGGAACAGGGGGTGGGTGCAAGTCGGTTTAGGGATTTTTATTGTATTTTTTATTTTAATTGCTGTAAGCCATCTTGAGCCTTCGGGGAAGGGCACGGTAGAAATTTAAACACCCCCTCCCCCCCAATAAATAAGGGATGCAACCTGAAACTTGTACATATTTTTCCGGTCTAGTGTGTGTATTATGTATCCATGCTAAGTGACAGTCTCCCCGTTCCAATCCTTAATTGGACACTGGAATCCCCGACAATAAGCCATAATGTCCATACTACTACCGTAGATCTACCATAGCATGATTAAAGCCAGGGAACTCCCCAACTGGTGTCTGCCATTGAAATTTCAGTAATACCCGGAGTGGGGGTGCTTAAGGAGGTTAATGTTTGGAAGGCGTAAAGGAAATTGGTAAAGGTCACAGAATCTTTCCTCCAATTTTGTGTATACATACTCCTATTACTTACATACTATGAGCTGTGAGGATGCACAATGATCTCCAGGGTCTTGCACAATATCTAACTGTGTATACTTAAGGCTGGTTACATTTTGCTGGTTTTATTAAAAGAAATATGCAGATTAATTTACTAGCACAGCAACTGAACTATAGTCCAGCTCTAAATAACAGATAAACAAATGCAGAAACTACAATGTAGCAAACTTTCTAGTACTATACCTCCTCCTACGAATGTATAAACCTCACCACACCAAAAAAACCACACCATCCTCGTTTTATATACAACAAGAGCAGCTTGAATTCTAGCACAACAGGAAAATTAAGGTACAACTGAACTCAGGCAAGTAGCTTACCCTAGGTTATTTACTTCCTGATACAGTTACAAGAAATGTGAAGCTATTCCAAGAAACAGCCTGTAACATAACAATCTAGACACACCCAGCAGACCCATGTCAGTAGGAGCAACAAAGATGTGTAGAAAAGCACGTGATACACACAATTGGAGGGAAGATTCTGTAACGTTTATCAATTTCCTTTACATCTTCCAAACATTAACCTCCTTAAAGTAACCCCACTCCAGGTATTACTGAAATTTCAATGGTAGGCACCAATTGGGTAGTTTCCTGGCTTTCAAGGGTGAGAGTTGGTTTTTAAGGGATTTTTACCATATTTTTAATTTTAATTGCTGTAAGTCACCACGAGTCTTCGGGGAAGGGTATGGTAGAAATTTAAACAAACAAACCAATACATAAATAAGGGATGCTAACTAAAACTGGCACAAATTTCTCCGGTCTAATTTGTGTAAGTATATATGTATCTTTGCTAGGTGACAGTGGCAGTCTCCCAGTTCCAATCCTTGATCTGACACTTTATTTGACACTAAGTTAAACACGTGCACCTGCATTTTCTCAGCCTCATGAATGTATCCTTGTATCTTAGATTGTAAGCCCTTTGGGGCAGGGACTTGTCTATAACTACTGATTGTACAGTGCCAGGTACACCACTGTACAATTTATTTAATCAGATTTATATGCCGCCCCCTCCTGCCTATGCATCTCGGGGCGGCGAACAACAACAATATAAAAACAAATAAACATCATAAAAATATAAAAACATTAAAAACAATAACCCAAGCAAAAAAAACCAACCTAACCCACCCGTCACCCATCTCCCTCAACAAATGCCCAGTGGAACAGCCAGGTCGTACACTGTTTATGAAAAGAGGGGAGGTCAAATCAAATTTCAAATCAAATTTATTGCTACATGACCTTAGGTCATTGTCAACATTACAACACTTACAAAAAACAAACAAACATAAAACCTTATACATAATAAGCCTATAAAATAAGCCATCCAAACAAATATTAAAACATATCATAATTGTAATAGAATCTCCTAATCCAGGGTGTCCAATATGAACATATAAAATCTGCATAACCCAATAAACTAACTCCCAGTTAACCCCACATGGGAAAAATGGAAAAACTATTGGGAATTTGCAGCACAATCTGAAACTGCCAATGGCTTGGAACAAAGGAACTTGTTCCTAAGCTCCATAGCAGATACCAGGAATTTCATGACCTGCAAAATCGTCTCCGAAGAAGCATCAGCGAGGGCTACTTGGGTCATAAATACCTCTGTAGCATCGGGGAATTTTGAGATAAGAAAATGCAAAAATTTATCTCGTATAGAGTCATATAGATGACACTCAAATAAAACATTATGAGTGGACTCTGTTCCCAAGGCATCACATGGGCACAAGCAGTCCCCATAGGGAATCCCAGCAAAGCGCCCCGCAAGAACATTAGTAGGTAATGCATTCACCCTGGCGCAAAGGAATAAGTGCTTTTCTCGAAAAGTAGCTGCCATGGCAAAGTAATGCACCATATTGCCCAACTGGGGGCCCCACAAGCTATACCCCCGAAGATGGTGAGAATCAACTGCCCATGCCAGATCCTCCTGTCTATCTATATCTCTTACTCTGGAGGTGATCTCATGCTTAGCAGCAGCAAAGTTTTGTGCCTCTAGATATGCCATCGAGAGACCGCAGTGAGTCAGGTGCTTGGTGATAGCAGAAAGCCATGGACTTACAAAAGTATCAGAGAAAATAAGTCGAACCAGTCTATCTCTAGGAGCCCTACTTGCTTTTAACCAAAAGAGAGCTGCCTGTTCCCAGGCCATGGCAGACCAGTCTTGCGTACCTGCCTCGAGTCTTATGGCTGCAGCCACGGTCCCACTGGGAAGTTTGGTAAGTGTATTAAGGAATCATGTTTGGAGGGAGTTCAAGTTTTTATCCAGTAACGGAGCCTACAGCTCAGCCCCATAAAGAAATGAAGCTTTAACCTTAGTCTCAAAAACCTTTATTGCTACTACGAGATTCCTTCTCCCCGTCCCTGCGAAGAACCTAAGAATTGCTGTCATTTGACTCTTGACTGTCACTTCCACCCTCCTGCTATGTTCCTTCCACCGCCCATTAGTAGTGCAGTAGAGTCCCAAATACTTGTAAATATTTTTTTGTTGCAGGCAGGTACCGCCAGTGGGCCACCTAAACACCTGACTACCCTGTGCAAAAATCAAGATGTTTGATTTGGAGTGGTTGATTATAAGGCGGTTATCTTGACAATATCCCACAAAAGCCGCGAGCTGTCTACGCAACCCTACCTTAGTCTGGGATAAAAGTACCAGATTGTCGGCGTACAACAGAACGCCGACGGGCTTAGATGCCAGCTTTGGGGGGAGGGGGGAATTCTCCTGCCTCATTAGCGGGATAAGATCGTTAATAAAGAGGTTAAACAGGGTTGGTGCTAACACACAACCCTGCTTCACCCCTCTGATGACAGGAATATCAGGTGTAAGCTGGCCACCCGGATCTACTTTAATTCTAATGGTGGTATCCGCATATAAAGCCTGTATAAGGAAAAGTAGTCTGTTGTCAATTTCAAGAGTGACGAGCTTATTCCACAAAAGCAGTCTATCCATGGAATCGAACGCCGCCTTCAAATCTAGGAAGGTGGCTTACAGCTTTCCACTGATTGCTCTATACTTTTCAATTAAATGATGAAGTACGAGGCAATGGTCCAAAGTGGACCTGCCTTGCCGAAACCCTGCTTGCTCTAGATGTAGTATCTGCACGGAGTCTATCCACTCTGTGAGCCTAACCAGGAGCTATTTAGTGTAAATCTTAGCAATTACACTAATCAGGCTAATTTGTCTGTAACTAGCCGGGTTGGGTTTTGGGCCCTTTTTATAGATAGGAGCTACTATAGCCTGAGTCCAGCCCCTGGGTAGAAATCCTGAACTGTTGATACTAGAGAACAATCTCGCGAGAATTGGAAGCCACCAATCCAGGTTAGCCTTAATGGCCTCCACCTGAATCAAATCTGGTCCGGGGGCTTTACCGTTGGTGAAAGATTCTAGAATTGAACCTAACTCTTGCTCAGAGGCCGGAGGCTAATCTGGAGTAATCTGATCAAAAATCCTCTTACTTTCCAGTTGGGCGGTGATCCCACCAGACATATCTGTTTGCATTCTGTCTATAAACTCGGCCCAGCTCGAAGGGGCAATTGGAATCAAACGGCCTACTCTCGCCCCTGAGACAGCTCCATTAACAATATGCCAGAAAGTCTTAGAGTCCTTGGCACTACTTGCTTTCAAAAGATCCTGCCATTTGGTATCAAAATGCAGACGTTTCTTCTGCTGCACAAGGGCCTTGTATTTCCTCCTCAGGAGGAAATACTGCTCTGGAAGATGGGATAGGGCCCAGGCCTGATAACTTATGTAGATTTTATCTACCTCTCCCCTAGCTCGCCGGCATTCAGAATCAAACCATCTCTGGGCAGGGCAGCAAGAAAGTTTATGGCCTACTTTTCCTCTGGCTGCCTCAAGTGATTGTTGACTCAGTAGAAAGATTAGCTTGTTGTATAAATCAACAGTCCCCAAAGAGGGGAGGTCTGAGGCCAGGCAAACCTCCAATGGGAGGGAGTTCCACATCCGCGGAGCGGCCACCGAGAACTCCCCCCTCATGGCTGACACCTGGGAAACTCGGGGGATCTCAAGGAGGGCACGCCCGGCCGACGGCAGAGGCCAATCCAGGACCCGAAGGGCGAGGCAATCCTGCAGATAGGTGGGGCCCAGGTTCAGGACTTTAAAGGTTAAAACCAACACCTTGAATTGGACCCAGAAGACTATTGGCAGCCAACGCAGAGAACGGAGCACCGGAGTAAGATGTTTGCGACGACTCGTCCCCCTAAGGAGACGTGCTGCCGCATTCTGCACCAGTTGCAGTCTCCAGACCATCACCAGGGGTAGCCCCATGTAGAGTATGTTACAGTAGTCCAATCTTGAGGTAATAACAGCATGGATGATTGTGGCAAGATCAGAGTCTGAGACATATGGCTTAAGCTGTCATACCAGATGTAACTGGCAAAATACACCCTTCACCACAGTCGCCACCTGGACATCCAGGCAGAGCTGCGGGTCTAGAAGAACCCCCAGACTACAGAGCTGAGATACCAGGGGAGGAAGGAGCCCATCAATGATGGGGGCCATCACTCCCCCAGCCTTTCCCACAACCATCACCTTCATCTTGTTGGGATTCAACCTCAGGTGACTCGCCCACATCCAGTCCCCCACAGCTGACAAACACCGGGTAAGCACCGAGACTGTCAGGCCTGGGTCTGATGAACAGGAGAGATATAATTGGGTGTCATCAGCATATTATGACACCTTACACCAAACCCGCTGATGACCTCCCCCAAAAGCTGCATATACACGTTTAGCAAGAGAGGGGATAAGATGGAACCTTGTGGGACTTCACATGTGAGGCCCTGGGGGGAAGATGAACAATCACCCAGTACCACACATTGAGTTCTCCCGGCCAGGAAAGAACGGCACCATTCAAGAACAGACCCACCCACTCCGGCTCGGTCCTGCAACGGAGTCACCAACAATTCATGATCAGTTATATCAAATGCAGCCGAGAGATCTAATAGGATCAACAGGGTCGAACGGCCCTGGTCCAACTCTCGGGAGAGGTCAGCAACCAAGGCCACAAGCGCAGTCTCAGAGCTATAACCCGGACGAAAGCCTGACTGTGAGGGATCTATTTGATCCAGATGCTCCTGAAGCTGACAAGCCACCATCCGCTCAATAACCTTCCCTAAAAAGGGGAGGTTAGAGACTGGCCAATAGCTGGCAAGGGCGCCAACGTCCAATTATGATTTTTTGAGCAGAGGCTGCACCACCGCCTCCTTGAGGCAGTCTGGCACTCTGCCCTCCCTAAGGGAGGAATTGACTATCCCCGCCAGCAATGGCCCCAACATCTCCTGGCTGGCCTTGACCAACCAGGACGGGCATGGATCCAGATCACAATAAGTGGCTCGGACAGCCCCCAGAACATTCCTGACATTAGAGGGCGACACGCCCTGAAACTGATCCCATAAAATAGAACAAGATGGGGCTTCAACTGCCTCTGGTTCACCCGCTGTCAAAAGTGCAGCATTGAAACCATGGTGGATTTGAATGATTTTTTCCACGAAAAAGTCCACAAATAAATCACAACGGGCATTTGGTGACTCTAAATTCAGGCGGAGGGAGGCCGGACTGACCAGCCCCCTCACCACCTGGAAAAGATCATCTGGATGTGACTTAGCAGACGCAATGAGGGCAGCAAAGAAAACCTTCTTTGCTGCCCGCACCGCCATGGCATAGGTACACATCCAGATTCTATGCCGCAATTGGTCAACTTCAGCACGAGAGCGATGTCACCATTGCTCTAACCGTCGCCCTTCTCACTTCATCCTCCGCAGATCCTCCGTATATCACAGGGACCTGCGTTGTTGACAATCCGGGAACGGATGCCTCGGAGCTATATAGACGATGACCTCAGTTAGCACAGAGTTCCAAAAGGCCACAAGATCATTGACTGAATGGCCATCGACATCAGAGGGAACATCCCCCAGGGCATTCCGGAACCTCTCTGGTTCCATAAGTCTCCAGGGGCGAACCAACCGAACTGGCTCCGCATCCCTCCGGGGGCTGATATGTGCCAGGATACCAGCCTGGAGGAGATAATTATCCGTTCATGACAAGGGCACCGCTGAAGCCTCCCCCACTAACAGATCCCCCACCAGGGTATGTCCCCCCACATGTGTGGGGCCAATAACTGATACAGACCCATGGTTGCCATGAACTCACACGCCACTCCTCCAAGACCAGTTTTGGCATGAATATTGAAGTCCCCCAGGACCACCGTCCTGGGGGATCTCAAGATCACCTCTGACACCAGTTCAATCAGAGTGGGCAGGGATGCTGCTGTACAGGTAGGTGCAACCCCACTCTGTCTCCGGCCAAATCCAACACCAAGTGGAGGCCCTCACTTCCCATGATACATTGCACAGGAAACCTCACAGCCCATATCTCCTTAAAAATAATGGCTACACCGCCCCCTCCCCGGTCCCTCCAGCCGTGGCTGATGCTGGACGGAGTACCCAGTTGGGACAAGGTCAGCCAATATAGGACCCAACTCGGTGCCCAGCCAGGTCTCCGTAATACACATGGAGTCGGCCGCCTGATCCAAGATCAGCTCCCGGACCATAGTTGAATTATTAGCAACCAACCTCGTATTAACCAGCATCAAGTCAAGGCTAGGGGCCCTCTGATTAGCGATCACCACACCATCTGTCCGGGGGCCATTGAGTGGGACAGGTATTAAACATCTGTCCCATCTCCTAGATCTAACATGCCTCACAAAAGGACCATAATTCCCTCGGCCTGTCACGACTCCAATGGCTGCGGACCACCACCCCCGGTCCATCCCCAACCCCCCAAAGGCTGCTCTGCCAGTTCCCTAAGGGAGACCCCTCCTCCAACCCTTCCCTCTTACAGGAGGATATCCCTCCCTCTCAAAGGGGTTGTACCCCTCCGTCACACCGAGGGGGCCGACCCCTCCCTCCCTAACACAGTCCCACTGTCCCCCCCCCACTCACTAGGAGGGCAGCTCATCCCAAAACCCCTCCACATAAAACTCCACCACCACCGCCCCTCTGCTGCTAGCAATCCCACCAACAAAATCCGCCCCCCCAGATCCACTAAGGGCCACGCCCAAGGGCCCTTTAGTGTGGCCCCTAGGTGCTATTCTCCCTCCAAGGATAAGCTGGAAGTCTCTTCTGGGCTTCTGAAGTGCAGAAGTACAGTTGGTATATTCTGGCTTGCACGTAAAGTGTCCTGGCCCTAAACAGCCCCGCTAGCAGCCCCGCCAATGGCCGACACCCTTCCGGTGTCACCCTTAGTGGGATTGCTGCCCAAGGGCTGGCCTTGAAGATATACCTGTAAAGGGAGGAGGGGCCAGGTGTCAGCAATCTTGAAGGGATTCAGGCGCTTGAATCTAAGGGGGGGGGGGGGGAGAGATAGGCCAGCAGCAAGCACAAGCCCCCAACAGCCACAAAAATATTTGCTAAATAATAAAATTATAATAATAGTAATGCTACAGTAGATCTACGGTAATGTTTCCCAAAGTTTTGCCAAGATCTCAGAATCCACGTGCTTTGTGGGCCAGAGTCTGTCTTTGTTAGCAAGGAAAGAAACTTCTCATTACAAAAGAAACATGTTGTGGCATGTTCTGTACTCAGCTGTTTAACTACAGTTGCTCCTCCGTTTAGTTGTAAAAGAAATCCTTTGCTTTATCTTAAGACCCCTGGTTATTCAGTCTCCACTTTGATCATTATGTTCATGGGTTCAGAACTCCCCATTCTTTCCTGCATCAGTCATAAAGCAGCAAGGGCATGTATGGTGTTCATTAGGGGCTTTCAAGAAGCTAAAAGAAGCAGGTTCGAGTGGGGGGAATTTCCCTACTTATCTATATCTTATCTGGCCACACCACACTGAAGGTGTGACTATGTGTGAAAACAGACATGACGCTAACCGCACTTTAACATTTCTTATGCATGTTGCAGGGTTGCATAGGGCATCAATACAGTCCTGCAACATGCATAAGAAATGTTAAAGCAGTGTGAAAGTGGAGTTAGCATCATGTCTGTTTTCACCCTATGTTTATGTTTAGGCAATCGTGTGTTTAACAATTAAGCTTTCATTCCTCCCCTACCACCCCCACCCCCTTTCTTGGCATTTCTTTAATCAATCATGGTTTTAAAAACTGTGTATCCCTTTTTGCTCAAATTAATGCAATTTGTTTCTCTTGTTTTTACAAAACCAGAAACTCTTAGGTCCATAATGTGAGCTACTCACAAATGTTTCAAAGGGGGTGATATTTTAAAATAGTATATATCTTGTCACTTCCCTTCCCCTAATTCTTTAAGGTGAAGTAAACTTTTACTGTAATAGGCAGATTGTATATGGGGATAACTTTGTCTAGCTTTTCTTTGCATTCCCTTCCTAATTTTTCTCTCTCCTCCCTTTTCATGTCTTGTAGTTCAGCATAAAGTGTACATTTAAAACTGATGTTCACAGAGATAGCCTCCTGAAGTAATAGTGCCTCCTGTTCCAAAATGTTCCATAATCTCAAGACATGAGAACCAATGGAATCAGAAAAAGGAACTGAATTATTTTTTTTTCAAGTTAGTACTGTTTAATATCTTGAGAATATGCCTGTCAGATGGGCTAAACATCTACAACTCACATTCAAGCCACTGTGAGTTGTAGATGCTTAAAAATCAGGCCATACATTACTGTAGTGTGATACACTTAAACCATGCCTATTTTGTTATTTCAGTTTCTTTTTATTATCTTAATTTCTCCTTATTATCTTGCCCAGTGCTTCAGGCTCATCTCAATGCTATCGGATTCCTGGACCCATTTCAGTCAGGTTTTCGTCTGGGGTATAGCACAGAGACTGTGCTTGTGGCCTTTGTCGATGATCTATGCCTGGAGATTGACAAAGGGAACTGTGCCTTGTTTATATTGTTAGTTCTTTCAGCTGCCTTTAATACAGTTGATCATGAAGTGTTGTTGACATGACTGTAGGACTTGGCAGGGGTGCACGAATTGGTCGAGTGGTCTGTTTGCTTCTGTTACAGAGGTCTTAATGGGTGATGATGGGAGAGTGCTTGTCATTCCCTTGGGACCTCTCCTGTGGTGTCCCGCGGGGTTCTAGCCTGTCTCCCCTCTTGTTTAATCAATCAATTCTTTATTCCAACTTAACCAAAGGTTATCGCCATTTCTTATTTGCCAAGTCTTTCTGATTACAAGTAAATATAAAATAATCAAACTGTAATTAACCTGATTACAAGGTAATATAATCAAAACATATCAACATCATGATAAAATCCTCAATCCATTTTAAAACTAATAATAATACAAAAAACCCACAAAAACGTACTGAGTCCCACACCAAATTTATCGGAGGGAACTGACAGATAATAGATTTAAATTTGAATTTAGGTACCATGATCCCCCTCTATTGCCCCAAAGCTTAGAATTTTTTTCCGGGTGCCAAGGGCGTCTTCCAGAAATTTTGCAACTGCCCAAGTCAAATGGGAATCCCTATCCTCCAGAAAGATACATAGCAAAGTAGCACCATCCCTCCCCGGGTCTCTTGTTTAATGTGTATCTGAGGCTACTGAGGGAGAGCATTCGGAGGTTTGGAGTGGAGGGCCAGCCCCAGAGTTTGTGAGGCCATGTGCGAAGTCTTGGTGCAGGGCCTAATTTGCATAAGTAGCAGTGGTTCCACTGCAGAGGCAGCTGGGTAGGCAGTGAGGCAGACACAGAGAGACTGACTGCGTCCACTGCCTTACCGGGGGGTGGGGGGCGGGGGCGGGGAGGAAGTGAGCTTGGCCAGCGTGGCCTCCAGGGCCTGTTGCTTCTTGCTGCCGGTGTTGTCTGTGCCTGCCGGTGTTGCTTGTTATATATAACATACATATACACAACACCAATTCATTTGTGTCCCCGCCCCCATATAATTCATTCACACTGCCCAGGGGGCATAAATTAAATGGTTATGGGTGGGGGGGGCAACGTGAATTGATTATATGGGAGGTGCAAATGAACTGGTTATGGGGTGCGGGTTAGCAATAACTTCATGAAGAAAAGCTAGTGAAATAGCAGCCATAATAATCTCAGAACCATATTTGCAGATTTTCCAAGATAGACTCTATATTGCTTTATATCCTAAATTCCTACCTAAGGTAATATAAGTAAGACAGATGTGAGAATGTGGCCCTTTTTATACGGTCCTCTCCCACCCATGAACTTGCAGATTTTATCTGCATGTGTTCATGGGTGGGGGAGCTCCGTGTGAACGATGCGGTGCATGCGCCCATGGTGAGTGGGAGTGCATGTGCACCTGTTTAACACACATCCTCACTCACCCCCACCTGTCCCCATGCACGGAGCAACCAGGGGAAACAGCGCTTACTCCGTGGGTGTGGATGAGTAGGGGGGGTGAGTGGGGATGTGTGTGCAGCCATGTGCATGCCCCGTCCATGCACCGGCGTGCTCACGGACCCACCACCCGGCGTAGCCTTGTAAAAAGGACCTGTGTGAGGAGCCACTCAAAGAAGAACAGAAGGTTGCTACCTTGTAAACAAGGTTCTTTGAAACATTCTCACAACACCCACCTTTCCAGCCCCACATGGATTTTTTTTCTTATATATGCCTAGAAAGGGTTAGAAGGAACTGTCATTCTAAGGGGGAAGAGTGCTTTTATACTAGAGGCGCTCGAGACCATCATATGGTCTATTATTTGAATAGGGTGAGCACGCACAACCCAGTTGTGAGAATGTTGGGAGCCATCTCAAAGAACCTTCTTTACAAGTTAACAATCTTCTGATCACTCACATGGGGAGGAGTTGTTTGTAAACAAACAGCTTTATCTTCCAGTCGCTGCTGCTGCTGCTACTAGGAGGGAGAGACCGGTGAGGGATGGGGGGCGCCAGGAAGGGGAGGCAGAAGTACTTATTGGGGGAGAAGCTGGCTGCAGCATGCCTCCCAGCCAGGCAAGCGTGGGGCCCCTGCTGGCCGCGAGGCCACATGCAGCCGCACATATGGCACATGCCTGGGGTCGGCCCCACTGGAGTGAAGCGCCATCAGTATGCTGATGACACTCAGCTCTACTTCTCTTTTTTATCCAACTGAAGTCCTGCAGTCTCGATGCTTACCCAATGTCTGGCTGCTGTTGGAGTCTGAATGAGGGTGAGATGATTGAAGCTGAATCCAGACAAGACTGAATTGATGGCCAGCCAACCTTGTGTCTTGGAGGGGATTGGAACCTCTGTCACTGAAGGGGTCCAGTCCCCTCTGGTTATTCAGGTTGTAAGATCAATGCCCAATGTTCCAAACTGCTCCCATAATCTAGTCTAAGCAGATTAATAGGCAGAACCCCAAGTCAAATGCAGGTCTGCGATTCACAGATTTCCTGTAGAATCTCTGCTCCACTTCCCCCAGTATAGAATTTCCAGCCTGCACTGGGGAGACGTGGGGTAGGAGATTCCATGGGGGAAGGGAATGAAGAAAGCCTTGGAACTTCTCTTCCCCTCCCACAGACTGCGTCGGGTGGGAGGGGCTTCCAGGGCTCGCCTCCCCCCCTTCACAGCCTGGTAAATGAACTGACTGGCGGTGGTGGTGGCGGCAACAGCTTCATTCAGTGCACTCTTGAGTCCACAAGCAGCTCCTCCTAGCCACTTCCTGGCCCCTCCCAACGGGGCCTCCAAGAGCGATGCGGTCAGATGATGTCATCTGGGCGCGTCACTCTGGGAGGCCCCATTGAGAGTGGCCAGGAAGTGGCTAGGAGGAGCTGCATGGGGAGTGCACAGAATGGAGCTGCTGCTGCCACTACCGCTGCTGCAGGCCAGTTCATTTACCAGGCTACGAAGGGTGGGGTGGGACGTGAGCCCTGGCAGCCCGTCACACCAGATGAAGACTGGAGGAGTGAAGGGGAAGCCAGCCCTGCGTGGCATTTGGGAGGCTGGGGAGCCTGCTGTGGTGAGGCACAGAACTGGGCCATGAGTCTCCCAGACTCCTGTGAAATTGTTTTTAAAAATCCATGGAAGAAATGAGTGCTGTGAATAGGCCACATACTACACTGACTTTATTTTAGAGAACAAAATAGTGGGGTACACTTTTATGCTGGAAAAAAACAGCAAACAGTTAATTTAATTTAATGTAGTTGAGTCTTATTTTGGCTTTACTCCTGAAGCGTTCACATGAACAGAATGTTAAGTCGAAGTTATTCAGGAATGGGAAGAGCAGTGTGTACTTCTGAAAAACAGGACTACATACTCCCCATTGGTTTGCTTTGTATTTCAAAGTAACTGTTTATGTGAACACTCATCAATGTGAGGGTGGTGAATATGATCATTACAGATCAGCTAGGGGAGAGATTGCTGCAGTACTACTTTGGTTTACACCGTACTACTGAACTGAAGTGGAGCAGTTTTGATTTAAATAAATCAAAGTAGTTATTTTGAATTATCTCCATTCATTGGAATGTGGCCCTACAGGAGAGCTACTTCCTCAGTCAGATTGAACCAGAATTTGACCAAACCACTTGTTTTAGGGGGAAGCGTAGGTGGAAACAAGCCCATTAGGGACATTAGAGATGGTACACAGGAAAAATTCATATCTGCTTTTGGATAAATAAAGCCATTCTATGTGCATTTTTATAGTTTGAATTGTATATATATGTGAATGTGCAATAATTTGAGCGTCTTCCTGCCTTTGGTGTCACTGCTTCCCTTGTCTTCAATAGCAGTTACATTAATGTTTGGTGGTTAAGCACCCTCCAGTCTGCTTACATTTTGGTGGGGCCTGTAGAGTCAAGTTTGTGTAACGTTTTGTAGTGTGAACTATATCGATGAATCACTTTACCACAGATAATTTTTGTAACCCTTAAACTGGTAACTAGAGTCTGTTATTAAAATTAATACTAAGAATGTAAGTAGTTCCATAGTGGGTCAGACCAATGGTCCATTGATCCCAGCATCCTGTCTCTTGACAGTGGCCACTTGGGAGAAGTATCCAACAGGTCACAATGTGGTCACTCCCAGCTCTTTACAGTAAAAGCTTATGTCCCCCATACCTACTTGGCTACTAGCTGTTAATGGACCTACCCTCCACTAGCTACTGCTCTTTTTTAAAAAAAACAAAACCATTCTGTACAAAATGTAACCACATTGAAGAAAGAGCTAGCAACGTGCAGGAAATTCAGACACGGATGTCTGAGATAAATCAGAGCAACTGCTGAGACATCATCAAGAACTTGTGTTCACTGTTTTTTCCCCCATTGCAGTCAACACAGCAGTGAACATGGGTCCCTGGAGATAATATAGTTGTGGTCATCAGAGAAATAGCTGAGAGAGAGAGTTAATACAGTTGTGGTCACATTCCCAAAAGCAAAATGTTACTAAAGAAATACGAAAAAAATCCTTCCTAATCCATAACGCCAGTGGAAAAACATAGTAAGCTAATACAAGAACATACACACTTGAATACACATTTTGGGGTCCAGCCTTGTTAACAAATCAATCTGAGCAGACTGAAGCTCAATCCAGATAAGACGGAGGTGATGGTGGTGGGGAGGGCGAAGGGGGTGGTGGCCCCCCTAGTTGGGGGGGTTTGCCCTCCTGTAGCTCAGCAGGTTCGGAGTCTGGGGGTCTTATTGGACGCAGACCTGCGTCTGGAGCGGCAGGTGGAGGCAGTCGCAAAGGCTGCCTTCCGCCAGCTTTATCTTGTACGTAGGCTGCGTCCGTATGTCTCTGGCCTGGACCTGGCCTCCCTCATCCATGCCTTCGTCACCTCGAGGCTCGACTACTGCAACGCGCTCTACGTGGGGCTTCCCTTGTTCTTGGCTCGGAGGCTGCAGCTGGTGCAGAATGCGGCGGCTCGTCTTCTGACGGGGACGGGTTGCCGGGAGCACATTACACCTGTGCTCCGAGCTCTGCACTGGCTGCCGATAGTGTGCCGGGCCAAGTTCAAGGTCCTAGTGATGATCTATAAAGCCCTATACGGTCTTGGCCCCTCATACCTTAGGGACCGCCTCGCCCTTCGCGCCCCAGAGCGGCTCCTGCGGTCTGCCGGGGGTGCCCTCCTGGAGGTCCCCCGTGTCAAGCGGGGGGCCACGATGGAGAGGGCATTCTCGGTGGTGGGACCGCGGCTGTGGAACTCCCTTCCGGAGGAAGCTCGCCTGGCCCCAAGCCTTTTAACATTTCGGCGGAACTGTAAGACCTGGCTGTTTGCCCAGGCCTTTGGGAGGGAGGGTGGGGAGGGAGGATTTTAGTCCCCCACCCATTTATTTATTTTACATGTCTAGCCCTGTTTTATATTTTATATTTAATATTTGATTGTTTTTAAAATGAATTTTAGTGTATTTGATTGTTTTTATTGTTGGAAGCCGCCCCGAGCTGCGTTGCAGGAGGGGCGGGGTACAAATCTGAAAAATAAATAAATAAAAATAAATAAATCCAGTACTAGTTTTGACACGGACTTCAAAGCTGGATTGCATCCTTATTAGACGTAATTTAGGCTCCAGTTCTTAAAGTGCTTTTGCTGATGCAAGCCTTCTGAAATGAAAGGGGCTTGTGCTGGCACAGAGGTTTGAGATTCACAGCTTAATCAGTCTCCTTTTGAGGTCAGGCCTAAAAACATACAGTGCTTTGCAGCAATTACCACAAAGAATAGATGTGATAAATGTGTGGTGATGGTTTTCTGAATGAAATAATACAAGTACTCCTCCTAATCCTATCCTGCATATTACAAGTGGCTGCTCACAGGGCACAAGATTTGCATGCGCCTGGGAGCCATTGGCGCCCAGAAAACTGAGGCTGGTGACTGATTATGGGGTGTAGTGTGGCAAGAACAGTTTAATATCAGGATAAAGTCTGGCGACTGAATTTTATTTTTTGTCTCCTAGAGTTCGATCTGAAATTGCATGCCCTGGTTGCTCAATACTGGCACAAGCTATATACTTGGAAAGACAATCAAGCAGCCAGTGCTCTACGTTGTATATTTGTGAACAACGCCATCTTTCCCGAGGAAAACACTGGGAACATAAACATGATAAGCCAATTGCAGAAACCCAAAGAATGAAGATCCTTTGAGACTTCACCCTGAGACTAACAGGCTTGTCCAAGTCAGAATACTCAATACCCTATTATCCATAAGGTTTCAGGATTAAACCCATACAGGTCACAAGCATAGCTATTGCTTGCCCTTGCATGAACCAAATCTTGTAGATAAACGCTTGCAGAAAAAGGAGGCTTGCCAGCCCTCCAAAATGGAACTGGAGAGAATGTGTGGACGGAGGAAAAGCAAAAATGGTTCCATTTGTCCTAGGTACCCTAGGAGGCACACTCATGAACCTGTTTAATCTTCAACATTTAAAAACATTGCTACTATTGTTCAAACAACAGTACAGCCTAACTTAAGAACATTCACAGAACCATCTTGATCTCCCAAAATCTGGCCTAATTGTATAATGACCAACTCAACGAAAATACTACCAAACTTTTTTATTGAGCGAAGAATGATGTAAGTATGAGCCTTACAAATAATAATTTGTAATGATCCAAAAATTAAAAATTCATAAGTAATCCTTGATGGTGCTTTATATATCTGAATTTATACACCAGCTCAGGATGGCTTAAAATCCATAAAAACAAAAACAAAACAATAATAAAATTAATACAATAAAAACTCCCACCATCCTCCCAGCCCTCAATCCCAGTGTGTATTTTTAAAATAAATGTATCATTTTTTCGTAATTATTGGTTTTTGGTGTATTTTTAAAAAACATTTTGTCAGTAACTATTGACTGTATAGTGCCAGGTACATTGCTGGTACTATATAAATAAAAATATATATATATATATATAATTTAATCCATATGGATTAAAGATAATATATATAATTTCCCTTTCATACATGTGGATTACATAAAGTCTGTGCAAAAAGATGAAATAATCAATTTTTACTGTTCCCCCCCTTAACAGTGTATTTTGTGGTAGCCAGTCAGTCCTGTGGGCAAAGGGAGTATAAACTACAGCCTGCCTCTTCTAATTTGTGGCCTGGTGTATCTCCTGACCGTAATCGCTCCGCCTTCGTTTTAAGAAGCTGCGAATGCTTTCTCTTGTTGTGCAAGCAACTTCTTAAGTAAATACTGTCTTAAAGAAGAAAAGTAACCAATTCCGCCTTCTCACGCTCACCCTGACAGTACTAAAGGTGGCACATCACAGTTCAGTGCTGAGTCGCTGGCTCTGCCACTGCCTGTGCTGTACTAAGTAAAGACCTTTCTTTCTCCAGGAGCAATATCATCGGCGGCACAGCGACACTGGTGGCGTGACAGCCCTTCCCTCCTTAGAGGCAGAGAGGGAGAGCCTCTCCTTTGGGGATCCCTGGTTAAGGGCAGCTTGCCTCTCCCCAAGGCAAGGGAAAGTTAGTCCCATTAGATCTGCCCGGAGCAGGAAACTAGTTCCCGCAGGCTCGGAACTAGGTGCAATCAGTAGCAGCCTGGCAAAGGAGACCAGGCTAGAGAAGAAGCGAGTCAAGACTTACGAGAAGGAGCAAGAGGAAGGGGATCCCCTGGAGCATGCTGTGCCGCCTGGCAAGCCCCTGCCTGCGGACTGAGCGCTCTGACAGCTGTGGGGGACGCGCAGTGCCACTGCAGGCAGCAGTGCCCCCACCTTCGGCCTCTGCTTCGAACCCCGCCCCCCTGCGAAGCGCCGCCCACCAGGAGCCATAGTCGGGCTGCAGTTCTCGGGTCAAGGGCGGCCCGTGTAAAGCTGGGGGGTGGCAGTAGGAGGTTTCCGACAAGTTGGATTTCGGTTTTAGTTTATTTAGATTGGGTGCTCCCGCCCATCCCCGCGGGGCTTGGGTGAGAGGGGTACGGAGCTATCTGCGCAGCTTGTGACTGCGACTCCTTCCCCGAGGCGTTGGGCAGGGCTCCTCCTCGTCTCGGAGGGGAAAAGTCCCAAGTGGCTGGGGTGCGGTCTTCAGAGTAAGCAAGCTAGCAAGCAAGCAAGCTAGCCAGCCGTCAGGAGTGGCTGCCTGCCTGCGCCGCAGCTGCTAGGATGGCGTTATAAATGGGCATGATCCCGTCTCTTAAGCTGCAAACCTCCAGCTTTGTAGACCACAGGAGCCGAGCCATGGACTGCCATGGGGGGCTGCCCCCTCAGACAACAATTTAATATTACCCAGTTCGGTCCGTTAAGACACACAGCATTCTTCTGAGGTGGGCGTTATTATCTCCATTGTGGAGATGAGAAAACCGAGACAGTCTTTAGCTTATGTTGTATCCTTCTCTTGTCAAGGCTCAGAACCAGGAATAGCGCTCACGTCTCCAAATAACCCATTCCACACGGTCTAACCACGAAGCCAGGGCTAGGAGCTCTCTTCCCGGCTGATGGGGGGCCTTGAGAATAGCTGGCAGAGGGTTCTGACTACAGCGCCAAGTGTCTTCGCAGCCATATAATTTTAAGGGAAGGGGGATTTCCTAGCTGAATGAGAGGGTAAAAAACACTGAGAATCATTGAACTAATTATGTGCTTTTATACTGATGATTAAATGTTAGGTTTTGAATGTGGTGTTTCTCCTGTTTAGAATGCTTTATTGTAAACTGCCCTGGAATGCCAGAGGTATTTGGGGGGGGGGGCGAGGTTAGGAAATGTAATTAATAATAATTGAACAATGTGGTTTTCTCCTCTCTCACCATCCAGTGATGAAGGAACACTAGCAAATCTAACTTGATTCTTGATTTATCCTTGGTGGTATTTTATAGCTGAGGGCACCATAGCCTTTCTAAAAGTCTGGGAGGCTAGAAGTGAGGATCAGATAAGAATTTAGCATGGCCTGCCTACTCTTGTTCTCTTTCTCTTCCAGGTTGCAACATTGGGTAGGGGCTAAGCGGAATGTGTCAGCTGTGCCTTGCACTGGGGTGAATAAGCCCAGGGAGTTCGCTGCTCCAGAGTTGCATGCTTTTTCTCTCTCTTCTTTTTCTCCTGTGTGTGGTTTCTTTTCTTTTTTTCTGTCAATAAGTGTGGGGGCTTTTGTCTCCTTTTTTCATATGAATGTCATGGGACAGTTTTCCCTGTTGCACTTGCCTTTTTTACACTGAGACTTTACAGTTGTCTGTCACTAGCCTTCTAAACTTGAAGCTTTCAGCTGCAGTCTTAGTAAGCTATCAGCCTACCAGTTAGTCAAATAGTTTCCATTTTTGTGGTGCTAGTATCTCATTTGCAATGCTGCGGTCACACCTTTGACTCATCCGTTAGATTTGTCTGGTAGCATACAAGCACAAAATGGGTGTCCTCTGCAAATAATGTTGCTAAAACTAGACAAGATGCGGTTGAAAACATTAAAAAAAAATTGCTGTTAATGGTTTTAAGGCAAATCACGTAGGCACGGTAGAAGCCAACTACAGTAGAAACTCACAATTCTGGACTCCACAAGTCCAGACGTTTCAGAAATCTAGAACTTCCTTTTGGTCCCCCGTGATGGGGACATATTGGGTGAGGATTTCTAAAATGTCTGGAGTTCTGCTGGACCTGGCACTGCTGGTAAAGCCCTGCATACTAAACGTGAGTGGTCCCATTAGACTTGGTTTGGTTTGGGTGCCCCCTTGCTCAACCCTCCTGGACTTGGGCTTAGCTCACAATGGGTGAAAATGGACATAACACTAACTTCACTTTAACACCGCTTCAGCATTTCTTATGCATGCATTTCTTCAGCATTTCTTATGCATGTAGGGCACCAATACAGCCCTGCAGCATGCGTAAGAAATGTTAAAACGATGTTAAAGTGGAGTTGGCATCATGTCTGTCTTCACCCATTGAGTGTGAGACCCCAGCCCTGTGGAATACTGTGATTTCACAGAGCTCCAGGTGCAAAGGGGAACGTCTAACCCTGCCTTTGACGTTCCGCCACCACCCCGCAGAGCACCATGACATCACAACCTTCTGTAAGGGGGCTCTGTCAAAAAGGGGCAGAGTTAAGGTGTTATCATGCCCCATCTCCACAAAGCACCATGACATCGAAGTACTCTGTGAGGGTGGGGCTACCCAGTTGCATTGCACTCAGGAGAATCTAGCTGTGTCAGGACCAGGCTTATGTCAGTTCTGACACAGTCAAGCTGGGGTTTGATTTTTTGAGCCTATGCCAGGCTCTAGCTGGAGGCTAATGGGGAGGATGCCAGACCCAGCTGGACAGACATAGCTCAAATACCAATCAGCTGGTAGTGTTGAACAGCTGATGCCACTACACAGCTGTTTAGTGCTAACAGTATTTGTATCTGTCCCAGCTAGGGTTGGTGCTGCTGCTGCTGCAGGCAACCAGAGTACCCTTTCTGCTCTCATTGCAGCGCATGGGTGGAGTTTGACTAGAAACTCACCCAGTCTGCTGCACCTGAATCCTAGGGTATTGTCTGCTACTGCAGCTAGTGTGGAAATGGAAGTGGAAAGAATGGGAAAGACCTTCCAGTAATCCCCTATCCCCAGCTTCTGTGCACTTCAAGTCAACCCCTCTGTCTCCCCACCTGCTACCCATTCCTTTCTAAATCCTCTCTAGCTCCTCCTACCTCCAGAATCCATCCTCACACATCCCAAGCTGTTCTCCTTCTGGCTAACAAATCCTTGCTTCCCCCTTCTTCAACCCACATCTCACTGCAAACCCTCCCTGCTTGCTCTCTTGCACAGATCAGCTCCTCCTTTCTTCTGGTCAACCCCTGCTCCCACCCATCCAGCTTCCACACAGGCCAAACTACCTCCTCTGCTGCCCTGCTCCACCCCAGCTACCCATCTCGCCTACCCCCATCAGGTTCTCCCTCTTCCTAGCCATTTCCCCTGCTCCCTCATACACACCTCCAACATCTTTGTCACCAAAATCAACATTAGATGGGGCTATTGGTGCTGCAGCGGGGGAGGGAGAATTTGGAGTGTGACTGGCAGAGTGTGATTGCTAGGGCCAACGCTGTGATGAGAGACAGGATAATCTCACTCCCCGAATGTAACCATTAAGCTATTCCCATGTTGCAGCAGCAGAAACCCACAATTCTGGATGCCTTGTATCCCTCCAAAGTCTTCAGAATTACAGGTCTCTGTTGTATTGACAATGCTTTTCCTGCAGCAAGTCATGCTGAAGCCTCTATGTATACAATTGGGGACCTGAGCTCACTGTGTTTTTTTTCCATTGCCACCAATTTTTATTTATTTATAAAAAAAATCTTAATACCTTGCCCCTCCTGACACAGCAGCTTGGGGTGACTTACAACAAATAAACATTAAAACATATAAAAACTGTGCATAATTAGGAGGATTTTTAAAAAAACCCCCCCCCACCCTTCACCTGTCTTCCCCCACTAAATGCCTGGTGGAACAGCCAGGTCTTACAACTACGTCAAAAGGAGGGGTGATCCGGGGTCAATTGAGCCTCCACCGGAAGGGAGTTCACACAGGCACGGTGCAGTCACCAAGAATGCCCTCTCCATTGTGGCCCCCCAGAAGACTAAGGGGGGGGGGGAACCTCAAGAAGGGCACACCTGGATGACCGCAGGGGCTGATCTAGGATCTGAGGGGTGAGGCAGTCCCGGACCTAGACCGTTTAGGGCTTTGTAGGCAAGCACCAACACCTTGAATTGGGCCTGGAAGACTACAGGCAGTCAGTGCAGAGATTAGAGAAGTGGTGTAATATGCTCCCAGCGGCCCAATCCCACCAGGAGACAGGCTGTCTCATTCTGCACCAGCTGCAGTCTCTGATCCCTCACCATGGGTAGCCCCACGTAGAGCGCGTTACAATAGTCCAGCCTAGAGGTGATGAAAGCATGGATGACAGTGGCCAGGTCAGAGTCTGAGACATATGGCCAAAGCCGTTGCAGATGTAATTGGCCAAAAGCACCACTTGCCACAGCCTCCACCTGAACATCCAGGCGGAGTTGCGAATCAAGGAGCACCCTCAGACTCCGCACCTGGGAGACCAGTGGAGGATAAATCCCATCAATGATGGGAACTGTCATCTCCACCACCTTACCCACCAGCATCGTCTCTGTCTTGCCAGGATTCAGCCTCAGTAGCTTAGCCCTCATCCAGTCCCCCACAGCCGCCAGACACTGAGTAAGCACCTAGACTGCCGGGCCTGGGTCTGATGAAAAAGAGAGGTAAAGCTGGGTGTCGTCTGCATACTGGTGACACCGCACGCCAACCCCCCTGACTGCCTTGCCGAGCAGCTGCACGTACACATTGAACAGGCGAGGGGACAAAACAGAACCCTGCGGGACTCCAGGCAAGAGGTCTCGGTATGATGAAATGCGATGGGGAAGATGCAATGAATG
This sequence comes from Sphenodon punctatus, assembly GCA_003113815.1. NCBI lineage: Eukaryota > Metazoa > Chordata > Lepidosauria > Sphenodontia > Sphenodontidae > Sphenodon > Sphenodon punctatus. Next base: position 310,646 of record QEPC01014088.1, on the reverse strand, counting down.
CAGATTCCTGAGTATAGCGAGTTCCACTAGAAAGCTCACAGCAACATAGGCCCTTGGGGTGCGGGGGGAGGGATGGGTGTGTGCGAGGCAGAGTGGGCAGTGCAGCGTGCACAGGTGCACACAGATCCCCCATTCATGGAGCAATTGCTGTTTTGGTCAATTGCTCCTTGAGTGGGTGATGGGTGGAGGTGGGTGTGCATGCGTGTTCCGTGGGAGTGCACCCACCCACCCACCTGCTGTGGCAGTCACATGGGTGGCACCCACTCATGTCCATGCAGCAGATCTGGGTGGACATGAGTGGGTGCGTCTCATTTAAAAAGGGCCATACAGACACCACCCATTTCCTGAACACCACAGGTTCCTTGTCCTTTAGTTTCAAAACTTTGTTCTCAAATTACAGATTACTCCCCCTGACTACACACATTATTTTGAATGTGGATTTCAATGTTTGTAGTTTGTATGAATGCAACATCTCTCTCCTTCCAAGACACATGCTTGTCACTAGATGTCCTCATTGCTCACATCACAAAATATTTAAGGGAAAAAAACACTGGTGTATCTCCAGTCAATTATTTTAGGTCATCAAATGTAAATCAGTTAGTTGGCTTCATGTTCTGTTTCTCTCTCTTTCTTACAAGCCAAGAATTACTTGGAAAACTGTTTCCATTGGAGGTGGCTTCCTCAAGTATTTGTGTAGTCGGATCAAAAAGAAGCACCACAGATCAAGAGCAGCTAATATCGGGAGATAAGTCATAACCATCGATCGAGGCGGCTTGTGCCACCTGGGACTGCCCTGCCCCCATCCCTGGCCCTCTGACTGCATAAAGGACTCCAGCCCTCCGTCTGGCAGCTAGAGGTCTGGCTAGTTCTTTTTGTTTTTTGTTTGAATGGCTTTTAGGGGGACATGGAATGGGGGGATTTTGGTGGAGGGTGGTGGTATGGCTAAGCTGAGCATGTCAGCTGTGCCTTGCACTGTGGTGAATGAGCCTGGTGATCTGGCTGCTCCTCCACAGCTGCATGGGGAGTAGGGGGTGAGGTGAGGGACTGTATTACAGGACCCTGGTGTGAGGTGGGAACAAGGATGTGGGGGTCTGGTGGTTTTCCTGCCTGCCTCGCGGGCCAATCTTTCTCTGGGGATTTCGGGGAGTGGGTAGGTACCCATCGGCTTCTTGTGGGGCCAGGAGAGGGAGAGGATCTTGTTTGGGGGAGTTGTTGGGGCGGCTGCTGAACTGATTGGGGTCATATTGGGCATAGGGAGGTATGATGGGGGTGGGTGGGGAGGAGGAAGTATCTTTATTGTTACCCTGTCTTCCTCTCCCCAGTCTCAGGAATTTTTTAAAAAAAATTTGGGGGGGGGGGTAGAGGACAGTGGATCCTCTGATCTGTTGCTGACACAGCTTAATGTGAGGTCAGTGGCTAAAAAGGCAACTTACCATCCATAATCTGATTCAGGATGAGACCACTGACCTCGTATGTGTTCTGGGACCTGGACAAGTGAGCTTTCTGAGCCTGTGTTAAAAACATAAGTAGTGCCATACTGGGTCAGACCAATGGTCCATTGAGCCCAGCACCTGTCTCTGACAGTGGCCAATCTCAGTTGCTTGGAAGAAGTACCAACTGGTTACAGTGGGGTGATCTGTTCCCTGTTGTTCACACCCAGCTCCCAACAGTAAGTGGTTACATTCCTCAAACCTACTTGGCTAATAGCTACTAATGGACCTATCCTCCAGAAACTTGTCCAACCTTTTCTTAAACCCAGCTGTACTACTGGCCTTGACCACATCTTCCGACAACAAATTCCACAACTTATTTGTTTGTTGAGTGGAAAAAAACGTACTTTCTTTTATTTTTTTTTAAAATCTACTACTTGTTAGTTTCATGATAGTAATCCTAGTTCTATTTGAGAGGGTAAATAACGGTTCTGTGTTTACTTGTTGCACGCCACTCATTATTTTATAAACTCCTATCATATCCTCTCTCAGGGTGTTTTAAACCAGATGCTACCCTACGTGGCCACTCAGGGCCCCCTCATCTGAATACCTGTCTGAAAGTGAAGTGGGGGGATACATGCTCCCATGAGTCATGCAGCCACCCCTCATGGCCACTCATGGGGCACTGTCAAGAAATCTAGAGTGCTCTGTGCGGGGCAAGCCGAAAAGGTCCGAGGCAATGGGCAGCCACATAGCCCTGCCTGTATGAATGCCGGCGGCTAGCCACTCCAGCAAATGACTGCTGCGTAGAGGCACTATGGCCAGGGGAAGCAGCCTTTACAGGTCACAGGAACTGGCTGGGGAGACCAGAGTCCCAAGCGCTTGCACCAAGGACATGTCGCTTGCAAAGGCCATTCTAGCACAGTTCCCCCTTCCTCATGGTCCATGGGGGGAGTGTGTGGTGGCTGCCCTTGTGGCAGTGGGAGCCACCCATTAGAATCATTCCCCACGCACTCCACCTGAATGGGTGCTTCCGTAGCAGTGTCACTAAGATATCCCATGACTTTTTAGTTTCTGTCCCATGACTTTTTAATTTCCTCAAAGAGTCTCATGAATCAACCGGCTCACCTGTATCCACATGTTTATTTACACCCTAAAAAAATTCCAATAGATTAGTGAGGCATAACTTCCTTTGCTAAATCCATGTTGACTTCCTCATTCAGCCATGTTTATGGGTATGTCCAGTAATTCTGTTCTTAATAACAGTTTCCACCATTTTTCCTGGCACAGACGTCAGGCTCACCAGTCTGTAGTTTCTAGGTTTGCCTCTGGAGCCCTTTTTAAATATTGGTGTCGCATTCCCTTTCTTCCAGTCCTCAAGTACAGTGGCAGATTTTAGCAATAGGTTACAAATTACTAGTAGTAGGTCTGCAAATTCATATCTTAATTCCGTCACGACTCTGGGGTGAATATCTTCTGGTCCTGGTGATTTGTTGCTCTTTAGTTTGTCAGTTTGCTCTAGAGCCTCTTCCAGAGTCACATTTGTGATGGCTCTTCTGATTCATCACCTACAAAGAACAGCCCTGGCGTGGGTGTCTCCCCAACATCCTCTGCAGTGACGACTGAAGTAAAGATGAACTCATTCAGTTTCTCTGCAAAGGCCTTATCCTCCCCGAGCACCACTTCCCCCNAGCTATTGCTTGCCCTTGCATGAACCAAATCTTGTAGATAAACGCTTGCAGAAAAAGGAGGCTTGCCAGCCCTCCAAAATGGAACTGGAGAGAATGTGTGGACGGAGGAAAAGCAAAAATGGTTCCATTTGTCCTAGGTACCCTAGGAGGCACACTCATGAACCTGTTTAATCTTCAACATTTAAAAACATTGCTACTATTGTTCAAACAACAGTACAGCCTAACTTAAGAACATTCACAGAACCATCTTGATCTCCCAAAATCTGGCCTAATTGTATAATGACCAACTCAACGAAAATACTACCAAACTTTTTTATTGAGCGAAGAATGATGTAAGTATGAGCCTTACAAATAATAATTTGTAATGATCCAAAAATTAAAAATTCATAAGTAATCCTTGATGGTGCTTTATATATCTGAATTTATACACCAGCTCAGGATGGCTTAAAATCCATAAAAACAAAAACAAAACAATAATAAAATTAATACAATAAAAACTCCCACCATCCTCCCAGCCCTCAATCCCAGTGTGTATTTTTAAAATAAATGTATCATTTTTTCGTAATTATTGGTTTTTGGTGTATTTTTAAAAAACATTTTGTCAGTAACTATTGACTGTATAGTGCCAGGTACATTGCTGGTACTATATAAATAAAAAAATATATATATATATAATTTAATCCATATGGATTAAAGATAATATATATAATTTCCCTTTCATACATGTGGATTACATAAAGTCTGTGCAAAAAGATGAAATAATCAATTTTTACTGTTCCCCCCCTTAACAGTGTATTTTGTGGTAGCCAGTCAGTCCTGTGGGCAAAGGGAGTATAAACTACAGCCTGCCTCTTCTAATTTGTGGCCTGGTGTATCTCCTGACCGTAATCGCTCCGCCTTCGTTTTAAGAAGCTGCGAATGCTTTCTCTTGTTGTGCAAGCAACTTCTTAAGTAAATACTGTCTTAAAGAAGAAAAGTAACCAATTCCGCCTTCTCACGCTCACCCTGACAGTACTAAAGGTGGCACATCACAGTTCAGTGCTGAGTCGCTGGCTCTGCCACTGCCTGTGCTGTACTAAGTAAAGACCTTTCTTTCTCCAGGAGCAATATCATCGGCGGCACAGCGACACTGGTGGCGTGACAGCCCTTCCCTCCTTAGAGGCAGAGAGGGAGAGCCTCTCCTTTGGGGATCCCTGGTTAAGGGCAGCTTGCCTCTCCCCAAGGCAAGGGAAAGTTAGTCCCATTAGATCTGCCCGGAGCAGGAAACTAGTTCCCGCAGGCTCGGAACTAGGTGCAATCAGTAGCAGCCTGGCAAAGGAGACCAGGCTAGAGAAGAAGCGAGTCAAGACTTACGAGAAGGAGCAAGAGGAAGGGGATCCCCTGGAGCATGCTGTGCCGCCTGGCAAGCCCCTGCCTGCGGACTGAGCGCTCTGACAGCTGTGGGGGACGCGCAGTGCCACTGCAGGCAGCAGTGCCCCCACCTTCGGCCTCTGCTTCGAACCCCGCCCCCCTGCGAAGCGCCGCCCACCAGGAGCCATAGTCGGGCTGCAGTTCTCGGGTCAAGGGCGGCCCGTGTAAAGCTGGGGGGTGGCAGTAGGAGGTTTCCGACAAGTTGGATTTCGGTTTTAGTTTATTTAGATTGGGTGCTCCCGCCCATCCCCGCGGGGCTTGGGTGAGAGGGGTACGGAGCTATCTGCGCAGCTTGTGACTGCGACTCCTTCCCCGAGGCGTTGGGCAGGGCTCCTCCTCGTCTCGGAGGGGAAAAGTCCCAAGTGGCTGGGGTGCGGTCTTCAGAGTAAGCAAGCTAGCAAGCAAGCAAGCTAGCCAGCCGTCAGGAGTGGCTGCCTGCCTGCGCCGCAGCTGCTAGGATGGCGTTATAAATGGGCATGATCCCGTCTCTTAAGCTGCAAACCTCCAGCTTTGTAGACCACAGGAGCCGAGCCATGGACTGCCATGGGGGGCTGCCCCCTCAGACAACAATTTAATATTACCCAGTTCGGTCCGTTAAGACACACAGCATTCTTCTGAGGTGGGCGTTATTATCTCCATTGTGGAGATGAGAAAACCGAGACAGTCTTTAGCTTATGTTGTATCCTTCTCTTGTCAAGGCTCAGAACCAGGAATAGCGCTCACGTCTCCAAATAACCCATTCCACACGGTCTAACCACGAAGCCAGGGCTAGGAGCTCTCTTCCCGGCTGATGGGGGGCCTTGAGAATAGCTGGCAGAGGGTTCTGACTACAGCGCCAAGTGTCTTCGCAGCCATATAATTTTAAGGGAAGGGGGATTTCCTAGCTGAATGAGAGGGTAAAAAACACTGAGAATCATTGAACTAATTATGTGCTTTTATACTGATGATTAAATGTTAGGTTTTGAATGTGGTGTTTCTCCTGTTTAGAATGCTTTATTGTAAACTGCCCTGGAATGCCAGAGGCTGTCTCTTATACACATCTAGATGTGTATAAGAGACAGGCCCTTCTCCTTCCTGAGCACCCCTTTTACCTCTTGGTCATCTAACGGTCCAACTAACTCTCTAGCCTGTCTCTTATACACATCTAGATGTGTATAAGAGACAGCTTCTACCCCCCAGTTATTGAATGGTCCAACTAACTCTCTAGCAGGCTTCTGGCTTCTGATGTACTTTAAAAAAAAAAAAATTGTTGTTAGTTTTTACCTCTTTAGCAACTCTCTTTTCAAAGTCTCTCTTGGCCTGTCTTACATCTAATTTGCCAGTGCTTATGCTCTTTCCTATTTTCCTCAGGACTAGCTTTCCATTTTTTAAAGGATGCCTTTTTGACTCCAATAGCCTCCTTTACCTCACCATTTAAACATGCTAACAGATGGATGGCTACCTCTTGCTACCTTTTATAAATTGTGGAATACATGTAATCTTGGTTTCCAAGATAGTGTTTTTAAACAGTCTCCATGCCTCTTGCAGACAATTCTTGGAGCTGCTCCTTTTAGTTTCCTTCTAACTAGCTTCCTCATTTTAACATAGTCTTCCTTTTTAAAGTTAAATGTTACTGTGGTAGTTTTGTTTATCATTCTCCCTGTAGTAATTATGTCAGATTTGATTATTGTGATGAGATGCTGGGCTACATGTAGACTACGGGTCTAACAAATATGTAAAGGTTAAACATGTACATAAATGTGAAAGCTGAGAACTGGAAACTCGCTTCATGCAATAGAGAACTGCTAAGTTCATGACCTGAGCGATTGTGTAATCAGAAAAAGCTGCAAGCTGTGCTTGGTGCTGGGGGGGGGGATTGGGGCCGGCTGGATTGGAGGAGCCTGGTGTCACTCTGTTTCTCCCTCCCCTTTCCCCAGGTAAGAACTCCCAGGGCGGGGCCCTGGGGGCGCCAGCCAGAAGGGCAACACCCAAAGGGTGTCAGCCGTTGGCTGGGCCGGGGTGCCAGGCGACCCTTCTGCTGGACAGACATTGCATTAGACCATGCTGCCAGCGGCTCCTGGGGGAATAGGCTTACAACTTGCTGGACTTCTACTTGCTGGACCTTCAAGGGGGCTCATTTAAGGCATACTGTGTCCTTCGGTTGGGACCGACTGCTGGGGTCAGGAAGGAAGGCTAACATCATAGATGTATGGCGGGAAGCAGACTTGATGTATGCAGGAATCTGCCCCCAGGGGAGAGTGAGAAGGAAGAAAGGGGACCTTCCCCTCTTGGTGGTAGTAGGAGGGGGAGGGGAAGGGAGGGTAGTGATTTTGATTTTGAATTGTAACTGTAGAATTGTGGGGTGGGATATTATTTTTTTTGTTATATGTTGTGGGTTGTATTGTAAGGGGATTTTATTTGAAGTTTCTAATTTGTTTACTGATTTAGATATTGTTAATTATTGTGAGGGTTGTGAAGGAGCCCCTCCTTCTGGTGAGAGCAGGAGGATGAGGGATGGAAGGGCCCCCCCTGGTGGCAGCAGGGTGGGGTAGAGAGGTGGAATGAAGGTTTATATGCACTATGTATAGTGTAATTTATGATGGGGTTTGTTTATTATGGATTGTTGGTTCTTGTGGACCTATTCTTTCTTTGTATTTTTCTGTGTTGTAAGCCGCCTCGAGCTGCTGTGGCAGGAGAATTGTGGGATATAAATTAAGAATGGAATGGAATGGAATGGAACACTTCTTCAGACACTAGCAATAGGCCATTGAGTTGCAAATGGATTTCTTCCTTTGGACGTGACTGAAAGCACAGAGTCACCTGATGGGAAAGTCAAAAAAGGACCCTGGAAAAGTACTTAAGGGGAAAGACAAGACAAAGAAGGGGAGGCATTAGTTTTGCTCAAGCTTTATCTTCATCATCCTATCTTATTAGCCAGAGAAAGGCTGCACCAAAGAAACTATGAAGTAAGGACTCTTGGAAACCCTTAAAACTTGTACCCAGCCAAGCTTTCCACTGCTGGCTGTGACATGAACTGAAATATCCTTGGACCTTGATTAGGATAAGCCTAAATTAGGAGAATCCAAATACAGATAGGAATGTGTTATTGGTTATGTTGTTTTGATTTCTGCACTCTTGAGTATAATCTTGTTCTGCATGCTTATTCATGATTTATTTGTTAAACTTCTTTTAACAGAATTTAGTATGGTCCAGTGGAATTGCTAATCCTAACATTGGCGGGACACAGTTTGGGGTTAATTCTGTGTTTACAAACACAGACGAACCTAGAGAGAAAGAGACTGTGCAGGGAAACTCTAAGGCTGGAAAGGTGACAAGAAGGTTCCCCTGTTGCAGGCTAAATCCGTTCTAGAGAGAGAGCTGATCCAGTGAGAGCCGCAAGCCAGGGAAACTGAGTCATGACAGCCTAGAGTGGGGTAGTGAGACCCCAATCCCATGACAATTCTATTATGATCTCTATTGCCAAGCAGCTCCACACTGCTACCCCGTGCTCCATTTAGGACTAGATCTAACATAGCGCTTCCTCTCGTTGGCTCCAGGACCAGCTGCACCAAGAAGCAGTCATTTATGGCATCTAGAAACTTTACCTCCATATCACGCTCCGAGGAGACATTACTCCGTCAATATCAAGGTAACTGAAATCACCTACTATTGATAATAATAATAATTTTATACACTTCCCTGTTATGCATGGAATTTCTATCCATAGTTTCCAGAGTACAGTTCACTTCCTATAAAATTTTAACCCTTCTTGACTCAGTGCTGTCTTTAACGCATACCACCACCGGCTCGATCTAGTCTGTCATTTCGATATATTTTGTATCCTGGTATGACAGTGTACCCCATTGGTTATCCTTATTCCACCAGGTCTCTGGGATGCCTGTTATGTCAAGATCTTCATTTAATGCCAGGTACTTGGTTCAGCATCAGTCTAGGCTTGGGTGTGTGGGTGTGGAGTGGCAGTGATCTGTAAAGACAGTCTGGCCTGTTGAAGGTGTTAGGTGCCTGAGAGCTGCAGAAGGTATCTGGTGTCTGACTTGTGTAAGGATTTGAGCCCAATAGGTATGGAGCGCTTTGCAACAACTACATCTGGTGAGAAGGTTGTGACCTACGTTATCCGATTCAGATTTGGCCACCATCGTCCATGCCTTCATAACCCTGAGGCTAGGTTACTGCAATGTGTTATACGTGGGGCTGCCCTTGATGACTGCTTGGAAGCTGCAGTTGGCACAGAATGCAGCGGCCCATCTTCTTTTGGGGACAGATTGTTGGGAGCACGTTCCACTTGTGCTCCGGCATCTGCACTGGCTACCAATAGCTTTCTGGGCATAATTCAGGGTGCTGGTTTTGATCTATAAAGCCCTAAACCGATTGGGCCCCAGGTATCCGAAAGACCTTCCTCGTATCCCATTGTGGCCTCTAAGGTCAGCCAGGAATGCCCTCTTGCAGGTACTATTTTCCTGTGAAGTTTTCACAGCTAGCGCACACAGAAAGGCATTCTGGGTAGCTGCCCCACGATCATGGAACTCCCTTGCCTTGGAGGTTCATTTAAGCTTGAGCCTGTTCATCTTCTGGAAACAGTATAAGCCCTTTTTATTTGGCCAGGCATTTGTCAGGCAAGAATTAGGCTGTGTGTGTTTGGGGGGCATTGGGGGAAGAGTTGGGGAGCAAGGGGATTTGTAGATGTTTTTTATTGGGGCCGACCCAATGGCCCGTGGATCTCGCGCGCACCCGCATGGATCTCCATTGTGGGCACATTGTGCCATGTGGAAACCAACCGTGCTCATGCACACAGGTTGCACATGGGATCTGCGGGCCATGGAATTGGCCCCATTGATTGTAAGCTGCCCTGAGACTTGATGGGAAGGGCAGCATGTAAATGTGAATAAATAAGATCATGTGATCAATAAAAATGAAGATTCCAGTGATTTCATTGCTATAATTTAATACTTGTATCTTCTAGACAAATGAAAGCTGGAAAAAAAATAAACAACCAATCTTGTTATCCTGGTCATAGCTCCGGTTAAATATCTTTCACACTTTTTAAAAATCATGCTGGGAGGCTATAGAGATACAGTAATGCAAAGGCGAGGCTCTCAATGAATCAGAGCATCCATAATTTAAATCCTAGGTTCAAGCGGCTGTAGGAGATTTGTTACAGAAGAATGTGCTTAAATATTGCTAGTGGATTGGATCTTGGAGGGTGCATGTCAGGCTTTGTTTCATGGGTCCAGTCAGGCTCCATCTAATAGCAAATCTCTGGGGGGTGACACTCTCTACTCGCTTTCTCTTGTATGAGGCCACTCATCTTAGGCAGCTGAGAAACATCAGTAGGAATCTAACCGCACATAACAACTTTTCTCTTACTTCAGTGTTCCCATGGACTAGATGCTGGATAGCACCGCTATTGGTAAGGAGTGTGTTTGTGTGTTTAACAATTCAAAGTGTAACTTGTTCTTTTAACAATTCATTAGCCTTTAACCCCCTTGTTTCCATTTAACAGAACTGAGTATGATGACATCAATGAATTCTTCACAATAGGAAAAAAAGATCATTTTTCAAACATGCTGAACATTTCCCTAGCCTGGAAAAGCAAATTGGCTGTGTGCCTGGTGTCTCTCACAGCCAATCACAGTAACCTTACCATAAATGTAGATTTGTTTCCATTTCAGAATTGGCTATCTAGCTTCTTTAGTTTAGCCATGGGGTCACCCTGTGTTCCGGCACTATAATAACTCACAGGCAGGACGGTCGTCCACCATTAAAGTCAATGGGAGTTTTGCCATTGACTTCAGTGGACAGAGAATTGTGCCCAAGTGTCTTTTGCCTTTGAGTGCTGCTGTTTGTGCTACTCCCTTGTACTGTCCTGTTACTATATGCCAGGGATGGGCAAAATTCTCAACCCCACAAACCACATATTGGAATCTTCATACGCTGGAGAGTCACAACACACATATGCACAAACCCTTCATTGTGATTGGCTGGCGGAGCTAGTGCTCCGTGCTCCTGGCTGCTGAGATTCTGAGGAGCAGCTGAGATTCAGCTACTGAGACTTGGGTGCAATGTAGTAAGATGGAACCAATTAAGGCAGCATGGGGCCCAGGACCAACCCTTGTCAAGAGTCTCACTTGCGTCTCCCAAGCTGCAGGGTTGTTGTTGTTTTTAAATGAAAAATATGAAGTGATTTTTTTATTTTTTAATTTCTTAAAGAATTCACTATGCTTAATTATAGATACTATAAATGCTTTGGTTGTTGTAAATGTAGAAATATCTGCATCTGTACAGATTTTTAGTAGGATGTGACAGTTTCAGTACTTGGCCTAAGGTGTAGCTCCCATCAGCCATTCCTGTTGCATTAATAGTCATAATGCTCAGGTCTGTATATCCAATTTGGTGCACACATTATAAATTAAGAAACAAAAAATAGGTTAACTGGGACAGTGACCTGGTTAACAATGGAGACAAAGGGTGTTTCCATATGCAATAGTGCTGGGGCGCCGCCACGGACTTACCTGGTCTGGAGACAGGCTGCCACGGTGGCCAGGACCAGACAGGCCCCTGAACTAATGTGACGGGGGCTGGGGCCTCAGGGAGGGCAGGGAGACGCATGGATGTACGTCTGCGTCATCCTGTGCCCAGCACTCGCCCTTCCCCCCCCGACTGTCAATGACGGCCATCATGGCATCCGGACCCACGGGGACTCCAGACCGAGTTCAGTAAAGTGGACTTTCAAATGTGATAGCCTACTTTACTCCCGGTCGGGCGGTCTGATCCTGGCCGGGGTGGTGGCTAGCGTGGGCTGTGAGTTGGAGACTTTCCAGAGCCACAGCCTGGGCTAGCCACCACCACGGCCAGATTCTATCCCGGGTGAACATCTAGCGCCCCGGGAACTGACAGTGGGTAGAAACACCCACAGTAGTATAGTTATATCTTTTTATTAGACCAACTACAGTTGGTGGAGGTATGCAAGCTTTTGGACCTCACAGGGTCCTTTGTCTGGCAAGTCTGGTTAGCAATGAAGCATTTCACCCTTTACCTTGGGCTAGAGGAAAGGGATGCATTTGGTACGCTGGAGGGAATTTACTCATTTGCAGCAGTATGTACTATATCAGGAGTGGGGGTGGAGGTGTAACATAATCTGTCCTGCTGAAATGAGACCCATTATAGACTTCTGCTTCATGTGTAGCTGTAAAATGCCACACCTTCTACCTTTTATGTTAAGTTTATGGAAGTCCTGTGCTTGGCCCTTAAAGGGGGAAGGTTTTCCTCGCAGTTCTTTGCTGATTTCCACTAAAGCATTGTGATGGAGCAGGTTCTGGCCCTTTAGAGATGGCCTGCCCATCGTTCTTAGCCTCGCCCCTCCACCCCCCCTTTTATGGAGCTATAAGGTTGGCAGGCTCAGAGGTTGTGGGAGCTCTTGCAAGGCAGGTTCATGTGGGGAGCTGTCCTTAATACTGGTGAGAAGAGCCAAAGGTGGTGACTCCAGACTTAGGACAGAGCTAATTCCTTCTAACTAGCGGGAGAGGAGTTGCCTGTGAGAGAGCATCACCTGTGGTGTTTACATGTTTCTCTAAAAGTGGGTATGTGTCCATCCCACCTAAAGATAAGACTCCTTTCCTGTGCTGAGCAGTAAGTCACAGAGAGCTTAAGTCAAACTTGGTCTTTACATACTCCTAAAAACTATACTAGGCTTAGGAACTTGGGGGCAAACTCATAGGAGAAATAAAAGAAAAATGAAATTTCTTAAAGAACTATTTTTATGGATAATACCTAACCAGGACTTTGTAAGACTATATTGAATTATATACAGTTTGGGATTTTATTTTGGAAAAAATCAGGTAAAGAACCCCACTGCCTGTCTGTCATCCTCGGCTCTCCGGAATGCTTAATAAAAGTGAGAATAGTATGTTAAGAAATGAAATGACATTTAGTGAATCCTTCTCCTCTCATCTTTCTCCTGTCTTAAGCTTTCCTCCCACCAGGTGTCCCGAGAAATGTGGCTGCTCTCAATGTTAGTGCAGCCAGACACTACCAACCACAGCTTCCTCTCTGGCTTCAAACACTTTCCTTCAGAGGTCAGCATGCGGTGATCCCTTTCAGAGTGCTCTCTCATTGTTACTTTCATGGTAGCCAAAATGGCATGAATTAAATGTGACATCAGGGGCATGAAATCTCAGTGCAGCTGATGTTTTTGGAACTTCTGTGGTTTGAGGACCAAATTCAACATCCGCACTGTGGCTACTTGGCAGTGGCTCAGCTGTGCTGGACAATACTGTTAGTCACTTGACCCTGCATGCATCCCCTGTCTTACCCACGTGGGCCAACTGCTGCAGCATTTATTTACTTCTGCATGGTGAGACCCAAATAGACCATGTCACAGAGAAACATAGGGTCACACATGTGTGATACTGGCCTACATGTAAACTACAAGTCTAGTAACTATATGAAGCAAACGGTTCAACATGTATGTAATGTTACAATTGAAAACTGTAAAACTCAAATCAAGACTGTAACACTGACCAAACTCCAGGAAATAGGGACAGTTAAAAGATTGTGTATTGGCAACCCTTGCCAGACGGAACCCTATGGAGATGCAAATGGATCTTCATGTTTGCCTGGGTTGGCTACGTGAGGAAAGACACAGGCTCATGAG
>QEPC01014088.1:286325-296811 GCA_003113815.1 Sphenodon punctatus | reverse complement strand
GTTGATACAGAGTGGTTACTAGAAATCAAAGGTAAATATAACACATTCCTGATCTATACTGGTTGAGTTCCTAAATAAGCATCTTACCCTACCAAGGTCCATAAGTTCTTCTCAGTCCTTGATGTAAGCGACTGGGTCTTCAGTCTTAGGGTTGCTAGAAATCAAAGTCCTGTCTCTCAGTTCATGTCTTCCAGCCTTGTCTTTACAGCCTTGTTCCAGCTGTGCCTCTTGAAAGCTACAGCCCAGAGCTGGACCTGTTTCTCATGTGAAGGACCTGAATGAAATTCAGAATGGGAATGAAAGCTCTGCATTTAAAATGTCTCCATTGCAGAACTGGAATATTGTTAAAATGCGTTGGCCTTAGGATAAATCAACCAGCTAAAACCCTGGTGGAAACAATAACTTAGACAGTATATTCTCCAGCCTTAACAATAAAATAGTATTGCATTCTCTTGAGTGTGATTTATTTATAGAGTTTTATGAGATGGCTGGGCTGTTTGCAATTTAAGTGGCACTAGATTACTCTGTGGATGCCAATAATATGCCCAAATGTTTTGGTTGCACATTGTTCAGCAACAGGGAAGTATTTATACCTATGAGTTGCTAATTGCATAATTTTCTCATTTTTTAAACATTGTGCTCGCCCTGTATTACACAGGCTGGTGAGTGCCCTGGGGAGGTTTACATTAGACTGGAGAGGCCCGAACACAAGACATTATAAATGGGTTCCGGGAGACGAAGTCCAGCAGAACAGTAACCAGTTCCGATTATAAGATGAAACAGAAAGTTGTACAAGGATCTTGTCTCCAAGACTGGAAAGTGAATGTAAAAATATAGAGGAAATAAGGTTGCTATGTTGGTCCCAAATAGAGGCAATAGTCTACATTAGTCAATACAATAGTCTACAATATTCTGAAATATAGACAATTGCTGTAGTACTTTGTCTCTATTGTGTAGGAATCTAGTTACTTCTGAGCTGTTTAGCTTGTGTTGGTTAGAATCTATCATGGCCAGGGATCTCCAGTCACTGCTTCGTCCCCATTGGTGGCAGTAGGGGAAATGCAGTGAACACAGGTCCCTGACCATGATACAGATTGATGGCAGATGAGCTGAATTAACTAAATCTATTCAGTAGGTTCTTCAAAGGAAAGGTGAGCTATTTTCTTATCAAGGAAAAGAAAACCAGGATCTGCGCTTATCATTCATGATGATAAGAGCTACATTCCCAAGATTAAAGTAAGAAGCCTTTGTCTTTATAAAAGGACAGGAAATAATTTTTGAGCATCTGGTTTTATAGCCTCCTGTCCACCTTTACCTGGGACTACCTACAAACATCAAAATTGCTTTCTCTCAGTAGGACAGTCTCCTTCCTTACTCAAGTGATTCACTCCAGATCCTTATTTACTGACTTGGTGCAATGTTCATTGAAGATAATGGAGAACCTTCTATTGACTTCAGTGTCTGCAAGGGCCAAGTCTTTCATCCATTGATATCAATGGTAATTTTTAGGGCTAAAATGAGAATCGATTTGTTTCTCGTGAGAATCTCGCAAGAACTGAGAATCTTCATCAAGATCTCGGGATGATCTTAATGACCGTGTTGGATTTCGATCTGAATCTCATCCAGAAGGAGAGAAGCAACTGTGCATGTGCAAAATGGCTGTGGTGGCTGATCTGCGCCTGTGCAGCCCTCTTCTAAAATGCACCGGCATCATGACCACCATTTTGGAAATGGGCAGCCATTTTGTGCATACTAGGGTTGCCACTTGTGGTGGGATTTTTTTACCTTACACTCCCATAGACCAAAATGGAAGTGTCAGGTAAAAAATGACCAAAAGTGGCAACCATAGCATATACGCATTACCATTTTCTCATGGGAATGACATTTTCTCACAAGAACTCATTATTTTGTGACCTAAATACCGTGTGGTCGCCATGCTGTGTGGGGTGGGGTGTTGTGTCAGAAGGGTGTGGTAGTGCGGAGAGAGAGACAATTGGTTATGAGGAACAGGGAACAGAAAACAAACAGTCACAGAAAAGAGATCAGAAAGCAAACACTCAGAATAAAAATAAATATCATCAGGTAACAATTAAAGAAATTAAGTTAAAAATAAAATAAAAAACAAAAGTCTGTGTTCTGAAGACAGTCACAGACGTGGAATAAAAATAAAGATAAATAATCAAAACAATAAAAAATGAAGAGAACAATAAGGAAACTGAGACCAATATAAAAATCAAGAGAACATTAATAAGCAAAAAATTAAAAAATTGAGAGAACATTGATAAAGAAAAAAATTAAGAGAACAAGCACTGGCATAGAAGAAAATGTTTAATAAAAAAATTAAGAAATAAAAATATTTTTTTTTTAAAAATGAAAGTTTTAAAAAATATTAAAGTTAAGTCAACCCCCCCCAAAACATAAATAATTTAAATAATCAAAATAGGAGAGGATAGCCACAGTGGCAGTTCCAGTGCCTCTGTGAGGGGTGGGGCAAGGAGCAGGGGCAGCACAGGGCAAGGCTCGGGGGGGTGGCGGCGGACGAGAAGGAGGTTTTCAGCAGTGTAGCAGTACTTTTCACAGCCAGCTGGCATGCCCCCCCAATATGCCCAGTGCAATATTTGTGGCAGTTGGGTGCTGGAGGCCGTGTGGGAAATGCAACTAGGCTGCTCAGCCACTTGGAACGAATTCATTTGATTCGGGTGCCCAGGAGGCCTGCTCCTGGTCCTGGTGACACGCAACTTCACCATCGCAGCCGGGAGAGAAGGGATCAGGGGAGAGGGAGAACCTGATGACAAGTATCCTCCTCTTCTTCCACATCCCATTCCGCACCTCCTCCAGCACAACCTGACCCAGTGCCAGACCCAGTGGATGAGCCTGAGGAATTCAAGACCTTTTTTTATGCAGTGGACTGTGTCAGTCGGGCGATGCAAGGGCTGGTGGAAGCCAGAGACCAGCTGAGGTAGTGGTATCTTGATCTAGAAGTGGTATCTTGAGGCTACTATCTCAGGCCTCAAAGGGAGACAGTAGATTGCTCATACAGTCTCTTATACAGTGGCAGTAGATATTGGCAGAGCACTAAATGCCACCAGGGACCATGGGGTAGATGTCCCTGACCTCCTTCCTCCCAGGCTGTTCCCTTCCCTCAGGTTCCTCCGGAGACTGAGGCTTACCCCAGTGAGGGTGAGTGACAGAGGATCATGCATGCCCTTGCCCTCTAAGAAAACCATAGTTAAAATAAGTTAAATAAAAACATAGTTAAAATAAGAAGTTAAATACTAATACTTAAAGTTAATTGTTAACTAGGTTTTTAAATATTTTTAGTTAATATATTGGTTATCCAAGGTTTTCTCCCCCTTTCCTTTCCCCCAAATTTGTTCTGCTCCCTAGACTGTAACCTTGCCTTGGTGGGGTAACTTCATTGGCACTGCCAATCAATGACAGTCTATAGAGGTTCGCTCATTGCAAAACCTTTACAAACAACAATAAATCAATCAACAAAGAGGTTCGCTCACTGCAAATCCCTTACAAACAACAAACCATTGACAAACAACAAAAACAACTTTTATTTGTCAGCACAGGGTATCAAAACTTTATTATTAATTTGTAAAACTGGTTTCCCTACTACAATTTATATTAGGAGAAGGGAAAACAAGCAGCACCCCCACCCACCCAAACGCCGGTATGAGACTTGGGACGATACATGGTACACATGGCTTCGGTAAGCAAATCAAGAAAAAAATCTTGACTGAGAAAGTGTCAAGAACCAGGGGTTTTCTCGATTCTCGCTAAAAATGAGCCAATAACCGTGATTCTCGATGAGAAGCGAGAGAAAATTGAGATCCAGTTTCAGCCTTGGTGATTTTGTCATTGACTTCACTGGAATATAAAGAAATTAGTGTGTTTAAGAAATTTCTTGCCACTGAAGGAAATTTGTGTGAAATAAAACACCCTATGTCAGGGGTAGGGAACTTTTTACCTCCCAGAGGCCACTTTGAAAATTAGTACAAGTTCTGAGGGCCACACAGAAGTTGGGGGCCAGGTGCTTAAGGGGTGCTCAGAAAAGAAGGGTCCAGATCATAGATATATGCTATGGATCTGTCACCTGTCCTTGTGAGCAGGCCCTCCTCTCTGCTCCCTTGCCCTGAGCTCAGTTTTTCAATGCTTGGCGGCAGATCCAGGAACTGGAAAGGGGCCAAATAAAAACTAACCGAGGGCTGCATTTGGCCCAGGCCTGAGGTTCCCCATCCCTGCCTTGGGCATATGTCAGGGAATCTGGGCAGATAAATATATGATCATGAAAAATCCAGGAGGAAGTAGAGGCTTGGCCATAATCAGTGAGTAAGTCTGCTTAGAATTGTATCCATTATCTCAAAGATTAAAGAAAGTACAAACAGATGCTCAGGAAATCAAACCAGAGAGAGGCAACTGCCTTATTAAACTCCGAGAAGCAGACCAACAAGAGAGAAGCAATAGGAACATACGTTGATACTGACTAAATAGGCAATGGACTGCCAGGGAAAGTGACTCCCATTGTTTAATTTTGACAAATGTTAACACTCAGTGACCAATTGTGGTGTAATTTTTTGGATGGTAGTTTTAAATGATCTTTTATGGTCAATTAATTATTCATCTACCACTTCAAACTTAGACTCTGCTCCAGCTTCCTTTTGCTAACGTTAGCCACCTCTTAGTTTGCAACAAATCATTTTGTAGAAGTCCTAATAAAATTCTTTAAACTAGACTGGGGATTGAAAACCTGTAATGTTTTCAGGTGGCTGATTGGATCATATAGTAATGAATCCAATTAGATAGCTGATTGGATCATATAGTAATGTTTTCAGGTGGCTGATTGGATCATATAGTCTATCGTATTAGAACAGAAGTTTCCAAAAGTAACCCTAGATCTGGAGTAGCTAACTAGAGTGAACTGGTGTCGCTGGGTGCTAACAAACATGGCGGTGGGCTGCTTTGGCCTGCGAGCCACCAGCACATTTATTGGTGCCCTGCCAGATGTTTGTCTGGAATTGCAAACAATCCCGGGCCACTCTCCTGACTTCAGAATTACTCTCTTAATCACAGAAATGTACGTGGGCCTCTAGGGCAAGTGAAATTTATTAAGAAATAATTGTTCATGTGAGTGGCATACTTTAATCCAATCTCCTTTATTAGTATTATTGAGCCACTTGCTTCAGGAGTTTGGTGGGGAAGGGACACTCCTACAGGAAAAAAAACAAAAAACAAAACACTATTAATTTCCTCTGCCCATTACCCCTTGGCTGTAAAATGTTCATCCTTAACATTAAGCATTAAATTAACATTAATATTGCACTACACAAATATATTCCTCCAAAAAAGCCTTTCTGACATGTCTACATTTTGTTTTTGTTTTTTTCAAATTCTAAAAGTAAGACACTTTATATTTGTCAGTTATTCTATTATTTGGTTACTTGCTTGTTAACCAGCTAAGCATGCACAAATTGGCAAAAAGAAGAAGATTATCAGTTCATTTATTCGCTGCTATGTCTTGCCAGACATCGAATCTCCAGTAAGCAGCCTGTATGTCTTCAGGGAGGTCTGCATTCCTGAAAGTTTATACTTTTATTCTGACACTTATCTATCAACGTGGCAGCTACAATAAATCACATTATTAGAAGATCTTGCTCCCTAAAGCTGTTCTGTTTCCCTTCTTTCTGAGAAGTGGAGATAAATGTGTAAAGCCTGTAAACGAGATACAGGAGGCAGATAAACCCAAACGTTTAAAGGCTCTGCTATTACTAGCCAAATGAAGAAAAAAAAAATTAAATTGAAGGGAGCTACAGTCACGTTTTGCTGAGTCTCATTCCTAAACAGCCAGTTAAAATTCAGCAGGAAGAACCTTATAGAAATCCACTTCACTGCCTCCTAACCTTATAAAGTAAAGACATGTAAGCATTTTGTATGCTGGGAGAAGAGGGGTACTTTATTCCCAGTTTTCTGCAGAGGTCTGTACAAGACTGCAGTTTCTGGCCTCTTTGCCAAAAAACCAAAAACAAACAAACAAAATTCCATGAGAGCATTAATAGTTACAGCTGTGCTGTGCCAGCATCCTGATTCCTGGGTTCATTAGCATAGATTAGCAAACACACTTTTACTATCCGTATCCTATCTCCTCGTTGACATGAAAGAAGAAATCAATAACTAAAATATTATACCATGATGCCCTTGGACAGACCAGGGCCTCATTAGTTCTTCCCCTTTTCCTAGCCATGCTCCCAACATGTCAGGAACTGAGATGAGGTTTTATGGAGCCGGTTATACTGGGTTCTGTGTAAAAATGCCAGTCTTTGTATGCCCACAAGTTGCAGGTGCAATTATAAAGGGCGATTTGGAAAGTTTGGTCCCAGTCGCATGTGGGCTTTGTCCTACAACACCTTGTTTTTCCTTGGCTGTGTTGTTGCCTGTTTGGTATTAGAAATAAAAAGCAGACTAAATCTCAAGACAAAGTTCTTTTCAATAGGCTTTTGATTTTTTGTTTCATGTTCACAGGGACTCTGCTAATTAATTGATGTCCTGGGGCCAAAATTTCAGCGTATGAATTCGGAGGCAGATCCAGACTCCAGTATCAGCGCCTTTTTATGTTTTACCAGATCTGGACAACACTCTCTGTCCTTTTTGCTTCCCCAGATCCAGCTGGAACTAGGGATGTGAATGGGAACAAGTTCTCTGACATACTGTAGGTAAGATATGTTGATTGGTTGGGATTAGAGGCACTATACAATGTGCCAATCTCTGCTATTGGGTGTTTTTAAATGAGCAAGGCAATGGGGGAGGAGAGGGGGCAGTTCCTGGGGGGCACTACTGTGGAGCATCAGCTCGGGTGCAGTGCGTGGGGAGCGATTTAAACAGGCAACTCTCACAGCCACAGAGGCAGCCCCTACACACGCTCCATGTCATGAAGCATGAGGGAGGGGGAAGTGTGCTGGGCTGGACTTTGCAAGTGCGAGCACCGGAGAACCCAGACTCCCCAGCACTCCTGGCCAATTCTTGTGACTTGCAAAGACTGCTTTCCCCACCCACAGTGCTTATGAGCACCAGCCCTGTTCACTGGCGTGGCTGGTTGCTACTGTTCATTGGCCAGGGGCTCTGTGGCCACCCGTTGCCATGGAGCTATTTTGCTTGCCCTACACAGAGCACTCCGGATATCCCGGCAGTGCTCTGTGTGTGGCCAATGTGAGTGCATGGTCTGTGTTTCACGGGAGCGAGCATCCAGCTGCTCCACTTCCAGTTGGGCGACAGGCTCCTTGGCTTCTGGGTGGCCATGCAGGGTAGTATCTCATCTAAAACCACTCGCTGTTCCAGCTGCTAGTGGCATTTATCTACCCTCATCCAGAGAGCTTCCATTAAAGTCAATGCCAAAATTCTCATTTACTTTAATGATGATGGATTATCCTGTCAGCTTTGACACTTGAACTCCCAGATAGCAGTGGTATCTAGTGATGTCTTGAGAGTCAGCTGTTAGTTGATAGCTGTCTGTCATGTTTTGTCATTTCCTGTAAAGCTACAATGCATTCTGCTTGGAGCTGGGCTCCTAAGGTTACTCACAAGCTTTAGTAGCGCAGTGGTCTGCTTGCTTTGGTGAAGAAGTTCAGCAGGATCATATGCGTACAATACGCTCCTGCCATACAATGAAGCAGCATGTATTCCTTGGTACAGTGAAAAATGCATCTCCTCTGTATTAAGCTACATGTGCTCCAGTTCAATGTATAATGCTGCATGTCTACATTGGCATCCAGTTGCCTTCAAAACTTCATCTTCCACTACTTGCCAGTACAAGAGCTAAGATGGAGTGTTTTTGTTGGCAGTCCATCACTGGGCATGGGAGGCAGGAAGCAGGACGTCTGATTTGCCTCTCCTTTACATCAGTCAAAATCAGCACTTCAGTTGGATTACACTAGTGTAAAACTGGTGTGAAACACACATCCACCAAAAGATGTCTTCAGTGGAAGGGCTGGTTCTTATGGTTCTCTTCTGGGTAGGTTTTTCTTTTTCTGAAACGGAACTGGGGTTAGTTATGCGGTCTATTGTGAGTACTTGTTACAGGGCAGTTGTGAGTCCTGCAGGATCAGGTCCAGAGCAGGACTGGATATGTCCTCATGTGAATGTCTTCCCCACAGAGGAGGCATTTAGTCTAGCTCTTGAAATGGTCAATAATAAAGGCTAACAAGCTGATTTGGCTGGCCTCATCAATTCCAGCTGGTGCTGGGTAAGGTGCTGATGGTCAGCTGGGAGGAAAAACCAAAGAAGTCTGAGCTGGGTCTCTCTGTGGGGAACCACTAGGAAGAGGCTGCCTCACTGGATTGATGACGCTTTCTTCATGGGTTCTCCAAGCCAAGAGTGGAGGAAGCTGGGAGATTATCCTTGAAGCCAGTTGGCCAAGGGGACCAGGCAAGGCCCAGGCAATCTGTGAAGGAGGCTGGTGCCCTTAGTAATGAGGCTGTGTGCAAATGTCTGTGGTGTTGGAACAGTGTAGGTGTGTGAGTATGGGTGTTTTTAAATGGGATTGGGCTGGGGGTCCGTGATTCGGTGTGGGGAGCGGGGGCGTGGACACTGTGTGGGGGAGGACTGCAAATGAGTGGCCCCACACACAGCTGCCCCATCCACGCACTGCCCATCCTGTCCCTTCATGGGGCACTCGGGCTCTTCCCAGAGTGCCTTTGGCATGGACTGGGTGGGTGGTCCGTGTGTCACAGGAGCACGCACCAATATGCACCGATATTCAAATGAGTTCTTCTTGTGGACGGGGAGTGTTCATGCGTGGGGGGTGTCTCATTTAAAAACACCCTAAGCAAACAATGGTGCCTCTGTGGTCTGTTCTATTAATATGGAACACACACACCCCCAGCAATGCCAAACAGCCACAGTACTTTATAACGTTTGCTCTCATTATATACTTTGCATCCTAGTGATGGATGAATCAGAAAAGTATTACAGCCGTAATTAACTTATGTCCTATTCTCTCTCTGACTCTCAAAGGGAAAATTAATTCCTTAAATTCTAATATTTGGACACTCTGATTCTCCTCGTTTAAATCTCAACCCACAGTCCTGCCTACTTGCTGTCTGCACTCCTGACCCTAGTGCTTTAATTTGATGTTCCTCCTACCCAATATGGGAGTTTGTGGCTCAACTGGGATTTGAACCTTGCATTTGGATTGATCAATTGTTATGAATTACTTATACAACACCAATTATGGGTTTAGCATAAACATTTATAATTAGAGATGGTCCCTGCACCAAGGGGCTTACAATCTAGGACGTACAAGGAAGGGGAACATGGGGATACACACGTTCCCATTTTACAGATGGAAAACTGAGACTGACAGACTCTGTGTGTGCGCGTGCATGTGCGCGCATTCACGCTCTTCAGAGAAGACCTTTATTGGAACATTGCTGTAGAGCTGCTTTGGCTCTTTTGATTTGAAGCTGTTTGAATTTTGTAATGGTTCAGTGTTGCAAATCGTAGAGAATGTGTTTTTTGGTCTCACTCTTCACTGTTGGCAAATAACTACATGATGATGATCCCTGAAGGAACTTCATGGAGGACCTGCGATGGCTGAAGCAGGTGGGGAGGTGGTTAGAGTGGCGGTCGCGCCGTACTCGTGCTGAAGATGATAGATTGCAGCATAGAGCTAGTTTAAAAGCCTATGCCATGGTTAAGCGGGCAGCAAAGAAGGGTTTCTTTGCTGCTCTCATAGCGACCGCAAAGTCTTGTCCAGCTGAACTTTTCCAGGTGGTGAAGGGGCTGGTCAGTCCAGCCTCTCTCCGCCTGGAGCTGGAGTCTCCCAGAGCTTGCTGTGACCTATTGACTATTTTGTGGATACAATCACTTGCATTCACCATGATTTCGATGCCATGCTTATTGTAGTTAGTTGGAGAACCAGAGGCTGCGGAGGCCCTGTCTTGTCCAGTTTTGTAGGATCAGTTCCAGACGGTATCATCCATTGATGCAAGGGAGGTCCTGGGGGCTGTGAGAGCCACATCTTGTGAGCTGGATCCCTGCCCATCCTGTCTGGTCAAGGCGAGCCGGGAGATGTTGGGGCCATTGCTGGCAGGGGTGGTCAGTGCCTCCCTTCGGGAGGGCAGAATGTTGAGGTGTTTAAAGGAGACTGTGGTACGCCCTCTCCTCAAGAAGCCATCTCTTGACATTGACTCCCTTGCCAGCTATTGACCTGTCTCTAACCTTCCGGAAGGTTATTGAACGGGTGGTGGCTCAGCAGCTCCAGGGGCACTTGGACCACATCAGTTTTTTAGACCCTTCACAGTCTGGCTTTCGTCCAGGCTATGGCACTGAGACTGCACTTGTGGCCTTGGTCGACAACCTATGCCGGGAGTTGGATCAGGGTCGTTAAATTTTACTGATCCTGTTAGATCTACCGGTGGTTTTTGACATGGTTGACCGTGAGATGTTGGTGACCCACTTGTGGGACTGGCTGGGGGGGGGGGGGGGG
>QEPC01014088.1:275122-286306 GCA_003113815.1 Sphenodon punctatus | reverse complement strand
GGGGGGGGGGGGGTGGCACTGTTTTTGAGTGGTTCTGCTCTTTCCTGTCTGGGAGGACTCAGTGTGTGGTGCTGGGGGAGTAGTCATCCCCCCCCCCCCCAGGGCCTCATGTGTGGGGTCCTGGAAGGTTCCATTCTATCCGCTCTCCTGTTCAATGTGTACATGCAGCCGCTGGGCGAGGTTGAGAGAGGGTTTGATGTACGGTGTCATCAGTACGCTGATGACACCCAATTATACCTCTTTTTCATCTGACCTAGACCTGGCAGTCTCAGTGCTTACTTGGTGCTTGGCAGATGTGGGGGACTGGATGAGGGCAAGCCTGAAGTTGAATCCTGCCAGGTGATGTTGATAGGTAAAGGGACAGGGGAGCTGGTGGCCCCCATCATTGATGGGGTCTGCCCCTCCTTGGACCCTCAGGTCCAAAGTCTGGCAGTGCTCCTCGACTCACAGCTCCGCCTGGATGCCCAGGTGGCGACCTTGGTGAGGAGCACCTTTTGTCAATTACATCTGATACAGTGGCTTCAGCCGTATATCTTGGACTTGGACCTGGACCTGGCCACCATCATCCATGTTTTCATTACCTCAAGATTGGATTATTGCAAAGTGCTCTACGTGGGGCTACCCTTGGTGACAGTTCAGAGACTGCAGCTAGTTCAGAATGCGGTGACCCATCTCCTTATGGGGACAGGGCGCCGAGAGCATATTACACCTGTACTCCGTTCTCTGCACTGGCTGCCTATACTCTTCCAGACCCGATTCAAGGTATTGGTTTTGACCTATAAAGCCCTTTACAGTCTAGGCCCCAATTACCTGCAGGATTGCCTCACCCCCCCCCCCCCGTGTTCTGGGTCAGCCCCTGCAGTCCACCGGGGGTGCCCTCTTTGAGGACTCCTGGGTATCTTACGTGGGGGCCATGAAGAGGGCGTTCTCGGTGGCTGTTCCGAGGCTGTGGAACTCCCTCCTGGTGGAGGCCCATTTGTCCCTGGATTTCCCCTTCTTCCATTAATATTGTAAAACTTGGCTGTTTCATCAGGTGCTTGGTGGGAGAGAGAGGTAATGGGTGGGGGGTTTGGTGGGGTGAGTGCGTATTTTAGCTCCAGTTATGTTTGAATTTGTTATTTTATTTTTGTATTTAAATGTTTTTATATTGTTGTTCCATTCTGTCTCCACTGTTGTTCAATGTGTACATGCAGCCCCTGGGGGAGATCGTGAGAGGGTTCGGGGTGTGATGTCACCAATATGCAGGGCCCCGATTCTTCTGCGGAATTTTAAAAAAAATTCTGCAGGAGTCAGGGCCCAATTCTGCGCCTCAGCGCGATTTACCATGCGGGGGGGAGGAGGGGGGGCTTGGCTTGCCTCCTCCCCCCACACTGGCCAAACCCTCAGGGCTTCCCAGCTGCCGGGGTTTCCCCTCCCCAGCTGCCGGGGCTTGCGTGATTCCCCCCCTCCCTTTTAGAAAAGGAATTGCCTTACCAGTGATGGCAGCAGTAGCTGCTCCATCCAGCGCGCTCGTACTTCCTGGCCCCTCCCGACAGGGTGTCTCAGGGCGACGCAGCCGGATGACGTCATCCGGCTGCGTCGCCCTGAGAGACCCCGTCGGGAGGGGCCAGGAAGTACGAGCACGCTGGACGGAGCAGCTGTTGCTGCCATCACTGGTAAGTTAATTAATTATCTAAACAGGGGGGGAGGCAAGCCCTGGCAACTGGGGAGGCTGGGGAGGGGAAGCCCCCGAGGGTTTGTTCATTCCCCTTCCCCCATGGAATCTCCTGCCCCATGTCCCCGCAGCGCAGGCTAGAAATTCTGCGCTGGGGTAAGCGGGGCAGGAGATTCCGCGGGGGGAGGGGAATTCTGCGGGAAATCTGCGAATCGCAGACCCGCGTTTGGCTCGGGGCCCTACCAATATGCTGATGATACTCCGCTGTACCTCTCGTTTTCAACTGACCCAGGTCCTGCTGTCTCGTTACTCTCCCAATGTTTGGAGGCCGTGGCGGAGTGGATGCGGCAGAACAGACTGAAGCTCAATCCTGATAAGTCGGAGGTGATGGTGGTGGGAAGGGTGGGGGAGGTGCTGGCCGCCCTGATAGGTGGGGTTTGCCTGCCTGTTGCTCTTCAGGTTCGGAGTCTGGGGGTGGTTTTGGATTCAGGCCTCCGTCTGGATCGGCAGGTGGAGGCGGTGGCTAAAGCCACCTTTCGCCAGCTGTATCTGGTATGGAGGCTTCGACCTTACTTCTCCGGGCCCGACCTGGCCACCTTCGTCCATGCCTTCATCACTGCGAGGCTAGAATACTGCAACGCGCTCTACGTGGGGCTTCTCTTGTTTCTGGTTCGGAGACTGCAGCTAGTGCAGAATGCAGCGGCCCGTCTCCTTATGGGGACGGGAAGGCGGGAGCACATAACACCAGTGCTCCGCGCTCTGCACTGGCTGCCTATAGCGTACCGAGCCCGATTCAAGGTGTTAGTGTTGATCTATAAAGCCCTACACGGTCTGGGCCCTTCATACCTTGGGGACCGCCTTGCCCTCCGTACCTCAGAACAATCCCTGTGGTCCACCAGGGGTGCCTTTTTGGAGGTCCCCCGTGTAAAGCGGGGGGGGGGCACAATGGAGAGGGCGTTCTCGGTGGCCAGGCCGAGGCTCTGGAATTCCCTCCTGGAGGAAGCCCGTCTGGCCCCAGGTCTGTTGGCGTTTTGGCGAACCTGAAAGACCTGGCTGTTTGCCCAGGCCTTCGGAGGGTAGGGGGGGGATTGTATTTTAAAACATTGTTTTAATGATTTTTATTGTGTGTTTTTATGCTGTAAGCCGCCCTGAGATGCCGTAGGCATGAGGGGGTGGCTAACAAATATTTATAAATAAATAAATTGTGTGCTGCCCCAAGGTGCCTGGGGCACAAAGGGGGCGGGATGTTAAATGACAATAAATAAATATATTAATTAAATTAAATCTGCTTATCCAGGGAGCAGCTGGTTAAAAGCTGTAAAATCTAACTATATTTCTTGATGCAAGTGGAAGCTCTTATTTTACTGACTAAAAATGTGTGATTGTGGAATTTTTAGGGAGCTATGACTGCAGCAAACTATTACAAACACACTCAAACTGTAAATTTAAGAGGCTTCATTCAGTGGATGTCATTGGAGCTACAGTAGAGATATATTTGGCCCAATATGTTTTGCTTATTTCAAGCATGAAGGTCAAGTAGTAAAAGAATCCAACTAGAATGTATGCATTCAGAGATGTACTACTGCATTCCCATAGTTTATCTGCAATCTGGACAGAACCAGAGCAGTTCTAGTGTCTCGTGTATAACTATGTACTTTGCAAAGCCAAAGGAAAGTGTCTGCCAGATCTTGAATTTGATGTACTACATAGTTAATGCTTTAAATATCAGTTTTACGATTTATTTCTGGCATCTGTTTGCTTGCTGATGATTATAGTTTTTATTGCCCAATAATCTTTAACTTAAGCAAACCAGGCAGAGTGTTGCTTTGGAAAACTTCCCTCTGTGATTGATGGATTGCTGACTTCCATCCCCATTTGTTGCTTTGCAGCATGCACCCCTTTTGCCGGAGTGCAAACTCTGTCAGAGTCCATTTGTCAGTAGTGCAGTCTCAGTAGTTTTTCAGCAATTAGCCTGGGAGTTTTTCCTTCTTTATCTTACACAACTGAAATCTCCTCCTGTTTCATGAGTAGCGCAGTGGAATGCAGTGGATGAGACCCTGGGCTTGTGGCCACCCAGATTAGAAGTTTTTGTGCTGAGGTCCCTATATGGCTCTGTTAGACGGAGAGATGGAGCTGAAGCCTGTCTTTGCTCCTTGTTTGGGAAGCTAGTGGGAGGGGAGCAGGCCAAGGGACTATATAAACCTAAGAACATTTGGATTCACAGTGCACCATCCCAGAGCAGCTACCCCCAGCCAAGCACTGTCAAGGTAGGTGGCACTGCACCAACAGTGTGACTTATAGCTTTCAGGAGCACTTTTATTAACAAAAGGCAAACAGAAGCTCTTCTGAGGATGGAGTGTCTTGCTCTAACGTGTTCTTGTATTTCAGTTTAAAATTGATCTGAAATAGTTGGAATGTTTATATTTTATGACCTTTTTGTATTTAAGATTTTTTTTTTAGTCTTGAAAAAACCCTTAATGTTGCTCCTTTGTTTCTCCAGTCCTACCAAGAGCAGTGTTTAAAAATATATCTTTGCATTGTGCCGCTGTTCCTATTGAAACACACTAGGCCAAATTTACCCCTCTGCTCTGGATTCAGCGGAGCTACTCTAGACCTAAATCTGGTCACTTCCTCTTGTACATGTGCCTGCAACTTCTCAACCACCTGAATGTACTCTCGTCTCTCCCAATGTTCACCTCTCCCTTGTCTCTTAGATTGTAAGCCCCTGGGGGTAGGAACCTGTCTATAACTATTGATTGTACATAGCCAGGTACACTGCTGGTGCTATAATAATAATAATAATAATAATTAATAAAAGTAGAATTTTAGTTTGGGGTTTCTCCAGGCTTGTAGCTAGGACATTGGAGGGGGGCGCAGACTGCCTTCAGAAATTCATATACTTAGCTAAAAATGCATTTTCGGTCGGAAGCATTTTTAAAAAATTCTTATTTATGTGGGATTGTTCAATATAGCAACTATTCAACCATTCAAAGATTTCTATCAGGTGGAGGGGACTCCCTATGCCTTCCTTTAGCTATGGGCCTGGGTTTCTCACTGGTTTGTTTCAGTGAGGCACGACTACTGCATACTGGCGTTTTGCATATTGTCCTGGGAACATGCTTTTATAGGAGCTGACAACGTGAAGGATAATTATACAATCATAATCTGCTAGCCGGTGATAACGTGTATTTACTCCTTAACTCTTCACATTGAAAGCTATCTGGTAAATGAGAAGGTTGGCATTTAGCAATTAGGAGAGGGTTACAGAGAGAGTGTTTCTAATGAGACTGGCATCTGTTAACAATCTGCTGTGGAGACTGTTCTCTCTCCCTGCAGGAGAAAGGTGATTAACAGCTAAATCCATGTGCTCACCTGCAGAGGTGTCCATAGTATGTTCATTCCACAATGTTGGCGGTTGATTGTCACTCCTTTACTTTGACAGCCCTGAGGTCTGCATTATTATTTGGCGGCAGAAAGCTAAAACGTTACTTCCTTCACCATTTGTGTTTTACTAAATATGGCTTTCATTTAGAGCCTGCTAATCTAAAAAATGCAGCATTCCCGTCTCCCCGCCCCTCCCCAAATGATTTTTGGCCCAGCACTAGCTTGAATTGGTTTGAGCAAGCCCCTTGACCTCAAACTATGTTCCAAAACCAGACATTTCAGAGTCTGTTTCCTAATTAGGAAATGATTGGTTTCAACCCAGGCTGTTCATTAATGTTGGATAATTGTTGTGCTCCATTGAGTACATGCCTTAAACATAAATAGACTGTTTCCCTAATAAATATGTAATTCTTAGCAACTGCAAACTGCCTCCTTTTTCTTATAAAAATTGGACATTTCCAGTTAACACTTCTGTGTCAGTGTTGTTTATGCTGTAGTCAGTATCTGTGCAGCTCACTGGGACAGTGTCTCCTAGATCCCTCTTCTGCACCTTGTGGGCAAATACCAAAGCAGAGGATCTGGGGCATTTTTCCATCTTACTCTTGTCTTTGTTCTCTTCCTAAGATTTCTCCAAAATACATCTCCCTTTGTCACAGGTTGGAGGGTCCGCACCCCCACTTTACCGGGTTTGAGTGACTCAGTTTCCCTTGCGTACAGCCCACTTGAATCAGTTTTCTCTCTCTTGAGAACTCTTGTTGCTCACTTGTGTTCCAATGTTCGACAAAGACACTTCTTCATAAAGATAAGAAGTAAATTTATTGATTACATAAGCAAGATTATTGATACAGAGTGGTTACTAGAAATCAAAGGTAAATATAACGCATTCCTTATCTATACTGGTTGAGTTCCTAAATAAGCATCTTACCCTACCAAGGTCCATAAGTTCTTCTCAGTCCTTGATGTAAGTGACTGGGTCTTCAGTCTTAGAGTTGCTAGAAAGCAAAGTCCTGGTCTCAGTCCATAGTTTCCAGCCTTGCTGGCTGGCAGGATCCAGGATGCAGATGAGAGTGCTCAAGATGGCTCTGACCAAGCGAGATAGAAGATGGCTTAATGGCCCTCGCTTAAGTACCTTTCATGGTCTCTTTGTTTCTCGTTCTCGCCTTGGAGAAACCTGAGGTCTTTCACGTAGGCAACCCAGGCAAACCTGAAGGTCTATTTGCATCTCCACAGGTCTGTCTGGTCAGGGTTCCCAATACACATTCTTTTTATCTCTTTGCATTTCCTGGAGTTTTGTCAGTGTCACAGTCCTGATTTGGGTTTTACAGTTCTCAGTTGTAACATTACATACATGTTGCACCTTTTGCTTTACATATTTACTAGACTTGTATTCTACATGTAGGCCAGTATCACACATGTGTGACCCTATGCTCCTCTGTGACACCCTTCCCTTTCAGTCATGGATTATCTTAAATCTACCTGCCTCGTATCCTCAGTCTGACATCCCAGCACTCAAGGGTCTCTAACAAGTGTGTGCAGTCAGCTGTCTCAATTTTTACATCTTAGCTAGGTCAGCACTTCATTTTATTTTCCCTGTAGGCCAGTGTGAGCCAGGTACTGACTCCAGAGCTTTTTGGATGATTTTCTTCCACAGTATGAATTGCTGGCAAACAGTTCACTCTAAGTGCACATTTTTTGTTTCTCTTGCTGATTTCATCTTCAAAGCAACTTTGTTGCATTTTAGATCTATTTCTTTTGCAGCATTAGGAAGAAATTCAATTTGACACCCAATTCTATTGGGAGACAACAAAATACACTAGAGTGATCTATTGACAACTTTTTAACGAGGGAGCAGTGTATTTTTGGCAATAGGTTAAATGAAAATGCTGTACATTAACTTCAGTTTTCATTATGAAGACAGGATACCTTTTCTCCAGGATTTATATTTGGAAAGAGGAATTTTTAAAATCATAAGCAGGCCTGATAAGAGGGGGAGGAATGGGGTGCAGTTGTACTGGGCTCCCAAGCTCAGGGGACTCTTAAAAAAACTACAGGAACGTTCTTTCTTAACACACATGAAAAGATGAGTGAAATAATAATTGTAAGTAATATATGTGTAAAATACCAGTATGGTCCTGAGAGACTGATTAAAAAACTTATGGCAAAGGGTTAGAATGTAGGGGGCCTGCAGCTACCAGGATGTACTGGAGGCTCCAGATTTCTCTCAACAGGCCATATCATAATTTGTTTGTATGTATAAGAAAGTGCAATGGTGTAAGTTCCTTGTGGAACTCACTGCCTACATTGCTTTGACAGAGATGTCGTAAGACCATAAGAAGTGCCATCCTGGGTCAGACCAATGGTCCATCAAGCCCAACATCCTGTCTCCGACAGCGGCCATTCTCGATCACTTCAGAGGAGTATTCAACAGATCTAAATGGAGAGTTCCATTCCCTGCTGTTCTTTCTGGGCAGCAATTGCTGTTGTCGGAGCTTCCCTCTTGTCCTTGGAGCTGGTCTACCGGAGGGAGAAAAGTGTGTTCTCTAGTGCAGACAGCCACCTTTAAACTCAAGTTGACTAGTTGAGATTCACCCTAGGTTTCCCACCAGGGTTAAGAAACTCAAATTAAATTTGATTTACCCTGTTTACACTAGGATGAGCACAGTTACCTTCATGAAGCCCTTAACAGCTTTTGGTCCACATCATGGCTTAGTTCTGACTTGTTACATGCCTGATGAAGGGTTGTGTGTGTGGTCTGAAAGCTCACACCCTCTCACCAGTAGCAGTTAGTCTAATTAAAGATATCCTCTGAACTACCTTGTCTCCATCAGGGCAGGGCGTGGCATACAAATGAATGATCACCATTGAGATACTAGCATTGTTCCTTTCTGCTATTTGCCTGATTTGGAGAAGGGGCGATTGTTCTCTAGGGCTGTTAATGGAGACATTTTGGGGCACTATATTTAAATGCACACAAAGCCAAACAAATGCAGAGTCCTTGTGGCTTTAAATCCCTTCTGCCCTGTAGGGGATTTCTTACACAGCAGGGTGAATAAGTCTTCAATAAGTAAAAAACAACAGTGGCCTCTTGCAGGGCAGGTGAGACATAAGGTTCCAGGACTGAAGCAAAGGATTCTGATTTAGCAATTTAATTTGAAATCACCTCATAATGATGTTTTAATGAGTACTGGTTGCCATGTCTATCCTGACAATCGGGCAGATTTTGCAGCAGATGATCTCCTGAGATGTTTTTCACCTTCCAGAACTGTTCACATTTGTGCGTGTGTGCTCTACTCTTTTTGCAGGGCTGTGTGCATTTGGAGGGTCCAAGAACGTTGATCTAAAAGATGTGTGAAGAAGAGGATAGCACCGCGCTGGTTTGTGACAATGGGTCAGGACTTTGCAAGGCTGGCTTTGCCGGGGATGATGCTCCAAGAGCAGTTTTCCCTTCCATTGTGGGTCGCCCCAGGCATCAGGTAAATAAGCAGCTCAATTATTCCAGCATGGCAGATTAAACGGAACTGATTAACTAGTATTAATGGTATTAGCAGTGACTCGGAGGAGAGTGGTTTGGTCTTCCAACAGCGTTGCTTGTAAGCACACAGTTTTTCCTTGGAAGCGCTGCCCGAATTACAGCTGGGCTAGGGGGTTCTCGGCCCCGCCTCTACCCTTTTTGACAGCCCCTTAGCTACTGGCTTTAGAAGGCTATGGGGGGGAGGGGGGCATGATTTCATTCAGCCCCCCCCTACTTTTTTTCTTATAATTCGAGCCTTGCTTGGAGGCCTCCTATCTAAGGACTCCCCAGGTCCTATCCTGCTCAATTTATGGGCAGATATGGACAGTATGGCTTCAGGCTGTTAACCTTGTGTGTTCTCTCCAGACAAAATGAAGTCAGACAGCCTTCAAGGTGCATCCACCTGGGTTTACATCTGATCTATTTTCAGATGACAGAAATCACCTTCTGTGTTTTCAGTATCATTTATTTTTCTTTCCTCTCCCTATCCAGAGGCTCATTCGCTTTTCTCCTCTTCTAGGAAGAAGAGCTGATAGAAAAAAAAACAACACCAAACCCTGTCCAAATATTTATTGGGGGTAGGGGAAAGAGTTTAGCCACTTTTTATAAACTGGTGTGTGTGTGTGTGTATGTGTATATGTATATGTATATGTATATGTATATGTATATATATATAGTAACAATATGGAATAATAAAACAAATTGCCTTGTTTCCATAGTAAAATTGTTAATAGTAGATCCCCTGGCACAACTACGTGTGGCTGAGGCTTGTTGTGCTGCTGCAGCTCTAGAGAATCTTTGGGACCGCTGCACAGAGCGGGAATTCTGCAACAGCCAGAACAGCTCTCTGCCGTTAGAGCAGTAACCTCTGACCTTTAGCTGAAAATTGAAGACACCTCTGTCCAAAAGCAGTGCCATTTTAGCTGTATCATGGTGGTTGAATTGCCTTTATTCTGTACACATGGCCAGCGTAAAAAAAGCAATGACCAAAAAACCAAACAAGAAAAAACAGCAATAAACCAAACAAACTGGAAGCAGAAGCTTTTATGCTTATTCTATTTACAAGTTGTTGGCCATAATCCAATGCCATGTGGATCCCCGCGTGCGGCTGCATGCACATACATGCACGCAGCATAATCTGCAGTCAGTGCGGCTCCACACGGATTCCGTGCGCACAGCTGTGTGTGCATGTATGCAGCTCCATGTGGGATCCGCACAGCATTGGATTGCGGCCTTGAGTGGCTCATGGTGGAAGTGTTTTATACTGTGAAAACAAAAGAAGAGACAATTCTAAAACCAACTGCTGACCTTCACAACACGAGCAAGAACTGTCTTATGCCATAAGAGACTCTTCCAGCCATGGTGTGAGGTTATTCTATACTGCTGCTCCCTCTCTGCCTTTGTCTTTTTTCTCTCGTTAACTTGAGTAACAGTCCTGATGAAAGGTATTTATGAGAGGGCAATGTCTACCTCCTTGTTTGTACAGCACCTGGCATAATAGGGCCCCAATTCTGCTGAGGCCTCTAAGGACTAACCATAATTATGTTAAAAACTATTTATACAAAACCAGTTTATGAATTCTTTCATTGTTCCAAATCACACTGCTGAGTCATAACAAAAACAAAGTGATCGCATGCAACTGGATATATTTAGGACCAAGAACATATAATCACAACAGCATCCACTATAAAAGGACACACAGGCCCCAAAGAAGTATGGGGAATTTGGGGAGGAAAAATGCATTACTCACTGTTTGCCAGTAGATGGCACTAATTTTCTTCCAGCGCTAGCTGGAAGAAACTTAAATGCGCAGCCACTGTCCATTATAAACAGGGGACTGCTGAAGTCCTGATTTTGAGAAAACCGCTTGCCCTACAATACTGAAAATTTAACCATGGCTGTATGTTGTGAGGACCATCATAAGCACAAAGTTTGAAGAAGATCCATCAGGAAAATAAAATGTTATGACTGTTCAAACGTTAATTGCTTGTGGTCAAAATACACAGCGTCCTTATGATTTTGAATCATCAATATCTCCTCCCCCTGGATGAGTTGAGCCCCCAACCTTCACAGGATTGCAGCATGAGATCAATAACAACCGCTTCTGAAATATGATAGTAATTGGTGTGGCCAAACCTGAGATATTATTGATAAATAAATTGGTTCTGCAGGGTCACGCATGCGCACTTGGGCTCCTCTCTCCTGTTGGAGAGCCAGGGAAGAGGCTGCGTCCCATCCTCCTGTTTGCTCTGTGGACTGCTGCTCTTGCTGCTGTTTGGCCCCCTGGCAACCTGCCAGCCCCGTGCACACAGCCCCCCCAAACCCTGACCACAACCCGCCCAGCCTCGTGTGCACCCCCCACCAGCCCCGCACACACCCCCTGCCATCCCCGCGTGCACCCCTGCCATCCCCAAACTCACCCCCCAAACCCCACATGCAACCCCTGTCAGCCCTGTACGAACCCACCACCAGCCCCACGCACACCCCCTGCCAGCCCCGCGCGCACCTCTGCCATCCCCAAACTCACCCCCCAAACCCCACATGCAACCCCCGCAAGCCCTGTGCGAACTCCCTGCCAGCCCCAAACTCACCCCCTAACCTCCCGTGCACCCCACGCTCACCCCTTGCCAACCCC
>QEPC01014088.1:259798-274822 GCA_003113815.1 Sphenodon punctatus | reverse complement strand
CCCCCCAAACCCCATGTGCACCCCCCGCAAGGCTTGAATTATAAGAAAAAAAAGTACGGGGGGCTCAATTAAATCATGCCTTCCCCCCCCCCCCCCATAGCCTTCTAAAGCCAGTAGCTAAGGGGGCTGTCAAAAATGGTAGAGGCGGGGTCGGCTGTAATTCGGGCAGCGCCTCCAAGGAAAAACTTTTATTTATTAACATCATTCGACAATTTTTTCACAGTGCATTGTCTATTTGTAGACAACTGCATTCTGTAGAACGAATTGTATAATGTTATGTATACTCAGATTGTTAACCCTTTATTGTATGAAGTGTATACAATTTGTATACATGTAAACCACAGACTTAATGCACTGTGAAAAAATGGTTGTGGAATGATGCTAAAAAATAAAAGTGTAATAATGTAAGAATGGGATAGTTTAGTTATTGATAAGAATGAATAAAAGTATGTATGGTAAGGAATTTAGTACATATGTTACATTTATGTTGATGAGGATAAAATATTTAATATTGTTCAAATTGTGAAATAATTTCCATGTTTTTGGGCGTTTATGTTTTGTTGCAATGTATGGAGTGGGAGCTTTTTTGAATTGTAATTGTACTGAATTTGGGTTTTTTTGTGGATGTTAAGAAAAGTTTTGTGCATTTAAGGTTTTTTTAAAACTTACGTTTTTTGTTTTGGTTAATATATATTCATTCTATTAGTGTATCTCATGTCTTATGACAACTAAAATGGTCATTAAAAATCCAAATCTAGTTGTTACTTTATATTGATGACTTTTGCATTATGCTTATTCTGTTTACATGATACTGAGGCAAGAAATCAATGTGTAATTATAAGGAAAGCATGAATTGCACACTTTATCTTAGTTAGAAAGTTATAAGAAAATCAAATCATAATGTAATTTCTCCCCTTAGTCAACTAAAATGAAGTAAAAATAATTGATGATCATAACAAATCATGTTTTGTAGACAGTGCACAGCAGCACATCAAGCTGCTCTTTTTATCATGATTGCTTCTGAAGCACCTCTATTTGGATCCCATAACTTGTTTCTTTTATTAGGGTGTGATGGTGGGCATGGGTCAAAAAGACAGCTACGTAGGTGATGAAGCTCAAAGCAAGAGAGGAATCCTGACCCTGAAATACCCAATAGAACATGGCATCATCACAAACTGGGACGATATGGAGAAGGTATTTAACTTTAAATTGAAAAGTCTACACAAAAAAGTACTTGGGCCCAGGAAAGTGAGTTTATCAAGTTCAATTAAAGTTCAGATTTCCTGTTATCTATTAATATTTATTGGTATCTTATCTGTGAAGAGTATTAGCAGCTGGAGCTTGACATTCCCATCTGGAATGAAAGGTTTCTCTTGATTTTCTCTAAAGCAAAGCACAATGGCTAGTTGGAAGACGTAAGAAATCATTAATCTGAATGGAACTGTGATCCAAGTTCTTTCAACTAAGAACATATGTAGTGCCATACTGGGGCAGACCCAGTCCATCGAACCCAGCACCTGTCTCTGATAGTAGCCAATCTTGGTCCCTTGGACAAAGTACCCAAAACGGATCACAATGGTGCAATCCATTCCCTGTTGTTCGCTCCCAGCTCCCAACAGTAAGAGGTTACATTCCCCAGCCCTACCCAGCTAATAGCTGCTAATGGATCTGTCCTCCAGAAACATGTCCAGTCCTTTTTAAAACTCAGCTATAGTACTGGCCTTGACCACATCTTCTGGCAACAAATTCCACCATTTAATTGTGCGTTGAGTGAAAACATACTTTCTTTTATTTATTTTAAAGCTGCTACCCATTAGTTCATGGGGTGTCCCCTAGTTCTGGGGACACTAGTACTATTTGAGAGGGTAAATAACCATTCCCTATTTACTTGTTCCACACCACTCTATAAACTTCTATCATATCCCCTCTCAAATGTCTCTTCTCAAAGCTGAAGAGCACCAACCTACCCAGCCTCTCTTCATAGGGGAGCCGTTCCATCCCTTTATCATTTTTGTTGCCCTTCTCTGTACCTTTTCTATTTCTAATATATCTTTTTTGAGATGGGGTGATCAGAACTGCACACGATGTTTAAGGTGTGGTCGCACCATGGATTTACACAGTGGCATTATATTTTCAGTTTTATTCTCTATCCTCTTATGAATAATTCCTAATGTTCTGTTTGCTTTTTTGACTGCCACCACACACTGAGCTGAGGATTTCAATGTATTGGCCACAGTGACTCCAAGGTTCTTTTCCTAAGTGGTAACTCCTAATTTAGAACCCAGCATTGTGTACAAGTAGTTTGGATTGTTTTTCCCTAGGTGCATCACTTTGCCCAGATTAAATTTCATCTGCCATTTAGATGTCCCTCACAAGATCCTCCTGAAATTCTTCACAGTCTGTTCACATTTTAACTACCTTGTATAACTTTGTGTCATCTGCAAATTTGATCACTTCACTCTTTACTCCTTTTTCTAGACCATTAATGAATACATTAAACAACACCAGTCCCAGTACAGATCCCTGGGGCACTCCGCTGTTTACTTCTCTCCATTGTGAAAATTTACCATTTAGTCCTACTCTTTGTTTCCTATTCTTTAACCACTTACCAATCCACAATAGGATACTGCCTCCTATCCCATGACTTCTTAATTTTCTCAAGAGTCTCTCATGAAGGACCTTATCAGACGCTTTTTCAAAAAACAGATACACTATATCGACCAGCTCCCCCTTATTCACATGCTTATTTGCAACCTCCAATAGATTAGTGAGGCACAACTTCTCTTTGCTAAATCCATGTTGACTCTTCCCCGCCCCCCCAAGCCATGTTTACTAATATGCCCATAGAAACAAAGTGGTTTGAATGGTATCTTTTATTGGACCAACTGTTGTTAGTGGAGATAAGCAAGCTTTTGGGCCAGATAGAGCCCTTCTTCAAGCATGTAGTATAGCCAGTAGAAAAATATAAACTGAGAAAATGTAGGGCAGGTATATATGAGGGGGCATGGAATGGGTGGGAGTGGATAGTACAAGGTGGAAAGGGGCGGGGGAGAGAGAGAGATGTGCCAGACATTGAAAAACAACTGGAAATTATATATTGGTGTAGGAGACAAAGAAACAATAGGTAGTGGTAAACACAGAGAGGGGGTAAGCATATGGGTTGGGGGTATAGTGGGAAACAGCTTATCGGGTGAAGGGAATACGCACACCTCATAGATACCTGCCTTACATTTGCTTATTTTATATATTTCTACTAGCTACACCACATGCCTGAGGAAGCGCCCTGTGTAGCCCGTAAGCTTGCTTATTTCCAACATCAACAGTTGGTCCAATAAAATATCTCGTTTGAACCACTTTGTGTCTCTGTCACTTGGGATCAACACGGTGACCACTCTCTCTCTGGATTCCAATATGCCAAGTAATTCTGTTCTTAATAATCGTTTCCACCATTTTTCTTGGATAATGAATAATAAATTAAGAAAAGGGAATAATAATACTTTGAATCTCCTTTCAGGAAATCAGTACAGTTGTTTTCAATAAGCACATATGGGTCCCATATGATTTTTTATAGACCATGCATTCATGCCGGTCTCCTCCGACCATAGCTAGTCTGTTGCGAACTATCCAAAGTGAGTCTGCCAATTCTGTCCAGTCCTGTGGGCTCTAACCTAGTCACATCTAGTGTTGGGAGCTACAGTGATTATAAACTATTGATTGATAAGATTTCTTTGCTTCCAGATCTGGCACCATTCTTTCTACAATGAGCTGCGTGTTGCCCCTGAAGAACACCCAACTCTGCTTACTGAGGCTCCATTGAATCCCAAAGCTAACCGAGAGAAAATGACCCAGGTGAATGCATCACTGTGGAAATATGCTTTATGACTGAGGGTATTTTCAGACGTTACGTGGTCAATGTCAACCACAGTAAATTCCCTGCGGTGGCTTGGACCACGTAACGTCTGTTCGGGGGAACGCATGTTCCCCCCCAGATGTTACCACGGTGGGGAATCACATTCACCATGCGAGCGGCAGAATCAGCGGGACCGGAGGCCGTCACGTGGTGAAGGCGATTCCCCGCTGTGGTGACCCCTGCCGTCACGTCTGGATGGCGGCCACAGCCCGGAATCCCTGCAGGGATTCTGGCCGGTGGCCATAGCGGGCGAGTGCTGCGGCGGCCGCCCGTCTCCCCAGAGGGCAGGCGGCGTGGAGGGGGCGGGGCCATGTGGCCGCACGTTGCGCCGCGCGGCCCCTCCCCGATTCCCCGCCAGGATCCCCCAGCACATCTGTTAGGGCATGACGGGTCATCCCGGCGGGGGATCAATTCATTGATTTCGTGACGGGGCCAATTGGTCCCGTCACGGCTGGAAACACCCTGAGTCTGATAGAGACTATTCTAAACAACCAAACTACTCACTTTATGCACAGAGCAAATAAGAGTTGGGGGTGCTAGCTGACTTGTAAATGGACAAAGGATCACTTTTGGCTTCACATTCAAACCTATAGAATCACATCAGCAAACATCACCCATCTGCCCCTTGTAAGGCCTTGTCTGAGCATGGCCTCTTATTTGACTTCACCAATTTCCACCAGGGGTAAGTTTCTTTTTATGTTAGCCAGGTTTAATGCCCTACCTACGAATGTTCTGGAAGGGCGTTTCTTGGCTATTAGCTTTTCAGAGCGTCTTTGCCCGTTCGACCAACAGGAGGTCGAGACTCCCGCCCATGTCATATTTCAATGTCAGTTATATGACCAAATCCGCCACAAATTCCTCGCAGCCTTTCTCCAGAAATTTCCAGGGCGTACAGACCAAAACTTACTCATTCTGGCTCTGGCAGACGAGGTTCCATCCATTTCAGCAGTGGTAGCGCAGTTTCTGATTGCTGCCTTAAATTTGCGCACATTATTCCTCCAGTTTAAATGTCCCCTGAGTAGGGAGTGAGGAGTCATGGCACATGTCTGGTCAGGTAGTGGGCTTTGGGCATTTTGTTTTACTCTCTGTATTTGGTTAAGGGGGGGGTTATTGGACCATGAGCCAGAATTTTGTTTTCTGTGGGCTCAGAAAAGTTTTTATTAGATGTTGGCAATTTTGGTTATATTTGCTTATTATTTATGTGTGACTTGTTTGTTTTCTGTATATTTTGGCCTCGGCCGCAATAAATAAATAAATATATAAACATCACCCACATCAAAACTCTCATGTTTATTAACACAACCATGTTCAAACAGGGTGGGTGGAACTGAATATTTCTAGGGCAACCTGAGCTCTTAGTTTGTATCCTGAGAGATGTGAAGAGATAGTGAGAGAGAGAGAAAAGGTGTGTGGAGGAGAGAGAGACTTTAACTATTTTTCAGCCTGGCACTGACTGCCAAAATGTTCCAAATCAAGACAGGATAGTGCTGGATTTCTCCTCCGATGACTGCTTGCCAGTATTCTGTTGTAAAATCCCTTGCTGCACCAACCACTTGATTATTGCTTGAAATAACAAGAGTTCATGCAGCAGCAGCAGCAGCACTTCATTTCTTTATTACTTTTCAGTAATAAAGTATTTCTTTATTACTTTTCAGATTATGTTTGAAACTTTCAATGTCCCCGCCATGTATGTGGCTATTCAGGCTGTCCTGTCACTCTATGCTTCTGGACGTACAACGGGTGAGTGACTTGTTTGGGATCTTTGGGAAGGGAGAGTATTAAGTTAGCATTGGGGTCAAATGTCATCTGTTCTGTGTTCTCAAAGGGATTGTGCTTGATTCTGGGGATGGTGTAACCCACAACGTGCCGATCTATGAAGGCTACGCCCTGCCCCATGCCATCATGCGTCTGGACTTGGCTGGCCGAGATCTAACCGACTACCTCATGAAAATACTGACAGAACGTGGCTACTCCTTTGTGACTACTGGTGAGGACAATGCTAATGATAAAGACGATTTGCTTAATGTATAGAACTCTTGGTAGCCTTTGAATTTCAGTGATAGAGTTCTACTGCAGGCATTACAGACGGTTGAAAAAAAAATTCCAGGGAAAATTTTTGAAAATATAACTAACTTTCTTTGGAAGTCTTAAAAATGAAAATGCTTAAAGTGTAGATTGCCAAAAATTGGTAACTGGACACCCTCTACCCGCAGTACAATTGGTTCTCAGTATATTTTGGTAACAGAAAAGTGAAAATTGTTGGTTGGGATCCATTTTATTTGCCAAAATACGAAGTGTGTCTAAACTTACTGTAAACTGAAAATTTTAGCAACCTCAAACTGAAAATTAAGAAATAACCCAACACATCAGAAAAACATAATTTTTTGTAAATTTGAAAAAAAATTGATGGAATCGACAGATTTTGAGTATTAATAAAATGCTAAATATTGTCAAATTTATATTTTGTCCCAAAAATTTCAACCAGCTTTAGTAAACATACAGGAATTAAACTGCTGAGGAGAAGCAAAAATATCCACCCAGCCTCACTGAAGAAGGAATTATTTTTGAAATATGTTTGAAGTGGCTAGAAGGATAGAACAGAGAGCAATATGTTGATATGCGTGAATCTTTCCCACACATTCTAAAGTCTGAGTCCCATCCACAGCTGAGCGTGAAATTGTGCGAGACATCAAGGAGAAGCTATGTTATGTGGCCCTGGACTTTGAACATGAGATGGCCGCTGCTGCCTCTTCCTCTTCCCTTGAAAAGAGCTATGAACTGCCTGATGGTCAAGTGATCACCATTGGTAACGAGCGTTTCCGCTGCCCAGAGACCCTGTTCCAGCCCTCCTTCATTGGTAAGTTTGCCTGTTCTGTGTTGGTAAATTGTAAGTTAATTTCCTAACCCCATGTTCTTTTAGCTTCTATCTATTCCATGTTCCACATGCTCATTTAGGCTTCAGACCTTAATCCACTTATTCGTAAGTAACCCTATTGAATTGCAGCACCTGTAGGCAGAAGTTTCAAAGCTGCAGGAGGGTAAAAGCACAAAACTCTGGCTATAGCACAGCGGTGGGGAACCTTGTCCCATGAGCCAAATCTAACCTATGGCTCTTTTTCATTCCTGGATCTGGCTCACTCAAATACTGAAGGAGTGAGGGGGGCAGGGTGGAGAGCAGAGAAGAAGGTGTATGCTCTTGGGGATGGAGGATGGATCCATGGTATAAATTCATGATCTGGATCCTCCCCTTGCTTACCCCATCCTGAGAATATCCTTAAGCATCCCTGCCCATGGAGATTGTAACAAAGTTTCAAAGTGGCTTGTGGGAAGGAAAATTTTCCCACCCAGTCGTAATTTATAGCAGTGGTACCAAAACCTTTCCCTTGGCAACCCCATTTTGAGACCTATTTCCACATTTAGGGAGACCTAATATGGAAATATTAGATGTGGCTCTCTTGCTCCCAAGGGAGCCACATGGACATGCCCCTGGGCCCAGGCAGCCATTTCTGGTAAGAGCCACAGTACAGCACGGCACTTCTGCCTGAGAACCACTTGTAACTCCTGAGCCACAACTTGCCCACCTCTGCCATAAATATTGTAGCAAACTATTTTACTGTTACTACAACAACAGCATTTAAGCAAAGCTGGAAAATACATCAGCGTGATCCTTCAGGTACATAGTGCCCACGCTGTCAGCTGGTGCAGGCAGTATGCTCCAGGAAGATCGCGCTCCTGACAGGTGAATATTGAACTTGTAGAGGCCGGTATTGCCCCAAGAAGCTTGGTTACACTCTGAGAAGGGGAGCATGCATGAATTGTGTACAGTGAAGATTAACATAGCTTGAGTTTTGAATTTCTGATACTCCCAACTAGCTGTTCTGTTCACAAAGAAGCTACGATCCAAGAATTTTGCCAGCTCATTTATACATTTGACAAAAGCACAGTCATGCCCAGAGGCAACTAAGGAACAGGAAGAAACAATATTTGTCAAAAAAATTATTCAGTAGGAATTCTTTGCCCAGCTCCATTTGACTCTATCTGCAGTGAAGCAGGCATGCTCTCTACCTCAGGCTGTTAAGAGACTTGCACTTTGGATGGCCGTGGCTGCCTGCGTCAATAGCATCTGTAATGATCAGATTCTGGGTAGGTGCTGGTGGAGCTGATTTTTGTGCTTTTTACCCTCCTACTCCCTATTTCCTGTTTGGGTGTGGGGTCACTATACAGTTATCATCCTCGCTTAGCCTTTCTTTACCCTTGTGACCCTGTAATAGGACATTGCACCTTGTTGCCCTGTTTGATATCTTTTCTAATGTTAAGGATACCTAAAGTGGGGCATCTGCACAATTTGTATACTGACCTCTGAGATGCATCTCTCTCCACATGTCCTGTTCTAGACTCTAGCAGTACAGGGCATCAGTGGACAAAACAGAAGTCAGCGTTTTACCAGGCTGCTCACTGCAGCACAACAGCCTTGCTGTGACAGGTAGAAGGGCTGGAAATGTCATCCCCCATCATTGTACTTATTTACAAATAGTTTAGATAAGCATCAATAGTTTAGGGCAGGGAAATGGACTACGGGTGTTAACAAACGTGACGGCGGAGCACCACCGTTACGACCTGGTACGGACCGCAAACCAAGCGTTCCTGTGGCTGGAGCCTGGAAGTCAGGGAGACACACAAACGTGCAGCCGGCCCCATTCCCCGCCCCCCGCTGCAGCCATGGTGACCCAACAATGTCAACCAGCCATGGTGGACCTGATTTGGACTGGGTCACATCAGGCTACTACACACGTGGTAACCCACTTTGGCCCGATTGGGCAGACCTTAATCTGGGCTGTGAACCCAGAGGTCTCTGGGATCCCAGCCTGGGCTAGCTGCTGACACAACCCAGGGCAATCCCGGGCCAACGTCTGGTGGCTCCTGCACAAATGTGAGGTCCGGGCCAAAGTGTGACAGTGGGCCAAAGCAACTGCCATCACATTTAACACCCTAAACGTGACCTTTAAATGACCTTTTAAAATCCCTTTCAGCCCCCAAATTCTGTGATTTTTATCTCGGGTGGTGTTCTAACGAGGAAAAGTTAGTATTGCAGATTTTGTGAGATTACAGAGGAAAAAGAAATAGCGGTTGTATTGTCCTGCAGGATGGTCATTCAGCATAGGTATGCTTAATGCCTTAGGAAAGAGGAGGCACCATGTTGTTTTAATGGCTAAGCTAGAGTAGAGACTGTCGAGAAACTAAATGGGAATCAAACGTAGGAGCTATGACAGGATTCCCAACCAGAAACAGTTGATACGTTGCCTAGACCTATGGTGAATAAGACATACTTTAAGTAGCCCAGCTTAGATCTGCATTTACTTTTCCACAACTGAAACCTTATAAGGAATTTTTAGTCTGTTTCACACTGGATGGAAAATTCTAATGGAGGCTCAAGTCCCCTCTCAGCTGGTTTCTTTATAAGAAACAGTCATTAAAAAAGATTCTGGGCCCTAAATAGCTCTTGATTTAAATAACTTAGCCAGCTGCAGAATGACATTCCTCGTGGTTATGTAGACATTGGAAGCTCTATGGAGACTCCAGTTAATAGTCCTAGCGAAA
Organism: Sphenodon punctatus; assembly: GCA_003113815.1. Lineage (NCBI taxonomy): Eukaryota > Metazoa > Chordata > Lepidosauria > Sphenodontia > Sphenodontidae > Sphenodon > Sphenodon punctatus. The sequence goes on along the minus strand of QEPC01014088.1, from coordinate 265,314 downwards.
CCTTTTGTATCTAAGGCTCTTATGCTGCTGCTCCTTCACAGGCATGGAGTCTGCTGGCATCCATGAAACCACCTACAACAGCATCATGAAATGTGATATTGACATCAGGAAAGACCTCTATGCGAACAACGTCCTGTCTGGGGGTACCACAATGTACCCCGGCATTGCTGACCGAATGCAGAAGGAGATCACTGCTCTGGCACCCAGCACGATGAAAATCAAGGTGCGGTATGACTACTTGTTGCGTATACACACACAGAGCCAGTCAAAACCGCAGGGAACTTCCAAACTGCAATTAAAAGCAGGACCTTTTTAAAAAAAAAAAAAAAAAATCACCTGCATAAGATTATAATTTTTCAGGGAATGACTGGTAAGGAAGCTAATGCAAGGTCTGATTCTAGCCCTGTTATTCGTGAGTTGTGTGCTGTCCCATGCTGCACAATAACTTTACAATCCAGCTAGAGTAAGGGGCCATGTTAGCTGCACTGCCCGGGAAGCAGATCAGATAATGCACTCTAACAGTTCCAATGGTTCCAAGAGGGAGGGATCTACATCATCCTGTCTCATGTAGCAGGTTTCTCCTCCCAGTATGGTTTGTGAACCCCCTTGGCCGATGGTGGACAAGGGAATTCAAATTGGGCACTTTCCATCCCATGTAGCCAGTCGCAGCCTGAGCAGAAACAGGAATAAGAAAGCTGTGATTTCCCCGCTTTCCTGCATAAGTGCTGTGACAATGTAGCTCTCTGCAAGTCATTTCATTATTCCTCATGTAAGGTATGACTCAATAGGACAGTAGGATTGGGATCAAAAGCAGTGACCAATGACTTTTGGCCTCCCATATGCAGCACGCTCATTTGAAGATGCTTGCCATTCTCTTGCTAATCAGTTCTGCAGTCCTACTGTCTCTGGTAATTTCAAATAATTGCATCCCAGGAAAAGTGAAGAAATATCACAAAGCCAGGCTTATGAAGTTAGTACACATTCTCAGCACCTGTAAACTGATGTAGCTCCCCTGATCTGTGTATGCTGGAACTACGCAGAGAGCACTTTGTTCACATAACAAACTCCTCTCTTTCTGAGTTCTTCAAACGTTCCTACACAGAAAAATTAACCTGGACTAGCTGAAGGTGTGACTTTAAACCAGACTGGGCCCTGGTGTGCACACTCTTATTTCTGATGGAGGGCATGTCTACAAAAGGGTAATGTAAATGAGTGCTTGTAACATGTGTTAGCCAGGCTTTTGCAAGGGGTAAGGATGGGTTACTTGAACACTAACACATTTTAAACACGTTTTCCTATGTGTTGTAGTCATGCCCATGGAGTGGCTTATATTTAGGTTAATTGTGGGGTAAACCCAACTGCACCTCCTGCTGAAAAAAACATCGTTGGACGTGGACGCACTCGCCAGCTACTGACCTGTCTCTAACCTTCCCTTTTTAGGGAAGGTTATTGAACGTGCGGTGGCGATCCAGCTCCAGGTGCATCTAGATAGCATGGGTTTTCTGGACCCTTTTCAATCTGGGTTCCGTCCCGGCTATGGCACTGAGATGGCGTTGGTGGCCTTGGTCGACGATCTCCGCCAAGAGATGGATGCAGGACGTTCAACATTTCTTGTCCTGCTAGATCTCTCAGTCGCTTTTGAAACCGTGGACCATGGGCTGTTGTTGAGACGGCTGCGTGACCTGGGGGGGGCTGGATGGGACCATTCTTGAGTGGTTCCGTTCATTCCTCTCGGGGAGAAGCCAGCGGGTAGTGCTGGGAGCTGAAACATCTTGCCCCCGCGCTTTGTCCTGCGGTGTTCCGCAGGGTTCCATTCTGTCTCCATTATTATTTAATGTTTATATGCAGCCCTGGGGGAAGGTTGTGAGAGGGTTCAGGGTGCGTTGTCACCAATATGCTGATGATACTCAGCTGTACCTCTCTTTTTCAGCTGACCCAGACCCTGCCATCTTGTTGCTATCCCAGTGTTTGGGGGCCATGGTGGAATGGATGTGGCAGAGCAGACTGAAGCTCAACCCCGATAAGACGGAGGTGATGGTGGTGGGGAGAGCGAGGGAGGTGTTGGCCCCCCTTATTGGGGTTGTTCACCCTCCTGTAGCTCAACAGGTCCGGAGTCTGGGGGTGGTGCTGGATGCGGATCTCCGCCTGGAGCAGCAGGTAGAGGGGGTGGCGAAGATTGCCTTCCGCCAGTTGTATCTGGTGCGGAGGCTGCATCGGTATGTCTCTGGGCCGGACCTGGCCTCCCTCGTCCATGCCTTCGTCATCTCGAGGCTGGACTACTGCAATGTGCTCTACGTGGGGCTGCCCTTGTTCCTGGTTTGGAGGCTACAGCTAGTGCAGAATGCAGCGGCGTGCCTCCTTTTGGGGACAGGTCGCCGGGACCACATAACGCCTGTGCTCTGGGCTCTGCACTGGCTGCCAATAGCGAGCCGAGCCAGGTTCAAGGTGTTGGTGTTGATTTATAAGGCCCTTCACGGTCTCGGCCCCTCATACCTAAGGGATCGCCTTGCCCTCCACGTCCCAGAGTGACTCCTTCGGTCTGCCGGGGGTGCCTTCTTGGAGGTCCCCCGTATTAAGTGGCGGGCCACAATAGAGAGGGCATTGTCGGTGGCTGGGCCGCGCCTTTGGAATTCCCTCCTGGAGGAAGCTCGCCTGGCCCCGAGCCTTTTAACATTCCGGCGAGTTTGTAAAACCTGGCTGTTTGCCCAGGCCTTTGGGGAGGGTGGGTTAATGGGTTTTTATCACCCTACCCTTCCTTATTATTTTTTTTGTAAATCTGTCCTCCCTGTTTTTGTAAGATATTAATGATTGATTTAATATTTTAAAAATTGTTTTAATGGAAATTTGTTAGCCGCCCCGAGCTGTTTGCAGGAGGGGTGGGATATAAATATATTAAATAAATAAAAAGAAATAAACTGGAACAAACTCTTTTTAATCCAAATTAATAATGTCCACACTGGAGTTTAATCTGTAACTAGTCTACTTTGAATTAAGGCAGGAGTCGTGCAGACTAGTTGTTGCTGCCATCTTAGTCCATTGTCTGGCATATTCTGTGTTTCCTCCATTGCCACCAGTGAGGAAATGCAGAATACATGGGGCCCAGATTAGGACTTGCATGCTTATGATGACTTCTTACCTTGGAAGGTGTGGTGCATATGGATTCATTTATTTAAATGTATATGCTTCTCTTCCTATCAAGGCTCAGGGTGGCTTACAATCAATAAAAACATCTCAAGGTCCCTTTGCCCCCCAATTCCTTTCTCTCTCACATACACTCACACGCCTGCCTGTCTGGGCAAATAAAAGGTTTTTACAATGTTTCTGGAAGATGAACAGGCTTGGACTCCAAGGGGAGGGGAGTTCCATAATTGCGGGACAGCCACTGGGAACCCCTCTCTGTGTGCCCTAGACCCGCAAGAGGGTGTTCCTGGCTGATCTCAGAGGCCGCAGTGGAACATGGGAGGAGGAGATGGTTTTACAGAATGAATTGAAAATGGATTTATTACTTTTAAACAGATCATTGCTCCTCCTGAGCGCAAATACTCTGTCTGGATCGGTGGCTCTATCCTTGCCTCCCTGTCCACCTTCCAACAGATGTGGATCAGCAAGCAGGAATACGACGAGGCTGGCCCCTCCATTGTTCACCGCAAATGCTTCTAATCTTGGTGGTGTATTTTCCAGCATGTTACTGTGAATATAATCTTTAATTTCATTCCAAGATCTTTTCTATTAATGGCTCTTAATTGGGTACATATGTATTTTTTGAATAAATCTGAAATAAGCTACCAGTAACTTCTTTAATTTTACTCTCAGGCTTCTATTGTTGTCTTTATAGCTGGTCTAAAGCTCTCCCTTGTGGAGTAAAGGGAGTATTGCAATAAGCAGCAGAAACAATTGACAGCACAGCAGGCCCACAATTTAAAGGCAAATTCTTTGTTCAGTAAGTCTGACCTGTTTTTTTTAGGGGTGCTGGGCAATTCCAATTACTAATCAAGCCATCAAAGAAATCCAGCCACAAGGAGCCTGCAATCTGTTCTGGGGTTTACAGGTCTCAATGACTTGGTGATTCCCAAACTGCAGGCGGAGATTTCACAATCTGTAACGGGGGTTACAATTTCTACACATATTTGATATATTCTGCATGGCTCTGGGGGCCACATCATTATATTTAAGGCTCAAAATGGGTTCATGCAGGCAAAAAGTTTGGAAATGCTGCTGTAACTAATGCACTGATTGACCTGTGAATAGGAGAGTGGTTGTTGTGTGGCTCAGCTAGAGTGGCTTCCTCCCCATGTGAGCTGAGCCTCGTACTGCAGCAGTGCATGTGCTTTGCCAGTCAAACAGCACTTCAGCTCAGTACGTGACAGCAGTGCTAGATCCCAAGACTGCCCCAGCAATATTATTTTAAGTGGTTCTTTGGAGAATTTGGTACATCTCTAGAAAAATCAAGCAATCTAGATCCACCAGTTTCTTTTAAAACTAAGGCTTTCCCGGGAACACAAGTGAAATGGATAAAGATCTTTGTCTTCTGTTGATGGGTTAAGACTCCTCTATATGCATACTGACTCAAAACAGTATTGCAGGTTACCACCTTTTGGCTTTTACATTATCCACTATAGCAGGAGATCCATATAACCAAGAGTTCACTGATGATACAGGCTAGAGGTCAAATTAATGTAGTGATTGTTTCACACTAAGTGACAAATAATTTTTTTTCAAGTCAGTGATGCATTTGTCAACCTACTGGAGGCTGCATGTCTTTGTATTGGACAAGCAGCGGATACATTTTTGCCCTTTCAATTAGCCAAGGCTGTTTACAGAAACAAATGGATGCAGGTTTGTTTCTGTTGCAATTAAAAAGCTGGGGGTGGGGGGTGAGAGGAGAAGGGATGCTCATAAAGACTACCATTATTATCCACATCCTTGCTTTTTCCTCACTAGTCCCCACCCATGTCAACTACTTATTTGCTTATCTTGTCTTTTGCAATGTAAGCTCACTGGGGCAGAGACTCTTTTCCAGGGGCGGCTGGTGGGTTTTGATGTTGGGAGGGGCACTGGGGCAGTAAGGCTGGCGGGCCTAGGAGCGGAGCCAGGGCATAACCCAGCAGGAAGGAGTTCCCAGGGTTAACATAGGATGGAAGAGAAAACAGTCTACATGCACATCAAGCTTAAACTAAACAATTTATAAACCCAAAATACAGGGACCCATCCTTGTAAAGCACCCCCGTCACAACCTGAGTCCAATTTTACCACACACATCCCATTTCCAGCATTTGGAACACAGCTGAAATCACATGACTTGCAGTGACATCTCAGGATTTCCAAACCTCCATTTTACCACACAGTCCCCCCTGCACTAACCCACTAGCCCCCCCTCCCCTCCCAGAGAACCCAGGAGCCCTGGCTCCCAGGCCCCCCCCCTGCTCTAACCCACTAGTCCCCACTCCTCTCCCTGAGAACCCAGGAGCCCTGACTCCCAGGCCCCCCCCCTGCTCTAACCCACTAGTCCCCACTCC
>QEPC01014088.1:237480-259244 GCA_003113815.1 Sphenodon punctatus | reverse complement strand
CCAGGCGCCTATGTTGGGCACTCAGGTATAGACTTCCCCCCACCCACCCACCCGGCCCCCGCAATGAAATAGTGCCCCCTGCCAGCACTATTTCGTTACAGGGTCCCTTTGTGCGAATGAACAGCGCTTCTAGCTGCCCATTCCGCATAAAGGGAGAAAACATCTCCCCTTTGACCCTGAAGGCTTCCTAAGGAAACCTTCAGGGGTGGTGGTGTGAGTCACTGGTTTGTGTGTACTCGCACACAAATCAGTTGCAGTGTTCTGAGCCAGCTCGAAGATCCTCGTTTGATCCTACTTCAAATAAGGTTATTCGAGCTGGCTTCGCACATGAGCCCAGGCTCGGACCAACTTTTTTTTCCCCCCCCGTCGGCTGGTTGGGGACCCGGGAGACTCCTGGGGCTGGGGAATTGCCCCATACGCCCTAGGGGGTGCACCGCCCCTGCTCTTTTCCCATATGCTTGTATAGCTCCCATCACAATGCAACTCTACCCTTGTTGGCCTCTAACTGCTATTGTAATAGAAGTGTTCATAAGAAGATGAGTAAAGCCATTTTCCTGGAATGTCCATGACTATACATAATCTCTGGGCTGTAATATTTTAAGGATCACATTATCTTGTATGCTGTACGTATGTCATGTAAACCTTCAAATAGATCTCTTTGCTGTACTGAAACAGACTGGGTGGCATGGCAGTCTCTGGAGGGTCAGCTGTTGTCAGGAATTCTGGGGTTTGGGGTAGAATGCAATAATATAGGCTGATGGGCCTGTCACAGTTGAACCTGGAATGTGGGAGCGGAATACAAATGCCAGGTATTTATTTTATTTTATTTATTTTATAAATTTTTACCCCGCCCCTCCTGCCACGCAGCTCGGTAGTGTCAGGATGCTACAGTCCATGAATGCTTGCGGAATCAGGTCTGGACCAGGAGTGGCAGTGTGAACAGGCCTAGGCCTAGGCCAAGTCCAGATAACAATCTTAACACAGGCAAGTGCAAGCCAAACCACCCAGGAAAGATCCCATCAGACTCGGGCAGATCAGGAACATTTGTGTAAGCAAGCACAGATCCAGCCAGGAGCCGACAAACAGGATGAGCTACCGAAAACCAGGGAGGATGAGTAGTCGGACACACAGGCAAAAGTAAGGTTCAAAGGGGTAGTCCTACCATGGTGGAGGGGAACAGAGAAACGTAACCGCTGGAAAAGGGCACAAAGAGCAGGCAATACAATAGTACAAGCTCTACCTGGCTTCCCATGACTGCTGGGCCACGTTGGGTTGAGGCAGGCAGCCAATCTGGAACTGGGGGAGGCATGGGATTGAGTGCTGGAAGAGTCTACTCAATGGGTGAAGACAAACATGACGCTAACTCCACTTTAGCACTGTTAACATTTCTTACGCATGTTGCAGGGCTGTATTGGTGCCTTATGCAGCCCTGCAACATGTCTGTTTTCACCCAATGAAATATAGAATGAAAACAGACATAACACTAACTCGACTTCGCATTACCACTAACATTTCTTATGGATGTTGCTGTATTGGTGCCTTATGTAGCCCTGCAACACCCATGAGAAATGTTAAAGTGGTTTACGAGTCATGTCTGTTTTCACCCAGAGTGCAGTGGTTATAGTGTTGAGTAAGCCACTACTTCAGAATCTAGTCCAAATCCTGGGTCCTTACAGGTAGGGCCCAGCAGAGAGAGCAGCAGGCCTGGAGTAGCCCAATCAATGTCTCACACAGCATCCTGGAAGCACAGTTTCGGAAGGTTGAAACTGGAGAAAAGGAGGCAAGGGGGACTTTGATAAGTCTGAGCTGAACCTCTAATCTGAGCTTCCTGCTGATCAACAAGCCAACCACTCTTAAAAGCTGGAGACAGCAGCTAATCCAAGGTAATAGGATCTCAAAGCACTATACCTGTTTCAACAATGCAGTAATTTGAATCTCACTTTATTGTCATATATTATTCCAATACAACAACAGATTCTGATTGAATGACACTGTGGACTCTCTTTTGACAGAACAAAAAAATAACTTCAAAATGGGCAAGAGCAATAAATATCAAACCATTAAATCTAAAATGTATAAATATAAAATGTCAGATATTTCTGAAAACATTGTAGGAAAATCTGGCAGCTGTTTCTCTACTTTGGAGTTCTGTTGGGTAGGGCACCTCGCTTCCGGCCCCATCACCTCAAATCCAGCACGGTTATTTTTATGTCCTTCCCAATGACATGTTTGCATGTCTGTAGAAGAAATCAAACCCATTAGTCACTGAAATCATCCAGGAAGGAGCCTGCTGCTGCTATATTCAAATGTCAGAAGATTAGTCTGTGATAATGAATTCCAAATGCAATTGCCAAAAAAGCCTTTTAATAAACTGTGCATTTTTATGGGCCTCTTCTTTCTGAAGGTTAAAAGAGTTAGTGTTCATCAAGCTTTTATTACAAAGTGACATCACTGAAGGCTGAAGTCCTGGCTTTGCCCTCAGGATGCTGTTGGGTCAGCAGGAGCTGGGCAATTCTCTCATATGCTCTAACAGAATTCTTCAATCCTGACCTGGCGAGACAACCTCGGGGAGGGGGGATGGTAGTGGTGGCTTTGGGTGCAGTCCTTGTCATGTCTAAAAAGAGCATCGGCTAGCATTAGCCGTCCTTGCGGCACTGTCATGGGGATCCTTGGCTGGTATCAACAAGACTAAAACCACCAAATTTGTTTTGTGTGAGCCACTGAATACCCATCTGATGGTGGCAACTTTTCCTATTGCTAAACTGGCCTTGATTCAGCCTGCATCAATCCTTGATCGATTTCTAACTTCCAAGCCTGTTTGTATCAGTGCAAGGTTTTTCCTGTATGTTACTTCCAAAGCACTGATAATAGCAAATGGCAGGTGGCCCTTAGGAACCAACATCCTAGAGGATCTGACAGTCAGCAAAAGTCAAAGTCCTACACATGGCCTTCATTTTTATATATATATATATATATATATATATATATATATATATACACACGTACATACACACTGCCTCATCATCTGGCAGTAGCAGCCCACATCTGGCTCCTTTAAAGTGAGATTTTGGTTATAATGCCAGTGCAATCATGGCTCACTCCATTTTTAATTGGTACTGTATTCCAGGGCAAGCAGAGCAGTGTCTCCAACTGCCCTGCAATACAGCACCACTGATTTAAGTCTTTAGCCAAGCTAGGATGGCAGGACCAGCACTAATTGAGAGGGGGCTGTTGGAACAAATCCAGAGTGATGGCGGCGGCAGCAAGAAGCGGATGGATTGGGTTGTCTGCTCTTAGTGCTCTGTGGGCACAGCAATTTAAATCGTAGCACAGGGGGGAATGCATTCGGCTTGTACTCATGTCACTGTGATGGCTTGCTGCTCTGTCTGCCCACCCTGAGGCCAGCGCAGAAAGACAGAGCAGCAAAAAAATCACCGTGTGGGCAGAGGGCTTTGATTTTTAGCTGCTCTGTTCTGCACTAGCATCAGGACGGGTGGTCAGAGCTGCCAGAGATCACAGCGCCAGGAGTACAAGCAGAACCAATTCACTCCTTGGGGGCAGACCAAGGCATTGGCTTCCTCCTGCTGCCCCTGGGGCTCTGTTTTCACTGCTGGCTGTTGGGTGGAAACACATGTGACAGCCACTCACCATTTGTGTGCGATGTTTGAATGGAACAGCTTGCTTACATGCAGGGATCTGCGTTCACTGCATTTTCCCCATTGGTGGCAATGGGGAAAGCACAGTGACCACAGGCTGCATGTAACAAGCTGTTAGGGGAGTGGGGAAGGGTGACTTGTAAGCTGTGGCACAGAGCAGACTTGGGCCACTGTACTGCACCTTTTGCTAATGCTGCTTGGGGAGGGACTGCAGGGAACCAGCAGGGGCTGCTCCCATCAGCTCCGTCCCCAAGCTGAGGAAGCAAGAGCACCAGCAGGGACTGAGTGGACAAACCACAGGGGGGAGAGCGGTCCAGCAGGCAGTGGAAGGGTGCTGTCTCCCTGCCTTCCTCTCCCCGCCACTCATAGTTGCAGTTACGGGTGTGTGGAAGGGCCTTCGCCGCACGGCAAGCTCCATAATGCTACAGCTTATGCCGTGGGTGCCTATTTTGGAGCCACTATGTAGCAGCGCTACACTAGCCAACCACACCTTGGAAACAAAAGTGACAGTACCCACGTGCTTGTGAATGGGTATGCTCCTGTTTATTTCCATCCTTAATCAGTCCCGGTCCTTCCAGCCTGTAGCTGCAGGGAGAGAGACTAGGACCAAATGACATCTTGGGAAATAAAAACTGAGCCCCTTGCTTTTATTCCCAAGCTGTCATTTGTTCAACATTTTTCTAATGCAGTTTTGCTTATAATGCGGCATTGGGCTTGACTCCTACATACACCATTTATTTATTTTAAATGTATATGCCACTCTTTCCCAAAGGCTCAGAGCTGCTTACAAAGCTCGGCTGGCTCCCAATCTCCTGCTGTTTCGGCATATATGTAAGACCTGGCTGTTCCGTCAGGCTTTTGGCGAGGGGTGGGGTGGGGTGGGGTGTTCCCCCCACATATTGTACTTTTAAATTGTTTAAAACATTTATATTGTTTTAATGAATGTTGTTCGCCGCCCTGTGGGCAAGAGGGTGAGATATAAATTTTAAATAAATAAAGGACATTAAAAATATCCCCCACCCACCAAATGCCTTTTCGAAAAGTCTTACACCATCTCCAAAAGATGCCTGGGCTCAAATGAACTTCCAGGAGGAGGGAGTTCAAAAACAGTGGGGCAGCAACCAAGACCGCCTCCCTGAGAGCCCTTGCCCATGTTATAACACGGGGGCTGTGTGTACGGAAAGCTCAGCTGTAGGTGGTGGTACTTCTGCTTGAGCCAAGCCACTGATGAGGATTTTAGGGGACTAGTCCATTACCATGATGTGTTAGTTTGTTTTTTAAAAGAAATCTAGGCTGCAACCCTGAAATTATTTGTGTCCTCCTAAATCCTACTGCCTTCAATAGGATTTAGGAGCTTGGAAGTAGTTTCAAGATTTCTGCCTTTTTATTCCTACAAGGAACCCCTCCCCCCCCCCCCCAACATTAGGGAGAAAAGTTGGTGCTGTACCTACATTAAAGAGTCTAGGCTCCTTGGTATGTGGATGAAATCCTTTCTTTTTACAAGCAGAAACTTCAAGCATGCCCACATTGGTGAGTCTGAAGATCCCAGTACTAGAAAGCAAAAACAAAACAAACTGATTTTTAAAAAAAGATATACATTTTAGCTGCTTTAAGCATTTCAGCACTACATGATTTGGTCAGGCATTTTAAACTAGTACAGGTAGAAATATATCAGATATTGTTGTTGCATTATTTTAGCTAACAATAAAGAGAAATTCTGCAGACCAACAACAAAGGGTGTACCAGTTCCCTGTACTAAGCATTACAAAATCCAAACATCTGAAATGCATGTCCTGCAAATGCTAAACTCAGCTCACATGAGTAGTCCTACTGAAGTCAGCTGTATTACTCTGGGGTGTAAGTGCTGCCCCTATCAGTTGGGGGTTGGCATGTTTGGACCTAGTCTTTTCTAACATTTCCCCTTTATAAAACCTCCTCCCGCAACAGCCAGGGCCAGGAGCACTAGTGAGCCTGACCCATGAGCTGTAACTGCTTCAAGCAAAGAATGCATTCCTCCCCTGCAGTAAAATACACTGAATACCTTGATCCACTGGCCAAACCTTGACACACTCGCAGACCAGTCCTCGGTGTGCTTGCTCTGACAGAGTACTTTGAGGACAGTTTGTTTCTACATGCCTCTGTCTCCTAGCATGTACACACAGTGTTCCTCCCTCCCAGGGGCCACTTTGAAAATCAGTACAAGCTCTGAGGACCACATAAAAGATGGTGTCCGGGGTGCTTAACAGGTGCACTTAGCAAGAGAAGGGTTCAGATCATGGTTCTGTGCCACAAATTTCTCCCGTCCTCATGTGCATGTCCTCATCTCTGCTTCCTTACCCTGAACTCAGTTTTTCGGTGTTTGGGGGCAGGAACTGGATCCAGGGGTCAGATCCAGGAAAGGGACAAATAAAAACTAGCTCCAGGCTGGATTTTGGTCCCTAGGCCTAAAATCGTCCACCCTGCCCTAAACAGTCTTTACAAAGGATAGTGCAATTTGCATTTCAGCTGCTGGCAAGACCTACAGGGCCACGTGCCACCACAGTTAATGACTCTCAAACCTATCAATGTCAGGGCTTGCTGAATATTAAAACCAATAGAGAAGTAAGAAATAATACTTCACTGAAATGCCTGTCTAGATCACAAAGACTGGACAGTAACCTTGCCTCCCCTTCACCTTATGTGGCATTCCCCTGCTGTTTTGCAGGTGATCTCATTCTGAGATAGTGGGCTGGGGGAGATAGCTAAGCAGTACTTAGAAAAAGCAGAACTCACTCATTATGCTTTGGTGAACAAACAATGGCAATAGCCTCTGGTAGCATTAGCTGATAAGAACAATGAGTATGAAGATCAACACTTGATAAGAATGCAGTTTGTGTTGGATGCGTCTGCAAAAGGAAAGGGAAAGCTCTACATAGCAAAAGCATTTCTTACAAGGTCAAACCCCATTCAAGAAGCAGCTTGAATTTCTGACAACAGAAACTAATGGCAACACCCTGGATTGAACAGCCATTATTTGCTACCCAACCTTAATTTTCATGGTGCTGGACTCAGGCATTTTTCCATGGCTCAGCGCACTTTACAGTGTATTTTGCAGGAAAGCACGAGCCAGACATACACCCACTATGGTTCCGAACATCTGCTGCATGAAGGTTTAACCAAACGTGTCAATCCGATTAGTGCACAAGGGAGAAATGCAGACTCCCTAGACTAGCCAGAGGGAGGGTGGAGGTGAAATGACCTGACAGGGTGCAAACAAAACGAGACAATAGCCCACATTACCCAACATTAGCCTGTGATTCATGGCTGCCAGATGCTTGTCCATTTCTGCCAGTGGTGGCTGACCAGCTGCTCCCTGACACGTCACCCCAAGAAGGTGGTTGATGCAGCACAGGCTAAGGCTGGTCCAGCCAGGCTAATCCAGGCTATTGTGCACCCTCCTGGCTGTTAGGTCCCGCACAGCCTGTGTGTGAGATGAGGTCTGCCAGCACCATGGACAAGGCTACAATGTCAGCAAGAATCGGGCCCAGGAGCAGAGGCTGTCAGTTGCCTGTCAGGTGATGGTGCAGGCTGAGTGAGCAAACCCGCCCCCCCCCCATCAGCTGATGGTGCACGCTGAGTGAGCAACCCCCCCAGTCAGCTGATGGTGCAGACTGGGAGTGAGCAGACCCCTCCTGGCTCCGTTAGCTGATGGTGCAGGCTGAGTGAGCAGACCCCCTCCCCCTCGTCAGCTGATGGTGCAGGTTGGGAGTGAGTAGACCCCTCCCGGTTCCCTATTAGCTGATGGTGCAGACTGAGTGAGCAGACCCCTCCTGGCTGCCTGTCAGCTGATGGTGCACGCTGAGTGAGCAGACCCCCCTCCCCCGCTTCCTGTCAGCTGATGGTGCAGGTTGGGAGTGAGTAGACCCCTCCCGGCTGCTTGTCAGCTGATAGTGCAGCCAGAAGCTGCCACCACCGGCAGGGAGGAGAGAGGGACCAAGGGAGGTCACCCTTGCACAGGGGTGGCATGTCCCAAAGCCAAGTTCAGCCCAGTCCTGCTTGGTCCCTCCCACCTCGTGCAGCAGTGGGACCTGGTCTTGGGGCAGCAGTGGTGGCAAGCCTGGGTGTGCAGCGTGTGGCATGGGTGCTGCCACCACCCATATGCTTGGCTGGGACCACCAACCCTGGCCTGGGCAAGCTGCAGGGCACTCTCTGGGTGCAGCTTTGCCTGAGCAGAGCCACTGGTTTTCCTGAGCCCCGGGCACTGGCCAGGAAGAGCCAGGCAGGGATATCAACGCCTTGGGCTGGGGCCATGTCCAGCCCCTGGTTGGTATTGCTCTGGCCCAAAGTCTAGGGGTGATCTGCTGCCGCTGGCTCTTTTTCCTGGGCCCAAGTCTAATCCTGCTTATGGTGGCTGCTTCTCCTGGGCCCAAGTCCTGCCTATGTGTTCGGTTCCTTGGCCCAATGCGGGGCGTAGAGGCAGTATAATGGCTGCTGGGAGGTCGCACGCGTGTTCTGCTCTCTGTGCTAGCCTAACGGGTGGTGGCGGCACTGCCGCTCCACAGGTTGGGTAGGGGAACTGGCTGGCTGCCGTCTTGTATGTTTTCATCCTTAGTGTCCAAACCCCCTCCAAGCAGAGTCAGATACCAAATAATCCCTAGCTACAGAAAGTAAACACTAGGCTATAGAGGAATCCAAAGTAAATAGCCTTAGGAGGGAAAGAATTGTTAACAGCTCGAGGAAAGTGACGCAGAGAGAATCTGAACTTTTAGAAGGTGCAGTTATGCACCACCACAGAATGCAACTGTGGAGTTCAGAGCAGATTGGGGATCTCAATGGCTGTGGGGTTGTTTCTGTCTTCCAGTGATGTAAGTAAGATTGGAATCAGGACATAGACTCCAAAGAGAATGGAGATTACTTGACTATGTAATGATCTCAGCAATCATCAGTATGCCATACTGAGGATGAGAGGTTTGCTGTTTAGTTGTTTGGCTCACTGCTACAGACATTAGGTTTCATTCTTTATTTTGATATTTCATGGAATCCAGAAAAAAAGAATATATAAAATAATTTTAAAGTTAACGAGGAGATATTTTAATAAAACAATGCCTCAAGTTCTATTTTTTTCCGTGCTCCGTTATAAAACAATTCTTTAACACTTTTTTTTCCCCTCCTACATCATTTGATTGTTAAAGGTACTCTAATGATTGGCATTGATTTCCCAGCACACACTGCCATCTCGCTTTGCCTGGGAAAAACTTGCAAAGCTAACACTGCTTTTAATCAAATCCCACAGGGGACATTTTCAAACGTGACCGTGCCTAACTAACATGACGGCGGAGCTGGGCATGATGGGGAGTTGGGCAGATGCCCCCACGCTGTGCCCAATGGCCTACTTGCTCCCCCGCAGGCGGCCATGGCGGCTGGCCTCCTGGCTACTCCGGAAAAGCGAGCTTTCAAACATAAAAGCTGCCACCACGGTCAGGATCCTGCTGCCGGACTGGGAGTAAAGGAGGCTTCTAGTCCAGGTTGTGACTTAGGAACTTCCCCAGGTCACAGTCCAGGCTGGCCACCACCATGGTCGAAATATTGATTTTTAAATGTGCTGTGAGTTGCCCCGAGCTGCCGTAAGGCTGGAGGGAGCGGGATATAAATAAATAAAATTAAATAAATCCAACCAACGCTAACATCTGGCAGGAGCAAACCAACGTGATGGTGGCCAGTGGAGTAAAGTATGTTAAAGTGCACTAAAGCCGGCCACCGTCATGTCTGAAAACACGCAGTGTTGTGAACGAGGGTCTGTATAATACCCATAGGGACTGGTCTTGCATGGACTTAAACGAGGTTGAATGCAGTGCACATCAGCACAGAATTTGTGTACCGGGGCAGGGCGAGCAGCTGGCTGCTACGTGCTGTGTCCGCTGGGGAAGGCCTGAGATGCAATGTGCACTATCGTTGCCCAAAGTGGAGTAACATTGCCTGAATCGGGTTAAGGGACCGCCGCCTGTTTGGCTGGTCCTCGTGCCACCCCGCCCAAGGTCTGCCAGTACCCTTGAGTAGGATGCGCGTTCGCCATTCCCACATGGACCATGTCAAGGCCGGGAGCAGGATAGTGGGCGAGCTGGGGGACGATGGGTGGGGCTGGGCATCCACATGTGTAGCCAACTCCTTGGCCTGCCCTGCGGTGTGGCAGGACCTCTGACAACGGCCCGCCTGGGCTCCCTGCATGGGGCAGATCATGTGGCTTGCTCCCCTCACACCCAAAGCGCTGCTGGGTGCCTGCAATTCACCGTGCCGGGGGATCGGCCCAGCCCTATCTCATGTGGCCGCACTCTAAATTTACAACAGCAGAACTGGGCCCACAGTATCACTGGAAAACTTTACACCTTCCTAGAAATAAAGAATATTTTGAATGAAAACGAAGAGAAAATAGCTCAGATCAGGGGTCTGGGAACGTTTCCCTCCTATGGGTCATTCTGAAAATAACTACCAGCTTCACAGGACCAGATAGGAGCTGGGAGTGCTTAAGGGGAGGGTCCAGGTCATGGATCTGTGCAAGGGATCCATCCCCTGCCCCTTTAATGTAAGGCCTCATCTCTACTCCTTTATCCCAAGCTCACTCTTTCAGCGCTTGAGGGTAGTGACTGGATCCGGGGTTCAGACACAGGGATTGGAAAGAGGCCAAATAACCGAATTTAGCAGAGTGCCTGTATGTTCCCCACCCCTAGTTAAAGTCTTGTAGTTATTTCCTTAAACTGGGATTTCCAGAGCCTGTTCCTGGGTTTGCTGCATTTTCTCCATTGCCACCAATGAAGGAAAAACACAGTGAACATGGGTCCCTGCTCGTAGCTCAGACAGCCAATTCAGAAATTAAGAAAAGACACGCCCCGCTCCCCCCTTGGACATACATACATGGATCCAACCCAAAGTGAGGAGATTGTGTTGATCCTGAACGCTGAATAATTCTTCCACATTTTCCATGTCACAGTAGTCTGGTCCTGCAGATTGCTTTGGCACAATTACATTTGTAATAGTAAATTCATTATGTGTCTGTAAAACACAACGTGAGAATAACTTGAATTAAAACTTTTTTTAATGATCAAATACTGAACATGAATCACAGACACAGTGGATCAAAAACTCAGTTGGTGTAAATTGGCATAACCCTATTGACTTCAGTGAAGGTAAGCAGATTCACACCAGCTGATTCTCAGGTCAGCTGGTTCATGACATCAGTAGACAATAGAAATAGCGATACTAGTGATAAACATACTTGACAATGTAGGAACATAGAAAAACGTCAAAAAGACGACATGTCTATTTACAGTATTGTTCAGATGATCTCTTTTATTGGGCCAAGTATAGCAGCTGGTCCAGTAAAAGATGTCATCTGAGCTACTGTGTCTCCATCATTTACATTTAGGGCCAACACAGTAATGCTCCTCTCTCTCTCTCTCTCCTAGAGTATGGTTAAGTTTCTTGCTGTTTTTGTTTTAATGCTCTCTCAGAATCTTGCAAATACAAGTGTTTCAGACGAACAGGGAGGCAGTCTGCCCCAGAAGTGCTCCGGGGGGCCCACCCCTGCATCCACCCACATCCAGCCCCTCCTGGGTTGGGTTCAGGGGGACCCGTTGGGTCCCCCAGCCTGTAGTCCACCTGCATGGCACTCCCAACCCTGCACCATACAGTTATGGGTGATTGCCTGACGCTCTAGGCTGGCACCCACAACTGTATGGTTTTGCCCAGGGCAACAGCCAGCTGGAAGCGGAGCAGCAGTGTGGATCAGTGCTTCAGATGGACAACTGCTCCACTTCAAGCCGGTGCCCCAGGTTTGGCCGGCCTGCTCCACTAGTGATGCTCCGGGATGTTCCCAAATGACTGCCAGTGGGGGCTTCAACATCTGGTGGAGTGCCTTTAGATGGATGAGTCACCCAGGGGTGAAGTGGGCTAGCACAGCCAGCACCAGGGCAGCCCATCCATCTAAAAGCACCCTTTGGGCTCAATCCCATAGCTCGCAGGTCTCATGCAGACCTGTGTGTGTGCAAACCGCATGCAAACAGCGTGCATTCTCATTGCTGACCCATTGTGCCGTGCAAAAACCACACACATACGTGCATGCAGCTTCCGCAAGCCATGGGATTGAGCCCAATGTTTTTACCAACTTTTATTGCTCATAACTTTTGTTTCTTATGATCTTTAGTATAAACCTTGAACTACTTTCTACTCATTTGACACTGGCTTCACCAGTAATATTTGCCATGCTCTGGGAATAATTTGATAGCTCACTCCTGCCAATCTAGCTAAGTGAGCAGTAAACATTACCTAGGACACAGGCAAAGCCAAACAACAATACTTAATGATGGGTTGGACACTTTTTAAGAAGAATTTGCTAACACCCATCATTAGTTTCTCGTACTTTTAATATCCAGTTTTCCTGTAATTAAACCTCTTTTATATTTGATGAAAACCAGGAAAAGTACTTGAAAAATCATCTAATGGAAAGTAATCATACAGTGAGCTAATATCTGCCCACGATGACTAGCATTATGGTTAAACATTTTTGTAAAAAGGAAAACAGCAGGCCACAGTTCAATAAGATAGCTGAACAGACCTAGGTTATTTTATATAAAGTTAATCACATTCCACACTTACACTTTAGATCTGCTTTTGATTTGATATCAGTTCATTACAGGAAAATACAGTACTATCAAAAGTGCCTTTCCCATACAAATGTGAAGGTTCAACTGTACCAGTTTGCCACAGAGAATTCCACATGTCTCTATTCCTCTTACTGTATTTGCCTCTGCTAGCAGCAGAAATTTGTGACATAGATCCCTGGGTAGAACTACGCTTCGAAGTGCTTCGGTCACATGATCTAACAAGAAAAGAAGGCATTTTAGAAATAATTTGGTAGTGCCTGATTTTTATAATGTAACGAATTTTTAAAAATCTATGGAACTGACTCACAGAGAGGAGACTCAAAGAACTCCATAAAAATGGGAAAGCCTCCGATTTACTAGAGTTTTTGAATAAGAAAAAAATACCAGAGCCTAGAGCATGGCATATGATTTTCTCTATTTAATACACCCACTGCAGGTCTGATCTGATCCTCACCCCAAGTCGACAGTGGCACAATTCCCCTTTCATTCAATGGAAGCAGGATTAGGCCCACCAACAGATGCCAGCAAATGCAAAAGTGTGTTTAGTGGCATTACAAGCAAACAGGACTTGAAACTGGTGCAAAGGGTTAGCGCCGGTGCAAAACACACTGAGGAATATCATCTGAACACGCAAGGATCTCTTTTTTTTAATGAAAGGGAAGGGAAACATTCCTAGGTCTGGAGGGCTGATGCACAGGCAAATATTCCAGAAATATCTGATATTCCATACGAGGAAACAGCAGTTCAGTGCAGTAAACAGACATAACTGAGTGTCATAACCATACTTTATTGGAGGCAGGGGCTGAAAAATGAACACTTACTTTGCACAACACTGAGAGTGGCTACTGGCTTTAAGGCCCGGCTTACTGGAGGAGACTGCCCAGCATTGGTAGAGGCATCGTTCTTATCGGCTTTCTCAGAGACCATTTTAGACAAGGAATTCGGATGTCCTGGGATGCATGACAACATACTCCAATCAATCTGCTCAGACATAGACAGAGTCTCTTTGATTTTCTGATCACGGACTAAATCTTGTTTTTTAAGCTGATCTTCAAAGAACTGAAACTGCTCTGATTCCAGCTGCTGTTGTCGCATCTGTGCAATTCGTTTCTTTTCTGCTTCGATCAACTTCTGATGCTCCAGCTTTTTTAAGATTTCAGCTTTGCGTTTGTTCTGGAAAAATATGTGATCAGAGCCCTTACTCAGTGTTATAAGACATGTACAACAAAAGAGGGAGGGGAAAGCCAATGAAATAAGGCCTAAACTTGCAAAGTTTTATGTATTTATATAGCTGTGTGAAGCTAATTTTACTAATGTCATGTACAATGTTAGTAACGTTACATAAAATGAAACATTCATGCAATCTAAAAACTTGCACAGAACTTACTTTGTCTTGCATATGTTCTTGGTATTCTGAGTTATATTTCTTTAACAGTTCCTTCTTCAGTTCATCTGTCCTTGGAAATGCAACGTCCTTCAATTTCTTTGTGGGAGGAAAAAAAAGAATCTATATTCTAAAAACATGATTTCCAAAGACAGAGATTCTAAGATGTATTTCAAAAAGGATGCTGGCAAACTGCAAAGGATTTAGAGCAGAGCACTAAGGATGATCAATGGTCTTTTCAAAACTATTAGAGTAATTTTTCGTTATATTGGTTCACAGTATGGCTAGTTTGTACTTCAGATATTAAACATATGTATCATAGTAAAGTGAGAAGCAAAGTCTAGTGGTATTGTCACAATGTTTTGGATACACATGTATATATTAATTTCCCAACTTCTTTTCTTCAAACATAAATTTCTTTTGTATCTGCATGATAATATCAGGGCAGCTATTATTTCTCAGCCCAAAGGATATAACAAATTTTGATTCTGATAGTCCGATAAAGACTGCAAATATTTCATTTTCCTAAAATTTTCAATTTTCCTCTGAAAAAAAGAAAAGACAACAGAAAAAAAAAAAGCTTCCAAATTTCCAACAATTTTACATCTCTAGTCCTGCATCCAGGCTGAGGGCTCTTCCAACTCTTCATTTTTAAAATGTTCTAGGATTTCAAAGACCCCCCCCCTTCAAGGAAAACACTCAAGCATGTTTGCATGTCCCTAACCTGCTTCACTCAGACTGCTTTTCGATATCACATGGGAAGGGAGGGAACTTGCGCAATCGCGACTGCAGCTCTGCAATTGCGGGGATTAGCTAATGCCTCTGAGAACGCATTAATCCTCTTTTATCACAAAAGAACATTTGTGCATTACCAGGTCCCCAAATATAACCGTTACAAGGATGGGTGTTCTCACATGATACAAGGGGTTAGTGCATTCTCACAGATGCTAATGAGGATTGTTCCCTGTGCCTAGATTTTAAGATTCAGTCTCACTCTTATGTATGGTAGAACGCCACAATTTTACATGCGTCAACACTAAAGGTAAAACCAGACATGACGGTGGTCTGTGTTGGCTCGCTGTGATCCGCGTTGGCCCGAGACTCACCTGCACGTTTGTCTTCCCGCTGCCAGATGTTGGCCTGCTACTGCCCCAGGGCGGGTGAGTCAGTTACAGAGTCACAATCACAATTGCTCAAGTTTTTCCCCCCGCCTCCAGGTAACATTGGAAAGCAGCCTCAGACTTAAACTCGTAGTTCAAGCTAACTACTTGCATAAGAGCCATTCCTATACAGAAATATTTTCCTGAACTGGAGTCCAAAGCAGAAAAAGTCACCATGCCCTGGTGACTACAAGGCTTGATTTTTATAATTCCCTCTTCTACGGGCTATTGGCAGTGCTTACCCATTGCTTGAAGCTTGTTCAGAACGTGGCAGCACGGCTGCTTACTGGTTTGGGCAGCCGTGATCATATTACGCCTGCCCTGCGCTCTCTACCTGTGAAGCGACGGATTGAGTTTAAGCTTGTGCTGGTGGTTTTTAGGGCTCTGAATGGTTTAGGCCCAGGCTATATTCAAGACCTACTCCTGGAATCTTACACTGATGGGTATCTGCGCTCAGGAACCACCTGCTGTTTGGGGCTTCTGCCATTGTGCCTTAAGTTGGCGGGTGATCGGGCTTTTGTTGTGGCGGGCCCCTCAGTGTGAAACTCGCTCCCTCCAGATGTTCGTCTCAGTTCCTCCCTCCTTAACTTCAAAAAGCACCTGAAAATGTATTTGTTTTCTAGGTGCTTTTAGGATCCACTGCTGGTTCCCTTAAGTGTACTTTATCCTCCCTTTTCCCTTCCCCCTTCAAGTATTTTATTACTGTTTTGAATTGTTTTAAATTGTTTTAAATTCTGTAAAGCACTCAGAGTGCCATGCAAGGCAGGGGGTGCTATATAAATAAATTATAATTATTATAATATTATTATTAAGTACTGGAAATGGACACTGTTAAAGTGTAAACTGAATAACTTGAAGGCTCCAATCCAGCCAGCACTTACATGCATGTTTTACTTTACTAACATAAGCAGCCTTATCGAGTTCAAGACGACTGCTCAGATGAAGAAAATTAAGCACAGGCATTGGTGAAGGTAAGCATGATCCCCAGGTAAATTTGCTAAATGGGCAAATCATTTGGGGAAATTGGAAAGCGTGGCCTGAGGCACAAGCTGCTCACAAAAAAAAAAGTTTTCTGCCATTCAGCAAATCAGAGTGGATAGTCTGTTTTATATACTGAAAAGGATATTATTTTACATTCTATAACAACAACAATGTACCTCAGTGTTGCTATAAACATCACAGTAGCCTGTGAAAGGGGGAGTAAGAACTATTCTGGTAATATAGAACAGACAAACTGGGTATATACATTTAGTATTTAAATCAGCGTTCTCTGGCACAGACTAAGCAGGTAATATACAGTTGGTTATTAATAGCTCCCTTCCCCCCCTGCTTCATTTGTAGCCAATGGGAGTTTTGCCATGAACTAAAATGGGAACAAGGTTAGGTAAAACATTTCCAGTCAGTATAGCCATGGGGCCACTCTGGAGTAAGTGGCTTGTGGACTGCAAACTCTGGGAACCATGTGGGTTGCTATTTTTGGTGATTTGACTCCGAGATTCCCATTTTGGCCTAAGGGACTCTCGAGGGAAACCACGAGAGGCAGGGAACAACCTTACACAGCAGGTTAGGCTGCATTTGGTGTTTTAATGTACACTGGGGCAAGGGGGATGTTGGGAAAGGTCACTGGGGAGGGAAATGTCTGAAATGCCAGAAAAAAGCAACAAGTACCTTCATAATATCCTGTTTTTCTGGTACTGCACATTGCTGGTAGTCTCGATGAGTTGGCAGCGTTTCCACAAACAAGCTAGAAAATCAAACACATTCCACCCACTGTTAGCCTCAAGTATATCCACAGCTGCTTCTCTTCTGGGAGGAGAACAAATGCCACCCACCACAGATGCAGAATATGACCATATCATTTGATTTATACCTGCCCTCTCTCTACACACTCACTGGTGGAAACTATATGATATTTAATCATACAATTCATTTTCTGTAGTTGAATGTGTTTCTTGTTCTCTGTTAGCAACAAACAACAGAGGCCTAGCAAGGCCAAAAAGCACAAGAATGACCATGTTGTGTGAGAGAGAGAGTTTCCAGAACACTCATCTTATTGGCATCATCTTCATCCTTCCTTCTCTCTGTAAAACCCTTATTTCCTCTCTTCTTTTTTGAAGATGGAAGCTTTTTGGAGCAGGGAACATATTTTATTCTGGGTGTTTTTAAATGAGCGCTCTGGGAGCGGGGGGGTTTGTGGCCCCTGAGTGGTGTGTGGAGAGTGCTTCAAACGAGTGGCTCTCAGCACGGCTGCCCTGTCCACAGAGACGTCCACCCTGGCTCATACGGGGCACTCCGGATTTTTCAGGAGTGCTCCATGCGTGACCATGAGTGGCTGCTGCGTGGGACATGGGACCATGCCTCCCCACGCATCACTGTCACACAAGCAGTTGGACACGTGGACGGCGGAGGGCCATGTGTGAAAACAACTCATTTTAAAAACACCCTCTGTTTGTTCAGTGCAAGGTATTGGGGCTCCACTTCTGAACTCCTGCTAAGCATCCCCACCCAGGATTATCCCCCACCTGTTATCTGCAAACTCCCAATTTACTGTAACCAAGCCAAGAACATGTACCTGAGCTCTCGTATTCTCATGAATGTCGCATCCCTTGTCTCTCCCTCTGTTCCCCCTTCCCTGTCTTCCCTCCCCCTCTCTTTAGATTGTAAGCTCTTGAGCAGGGACCATGTCTATCTTGTTCTTTGTAAGCGCCAGGTACATCGCTGGTGCTATATAAATGCTTATAATAACAATAAATAATAATAATAATAATAATAGAAGTGAGTGTAAAATAAATAATAGGACAGAAGTGTAAGAGAGAAGAGAAACTGAGGGAGTCCCTAAACGTTGCATTTTAGTGGAGTAATGAGGACCTTAGCAGTCAGCAATGGGAACAGAACTGCATGTGAGCTATCCTGCTGGAGTCTGAATACAAGGCCAGGTACACCATAGGGCTCATTGGTGACCAAACGAATCTGCTCTACGAGTCTAACAACTGGCAGCATGTCTAGGCATCTGTATTATTAAAGCCCATATACACTGCCAGTGTTATGGTGTATGGAGGATACAGAGCAGCCACCCCTGATTTACACTCCTCCAGAGTTTTTTTTGTTTGCTGGTTGGAAATTTCCACTCTTGCTCTCTGCCCAAAGGTGAACCAAACAGAATAAAGCTGTTTGCAAGTATGAACTGACAAGGCGAGAGAGGGAGAACCCCTCCCCCCAACATTTCTGACTATCAAAACAGCAGCAACTCACCACCTCTGTAGCCAAACTGGCTGACTTTGCACAGTTTCTAGCCTTATTTTCTATGGAATGGAGTCCACAGAAAATGTGTCCTTTATAATTTTTTGATCTCTCAGGTCAATTTCAGCCAAATTTGAGAGAGGGCAAAAGGCCCAAAGGAGCAACCCCAAATTTTGTCCCAACAGGTGCACCCAGAGTGGAACTATTGCCCTTTTTGTAGCTGACTAACCCCAATGACTCGCCTCCTCAGGAAACCAGTCTTCCTTAGCTGGGTGCTTGTGCATGAAACTACTTGTTTAGATCTAGCATCATAACACAGCTGTCAAAGAGGAAGTGCTTTGAATGTTCTGATGAAATCTGCATCTGATTTAGTGAGAGTGGCATGACCACTGGAAAGCAATCCCATGCCAATCGCGCACCGTGATTTCTCAAGGAGTTTTCATGAAACCAGAGATGCTGGCCAGCCCTTCTGCAGAGGTGGAGATGCAGCAGCAGGAGAAAGAAAAGGGGCCCTCTTTGCAGGAGCGGAATGCAGGCCTTATAGCTATTGACAGCATGTACCCAGGAAAACCTCATCATTACCTTCAGTGACAACTTTTTAGGTACTCACATGAGATTTCACAAATTAACTGATACATGGCATAAGGGTGGGATTTTCAGAAATGCACAAAGGAGTTACTATCTTCTAGTTTATTCCTACAAAACTCTCCCAGTGGGGAAAGCTGACAAGAAGCACATCCAGTGCCAGCTTCCACTGGAGCACAGGAAGTTATGTGGAAAGGGTTTGCAGTGGGGTCAATAAATAGATTGTGCTGCAAACCTTTTCCCCAGAGCCCCCTGCCAAGGGGTAGCTGGCATGGGTTGCATTCCACATCAGCTTCCTCAGCTGGAGGGGTTTTGTGTGAAGGAGTCTTAAATCCCTTGGGCTGAAGTCCTGAAGCCACTTGCCTGAGTAGGTGGTTTCAGGATTATGGCCCTAGTTGCTTTCGCAAATCCTACTTACGTGAACAACATTCAAACCAGTCCAGTAGAGGAAATTAACACACCAGTCCAAGAGCACTATTTCAAGTTAGGCAATGACAGGCAGCAAATTAGCACATGGGATCATTCTACCAACATTAGTGGAAGGCCTGCTACAACAGCAGAATAAAGGGTATCTTTAGATGGGCACGGGGGTGCCCAACCCTGAAGCAAGTCCAGGAGTGCCTGTTTGCAGCCATGCTTGGGTCCAATTTTAAATGGACCTGGCAGCTGCCGCGACCCACAATCCACCTGTGCATCATCCCCCTCCCACACACTATAGAGCTGCGGGTGGATCAGCCATTGATCTAGGCAGGCATCTTCAGCTCTATGGCGTTACCTGGGGCATCCCCTGGCCAGAAGCGGAGCTACAGCGGCCATTTGCCAAGTAGACGGACCACTACTCCACCTACGGCTGGTCCCCCAGGTTTGGGCAGCCCACTCCGCTGGATGTCCCAGAACACCGCTAGCAAGGCGGAGCAGAGCAGGCGGTGCCTGGAGGCCCACCTTTATATGGACGGGCTGCCCAGGTGTGAGGTGGAGCAGAGCCGTGGTGCCATCTGTGTAAAGGACCCGAAGACTTCAAAATGAAAGATGTCTTTAACCAATTAGCAGCTCTCAACTAGGATATAGTTGGCTTACTCCAGAGGCACTTTTCCACAGCAGTAATACAGCAACTCAATCTACCAATAACAAAAATCTAAAGACAAATCCTTACGTTATAAACTTGTTATAAAGAACAAAAGCATTCTCCAGGTTTCCTTCTTCCAGGTATACAGATGCCATGCGCTCCATCTCTACTCCAGATCTAAAGTAGCGACGTGGAGTAATATCCTCAGTAATTGTGATATTACAGCCTAGCTTGCTTAAGGCACGTACTCGCTCCTCCGGACTCACCGAAACATCCGTGTGGTCAGGCATAGCGGCTAGCTTTTTCTGTAAAACAAACATCACAGATTACACCTTGCCTTGCACAAGGCACTTGAGAGGATTTCATACTGAAAAATACAAACCGGATGGCTAGCAGCACTGAAACGTTAGTAATCATGCCTTAGTCTACAATATCATTAAAATTACTAGACATATAAATGTAAATCAAAATAAAGGTAAAATTCTACATAGCTACAGCAACATGGCAACTTGCTAGTTCTACAAGCTAGCAACTTCCCACTAGGACACTAAAGATTCTCTTTAGAACTGGATATGGACAAATCTTACTATTACTTCAACAGCACTTTCACTATTGAGTGCTTTGCAAGCCTTGACTAGGTATATCATTATTCCCATTTCACAGATGGGAATAATGGGAACTAAGGCCATAATCCTTTTACAGATGGGAACTAATGCTGAGAGATAGCAACTTGCCCACAGCCACCCAGTGAGTTCCTGGCTAAGACAGGATTTGAACTCTGGTCTCCAAGGTCCAAGTCCTTTATCTGCTAGGCTATGCTGGCTCTCCTTTAGGCAATTACTATAGTTCATTTTAGAGACTGACAGCACAATCCTCTGGCAGGATAACAGATGGTCTCTCTAGCGTGGGAACCAGTTATCAGCCATTTCAATGGAACTCATGCCCATCCTAACTGCTAGCGTATACACATACTATCTCACTGGACAATCCTATTCTAAAATACCAGTTTCTAAGAAACTTATGAAAAATACATGTTGCAGGGCCTGCACTTATTTTTCATAAGCATTCCTTAAAACTTTGCGTAGTTGGCAACCCTATCTTCAGCTGAGGTGTCCGTTTCTCTTGCAAAGCAGCCTGACTGACTTTTGCCTTGGTCAGCTGGGCTGCAGCCGAGTTGTGAGATAAGCTCTGAACTTTTAGAGGCCAGAGAGTGGCGAGTTGTAAGCCCAGACGTTGCGATGGGAAGGAGAAGCATGTAGTATAGGGGAACCCGCCAGGTTGCCTGGAAGGGAACGTGGGGGGCTTTGAGGGCTTTGTACTCGTGACTAGGCCAAGCCCAGATAGGGGCCTATGAGAGTCTCGGGGTCAAACTGCCAGAGATGGCAAGAAGGCACTGCAAGTGATTCAAAGCAGTGACAGTCTGTGAGAAACTGAAGCTGGCCACCTAGGTACAGAAACCAAAAGGTTGAGCATTTCCATTGCTGTCCTCTAGATTCTTTTCCTTGTGTAGTCAACTTTATGCCTCTGCATCCCCAAACAAAACCCCTTCAATTACTTCTTGATTTTGATCATGGGGAGGAAACAATCTGAACTGCCTTCTTTCCAGCGGTGGATTGGCCATTGAACCCACCGGGAGGATTCCCGGTGGGCCGGGCCAGCTGGGAGGGCCGCTCCTGCTCTGCGGCTTTTTTATTTTATTTTTTAAAAATGGTTGTTGGTCCCCCGTAGGTGGGGCGGGGCTCAGGCCAGCCCGTTCTTGTCCACCACAGTCTGGAACGGGCCGCAGCGCTCCCTCCCGGAAGTATAAAAGCAACTTCCGGGAGGGAAAGACTCGTGGCCAGAGCGTGCGAGCGAGGAGAGGAGCAGGAGGCTCAAAGCGCTCTACGCAGCCGCTAAAATTTGCAGCGGCAGAAGAAGGCAGTAGGTGGGTTCTGGGGCCGCCTGGCTGGGGACTTGGGGGGGGTGCGGGCGCCTGCTGGGGCCAGCTATCCTTGCTTAGGGGTGGGGGGGCGGCCTGGGGGAGCCTGGCTGGCCTTG
>QEPC01014088.1:207164-236818 GCA_003113815.1 Sphenodon punctatus | reverse complement strand
TAGGCCGGGCGTGCGGGGGGGGGGGACCTGGGGGGCTTGCAGGGGGGGGCTGGGGCCTGGCTAGGCTTGGTTTGCGTGGGGGCCTGGCTGGGCTTGCGGGGGGGCCTGAGTGGTAGGAATTCTGGTATCAATTCTCCCCTTAGTCTTCTCTTTGCTAAGCTAAACACAGTGCCTTTGGAATACTAGTGCAGCTGGTGTAGGAATGAAGAAGCCTTACTGTAGGATGCATAGTAAGGAACAGAGTGATTTTCGGTTGGGGGCCACTGAGCACTGAAATGGAGTGATTTGGGGACCCAGAGCACTGAAATGAGGGCCAGTGGCAGTCTCCCCCTTGCCATCCCCCCATAACCTACCACTCGCCCCTGCCAGGCTGCTGAGGATCTGAGTATGGGGACTCAGCTCTGATAGACCCGAAATCTGGTGCACTCTGCCCGCCCCAAGCCACGCCCCCCCAAGCCACGCCCTCTTGGCCCATTTCCGGCACCCTGGCGGCAAAGCCGCCAGCACAGGGCCACTAAGACTAGATTTTCACAGGCCACTTTGATTTCCCAATCCTCCCCTGCCGCTTCCCATTTTTTTCCCCATTAAGAAAAGCTTACTTGAAAATGACTAAGATTTGAAATTTGACAATCTACTAGCCTCCAGCAAGGACTGGGGCTAAAGAGTGGCTTTAAGTTATCAAGGAAGTGAAGATGTGGAAACTGCAATAAATGTGCTTGGCAGACGAGCTTTTTAAGGGTTAGATCAGTGGTAA
The DNA here is from genome assembly GCA_003113815.1 of Sphenodon punctatus. NCBI lineage: Eukaryota > Metazoa > Chordata > Lepidosauria > Sphenodontia > Sphenodontidae > Sphenodon > Sphenodon punctatus. Next base: position 236,064 of record QEPC01014088.1, on the reverse strand, counting down.
CAATAAATAAATAAGCCACACCCATGCAGGGAAGTAAGACTTGCCCCTAAACTCTGTGCAGGCTAGCTAGTGCAACTGGGTCATCTATGCCCCCTTGACAATATTCTGGCATTGGCAACACCCTGCCCTTCAGCTGGCAGCTATGCCAGCAAAACTGACCTGCATGATGTAGTGATTTGGTGCTTATTGAGAGAGCAGGATTTACCTTAGGCAAGGGCAATATGCGGGCAGTCATGTAGGGCCCTGCAGGAATCAATGCCCTAGAGCCCACTGCTGCTGATCCTAAGGGGCCCTGGGATCCCCAACAATAATTCCACTCACACAGGGCCCTGCCACCATCCCTGAGGTTTTTGGCAGTGGTAGGTCTCCCAGGGGACATGGGGGAGTCATGTGTGGCAGCTTACTAGGGGGGTAGGTCACTATGTTGTGCTAGAAGAAGGAAGTGCGGCCCAGTAATCAGGAAGGAGCACTGTGGGTGAACAGAGCAGGAGCTCCCTCCTCCCTCCTCCAATCTGCAGAGTGCTTGTGCAGACCTGCAGGGCCAGCCTGCCTCCCTGTCCCAACTCAACCTTGCTGCCCACCTCACCAGTAAGCCCTGGGAGCTCCTGCTGCACAGCTCTCTGTGAGAGGTGATGCAGGTGACTCCTCGCTAAACCTGTGGAGGAGCCAGTTGACAGCCCCTCGCTTGCCCCAACCAGCCCCCTTCTCTTATATACACACACAAACACTGGGTGTTTTTAAACAAGCAAGGCTTGAAGAGGGGTCCATGGCCGCGGAGTGCCACAGCCGCAGAGCACCCTTGCACATGGAGTGAATGGGGAGGGATTCTAACAGGCAGCTCCCAGGGTGGCCGCTGCGCCCACTCAGGCAGCCTCCACGCACTCCTGTCACCACAGACCGACCCTGCAAACAACTCAATACAGGTGGCCGTTCCCACCCCCGCCCCCAAACCTGGCAACAACCCCCACCCAACTGCCATGACACACGGCCTCAGACACCATGGAAATGACTACAGCAGCCAGTAACGCCTTCCTGCCCACGATCCCAGGAGCCAGTGTAGCCACTGGCAGCCCTGGCCAGCAATGGAGTCACGTACCAAGGGGGACACACAGGACACTGCCGTCTGAGCTGCTGTCCTCCATGGTGTTGGCTCCTCTCTCATGAGTCACGAGAGGGGTTTGTTGTGTTTTGAGTCAACATGGTGGTGTATTTTGCGTGCACGTCCTTTAAGAGTTCCCAGCAGTGCTGTGGGAGGGACTGGGGAGGCAGCCGGGCCTCAGACCTGTCTGCTGGTGTGGGTGGGTGCCCTGGTTCATAATGGCAGGGTATGTGTGGGTGCCTATTGCCAAACACTTTTTGGCTTGCCCTCCATGGTGCATGCTGGATTTTTCAGCAGTGCCCGCATCTTGTTTAAAAACACCCACGGAACTCTTGCGGTTTGACGCCGAGACTCCCAGAGGCCAAAATGGAAGACTTGGAGTCAAACTGCAAAAAGTGGCAACCCTGCACACTCACGCGTACAACCGCCCCCCTCACATGTTTTCTCACACACTCCACCCCCTCAAAAGGACTGTCCTATTGGGTAAGGCTGACAAAAATAATTTCTTTATATTCCTAAGCAAGCACCAGATTCTGCCAGTTGTTAAAAGGGTGTGGCCATGGGGCCCTGAATTTTATTTTCACCCTAGGTTCTGAAAATTCCAAGGCCAGCCCTGAGACAGGGTACTAATGCATTACAGATCCCATTTCAATACTCACCAATGAGCTAACCATGAACGGCTGTTCCATGTTGCCCTGTGTCTGCAAACTATTTCTTTCCAGTCTCTCCATCTGATCACAAAGAATAGAATGGGGAAAAAATCAATCTGGTGCTCAGTACTAACTGCAATCCCACTCTCAGGCACAGGGGAGTTCACTAGAGTTCTTCAGAAACGCATGTGGCTGCAGATCCATTAAAAAAAGCTCCCTCATGCTATTCTGAGTTAAAGAAATCATTCTAACTGGAAATGCAGTGCCACACCTGCCTAGGTTTTTACGATGTGCCCTCCACCTTAGTGTTCAAGTTCCTTACAAATAATACACAACACAAAAGAAATCCCCAACTTAATAAACATGGGTCAATTTGGACTTTTCAAGGAACATGGAAGGCTCCCTGAAACTCCAGTGGATCTTCAGTGCATCATCCCACCACAGTAAGTTTCAAAGTATGACAGCAATGTACTGTTGATGTGGAATTTGTACTGGAAGCCAGCACTTTTCTCCAACTAATCTGAGCATCGTCCTTCCAGCTGCCTGTGCTGGATAAATACATATACATGCAATGTGAGCTTTTGATTGCAGACACATTAAAAACAAAGCCACCAAAAAGGTACCTTGGTTATAGATTACTCAATTAATAATCTGAAAGGGTCAGAAGGTATTTCAAGCAGCATTTGGTCCATCTGCTTACCAGTTGATTTAAAAAAACAATGGAAGACTGCACTCAAAACATAAGTCATGATGAGCTGATAAAAACAGCTCTCTCCACAGCCCTCAGCGAGAACAAGCAAACATTTACAGGTGTTGTGGTCATTCTTAAAAGCTGCTTTTGAATAGGAAATTATACATTCAAGCTGTGCTTTAAGTTAGCAGTGTGGCTGCATTCATTCCTGACACTGCAGCGTTCGCAGTCAAGAAGACAGCAGGTATGGGATGTCATGAACTTCGTGTGGTACAGAACATGTATGTTAAATAAAACGGAAGGGCTAACTAGCTAGATTCTGTATTGCACCCTGCCGAATGAGGAGGATGAGCAGCCAAGAGAGTCTTTTCAACTTCTATTTTTCTGAAATACAGCAGCCTGCTTCCGGCTATCTGGTCTGCAGCCCCAAACTGCACTGTGGTTGTGCCTCATCACCTTAGCTTAACCATGACCCTGCATTCGGGGCTGAGTGGAAAATACATAGAGCCACATCTACTCACAGTGGAGGAACAAGAGCTAATAGGTAAGCAATTGTGGCCTCTTTTCACCAGAGCAGCCCAAGATAAGAGCAGGGTCAGACTCTGGGTCCTACAGTATTATATAAACGTCAGCGGCACAGCTAGTTAAAGCAAGAACTGTCCCACTCCTGCTGCTCATCTGAAACTACAAGCCAGCTGAAAACCCCCTTTTTAGTTCCACCGTGCCACACTTGTGTGTGCAGTTCAGTACTAGCTGGGGTTAACAAAGGATAACCTGGAGCTTCTACTACAAACACATCCATTACAACAGAACAGCCTCATAGCCGTGAGCAGTTTGCCATTGCTAAGGCAAAATGCTGCCTCCTTTGTTCATGCCGGATTACTCTGGGTGAAATCAAACGAGACAATAGCCCACTGCTGGAGTCCATGTTCAGTCCATGCAGCCCCCACATACACACTTAGTATGTAGAGCCAGCCCCCTCCCTGTATTTCATGTGCTTGCGGAAGCCTTCACTTAGCAGTGCTAGTGATCCCATCCCTGGGGCCAACTGGCAGCTGAGAGCCGACAGCTCTTTCCCTCTTGCCGAGCGAGGCCTCTTGGCTGGGAGCTAGAGAGAGGGAAAGCACAGGCGGGGGCACCAGGGGCTGGTCGGCGCAGCTGTTGTGCAGGCCAGGCAGACGGAGGAATTGGGAAGTAGGGTGTGGTGTCTCCTGTCATCTCACAGCTAGCATCAGTCCTGGCACAAAACCCAGAGTCCCTGGGGAGGGATCAGTAGCTCTATGTTCAGACTCCTCCCAGAGCGAACAATCTTCTTTCCTGGGTCGCTGAGGCAGATCTTTAGCACACTCACCTCTCAGCTGAGAAGCAGGCTGCTGAGGAAGATCTCTGGAGCACTGACCTCACTCCTAGCTGGGTGCACTAGGCAGGACTCTATGGTGCTGGTGAACCTGGGTGCAGGCGAGGCTGCAGGTGAACGAACCTAATTGATGAAATGCACCCACGTGGGCGCCCATTAGCCCGCAGTGGGCCTCGGATGTTCCTGGACTCTACCATGAGTGGTGGCTCTGTGGAGGCTACGTGGTGGCTAGGGTGGCCGGATATGCAAATTTTAGAGGACGCTTATGAGAAATACAGGTTGCGGGGCTGCATTAGCTCCAAAGCATCCCAGCAACCTGTATTTCTCATAAGTGTTCTCTAAAATTTGCATATCTGGCCACGCTAGTGGTGGACACCTAACAGACGGGCACGTATCTAGTGAAGGCTAATGTGGGCTATTGTCTCATTTGATTTCACCCTCTGTCAACACAACACATTTTGGTGTCAACTTCCATGTGGCATTTGCAAGGCAGAGGGAATACAGGAGCACGAGATGTGTGAACACAGAGCAAACTGTAGCTTCAGCAATAAAATCTGCTCATAAGAGTAACCTGCATGCAGCAAGGCTAAGAGCCTAGCACAGAGAATGGGAAAGAAAACCAATTTGCAAACGTATGGTATGGCCAAGCAACGCTAATTGGGAAGTGCGGATGAAGTGCTGCTTTGTGCCACAGCACCTCCCTCTCAGCAAGGAGTGAACAAGGGAGCTGGGCAGCTATTTTGAGAGCCCACTGCGGGCTAATCGGGGCTAATGGGCGCCCACGTGGGTGCATTTCATCAATTAGGAGTGAACAAGGGAGCTGGGCAGCTGTTTTGAGACCAAGGCTGAGTGGGCAGAAGCAGGGAGGCACGTAAAGTGATGATACTTGATCCTAACGCCACGTTCCCTGGTGGTGATGTGCCACAGCTGACCCCAGTGTGCAATAAGCACACTAGCCAATCCCAGGGAACCAATCACATCTGCCCTTACAAAGGTCAATGGCCCTGCCCCAGCAATCTAGGGGCAGCTGAAATGGCTGAGATCCTCTCTTCTGTAGGTATTTCCAAGATAGAATTGCCTAGCTTTACACCCAGGTGTGCCTTATTATCTCTGTCAGGGACCAACATGCTGGACTTGCAGCTGAGAGCCAACTCCTTGTCACATTGGCTGGCCTTGGGCAAATCTCTCAGTTCCCTATCTGTAAAATGGAAAATATCAGTATGGCCTGGCCATACTGTCTCCATCTGTGCGCTCTGGCACTGCTGATCCCTAGCCCTGAGGATAAGGCAAAGATGACAATGACTAGGGTTGCCACCTTTCGCAATTTGATCAAAAGGTGGCAACTAGCAATGACCCAGTATCGTCTCTGCCAGGTTATCAAAGCATCAATAGTGCAACACAGTGGGCTAAAGCTGTAGATTCTGCCTGACTGAATCTGTCTGTTGTAGTTTAGGGAACAGATGCAAAACACAAGCTTCCTGTTACCAATATTACATCCATGCATAAAATTAAACCTGTGTTCAAGTGGCTGGAGGATTATGGCTTTACAAAAAAAAACAACCTATTACATTCTCTGCCATGGTTTGCTCATTATAATTTTGTATTCCTTATTCTCTGTTGCACCCCAGATGGGTATATTTGAATACTGCAGCAGTTAAGAAAAGGCGAGCACTAGTAAATCCTTAAAGATAGGAAGGACAGCCTGGGTGTTGAGGTGTTTACTCTGGGTCCTGGTTTGTCATGCTCCCTTTGGGAATAAGGTTCTTAATTACGGCACAGGGGTCTTACTTATGAGGTTTTGATGTATTTTAAAGTGTGTTGTGGTTTTTCTTGTTTTTTAGATGTTGTGTAAATGTATCTGTGTTTATTTTGTATATATATATATATATATATATATATATATATATATATATATATATGCATGCATGCTTATTTTTTGTAATGACCTTTGGCTACNATATATATATATATATATATATATATATATACACATGCATGCATGCTTATTTTTTGTAATGACCTTTGGCTACTCAAGTAAATCTGTTCATTCATTCATATTTGAATATTTTCTTAGGGACAGAAGCTAGATTTCCCCAATACGGTTTGTTTTCTCCTACTCTGAGACAGATTAGAATCGCTCTCATGTTTTTTCTTCTACTACTTCCCCAATTCTGTATAGCATTTTTAAATTAGTCACCAAACATATGGTAAATTCTCCCCTCCAGCACCGAGAAAATTGGAGGATGGTTCGATAGAGATTGCCAAACGTTACGTTCCTCTCTAAGGAAATCGGCTGCTCGCTTGAAATGTCATCCATCGCGAATTAGTAGGTCCTCCTTCTTAGAACTTCGCTTAAGATACTGACGCCTGATTGTTTCCAAGCAACTAGCTTTTCAAATCCATCAATGGACAAGTTTGGAGAAGGCAGCTAAAAGCGGGAATGCCACACAGTTTTGGGGATGTATTCGCCAGTTAGGGTTGGGAGAGAAGGCGGGGCCCTTGGTTGAATTGGAGCCAGGGATTTGGGAAAGATTTTATGGTGACCTGTTCTTGCCCTCATCCTCGTTGCGACTCAGCTCCCAGGTTGACGAGCTTGACTCCTTTCCGCACTGGCCAGTAGTTACAGCACAGGAGGTTGGGGAGCTGATTTCCGGTTGTAAAGGAGGGAAGGCTCCGGGAGAGGATATGATAACTGCTGAGATCCTGAAAGAAGCTCCAGAGTGGTGGGCGGGGCTTTTAGCTCCAGTTTTTACTTTGATAAACGCCACAGGGAGGATACCTAGAGCATGGGTTAATAGTATAATAGCCCCTATATTTAAAAAAGGGGACCCCAAAGACCCGAGGAATTACCGGCCGATTAGCCTTCTTAGTCTGGTTGGTAAACTCTACTCTAGGTTATTATTGAATAAGCTTCAGAGATGCCTTGAGGAAAGGGAAGTTATCGGCCCAGAGCAGGTGGGGTTTCAGAAGGGTAGATCAACGGTGGATCATATTATGGTCATGATGCACCTGATCAGGAAGACTCTGGATCAGGGACTGAAGACCTTCCTTTGCTTTGTGGACCTGCGGATGGCTTTTGATTCCATCTGCAGGTGCCGTCTGTGGGAGAAGTTACGATCCCTGCAGATGGAGCCGAGACTCCTGACCTTGTTGTCTCGGCTACACGAAAATAATTCTCTCCAGGTTAGGTACAACAGGGAAGGTGCGTTGACACATAAAGTGAGGGTGGAGAGGGGTGTGAGACAAGGTTGTCTGTTGGCCCCTCTTTTATTTAACATCTTTTTGTATGATCTTCCCTCTTTCTTGCTGGGAGTGGACTCCCACCCCCCAATGATTGGCGACAGGAAAGTGGCTGCTCTGCTGTATGCAGACGATACAGTCCTGATTGCCCGCTCAGTGGTAGGCCTTCGTAGAGGGATGCAGCAATTGGGGGATTATTGCTCCAATGAGGGCTTGACAGTCAACTTTGAGAAAACCAAGGTTTTGGTTATTGGCCACAGAAAACATGGCATAGCACATAGATGGCGGATTGGAAGTCATCAGATATCTCAAGTTGACCGATTTCAATATCTGGGGGTGTTTTTTTTCAAATTCCCCACGTGGGCATGACCAGTGAACTGCTACTAAAAATCGGGCCCTGCAAACAGTGAGGGCTATTCAGGGGTTTTATTTTACCAAAGGGGGTCGCTTAATTCTTCCGGCTCTGCGTCTATTCAGTGCCAAAGTAACAACTCAGGTGCTATACGCATTCCCGGCCTGGGGCCTGAATTTTCTGGAGCAGTTGGAACCAATCCAGAATGGCTTTCTAAGGGCCATTTTGGGGGTTCCATTAGGAACTCCCCAGGTAACGCTGAGAACGGAGGTGGGGTGTTCCCCATTAAAAGTTTTTGCTATCCAAACCTTGGTTCGTTACTGGTTAAAAGTAGAACTTTTACCAGTAGGTGAAAACTCTCTTTTGAGGTGGACCCGAGACGAAGGGCTGCTGTGTCCTTGGGTTGAGCAGTTGGAGGAGATTGTGGGGAAGTTGGGCCTTTCCCGGGGCTTGTTGTTGTCACTAAACCCTAAGTTGGCAATGAAAATGGTAAAACAGAGATTAGCAGACCAACAGCTTCAAATAGATGCAAGTATGGTTCAGGCACAGAGGGTTAATCCATCCTATAGTATTCCACTTGGACCATTACATGACTCTAGTTACTTAATTGCTTGGCCTAAATTCTCGCTAAGACGAGCATTTACGTGCCTCCGTTGCAGTATCTTTCCTTCCGCAGTTTTGGAGGGAAGATACAGAGGTGTCCCATTGCTCGAAAGGTGGTGTTTATCTTGCTCTATGCAAGTTCCAGACACGGTTGAGCATATTCTTTTTGACTGCCCCAAGTATGTGAGAGCAAGGGCTAAGATGTTGCAGATCCTCGGCCCACTACAGCAGAGACACCCCACAGTTAAAATGATTAATCTCTCTCTGAATAATAGAGACTCAGACCTAAGTCGGGCAGTCGCTGCACATGTTGTAATGAACGAACGCCGTAGTGGTAGTCAGATTTAGAATGAGACTGGAGTAGGTAACAGGGTGTATGTTACAATTTAGTTTGTCTTAGCTAGTATTTTTTGTATAGTAGGATAATAGTGAGTTGATAGGAGGTAGCAAATATCATAAGTTGTAGTATTAGAATATATATGAGAGATGGTGGAAAAAATGTTTTAATTTTGGAAAACTGATTTTGTGTTTAAATGTGTTGTATGATTGTAGTTTTGTTGACATTGCCAATGACTTTTTAAGTCATGGCAAATATTTTATTAAATAAAAATTTATGGTAAATTCCATCAACTAATTTTCGAATGACCATGGAACCTGTACCTCCAGATCGATCTGCATATATCCAGCTTCTCGATTTTTCTTGTTTTACCAATAAAAATCATCAGCTCTCATTCCTGTGACTTCATTACTTCCCATCTACGCCTCTTTTTCCAATGATTAATCTTAACCATTATCTCAGTCTTTAATTTTAATGGTTAGCCCAATCATGTCAAAGTCATGAATTTCATCTCATTAACTGGCCTACTCTCTGTCTGGTATTTCTTTCCCTCCCTGATGAAGTAGTAAAACCCATTTTTTATTCCTTCCTCTTATTTCTTTTAACAGGATTTAACCCATTCTGCAGTCCTTATGATTTTCAATAGAAAGCTCCCATCAGTTTAAGTGGGGATCGGTAAGGGAAGGGATTTCACACAAATCACCTTACAGGCTGATCCTCAAAGTGCTTTGTCAGTGCCAGCCCATTCTGTTAATCATCCGTTTGAGTCATCTTATCAAACACGGTAGTAATCAGCTTCCTAAAAGCACGGGGTTTTTCCCTGTTTGGTTTGCATCCTAAGGTGCCAGGTTGGGAGGGACTTCTTTGCAGCCGCACTGGGTGCTGCGGAACTCGCTCCCAGTGGGTGTCAACATCAGCCCAGATCTCCTCACCTTCTGACACACCAGTATAAAACATAGCTCTTCCACCAGCCACTGGGCGGGAGGCTTGTTGTTTTCTCTGCACAATTTTGAGAGTTTTAATGAGGTTGTAGCTGCTGTATTGTTTATATTGCATTAGCTAATGTATTATTTTATTTGTTGTATTTATTGTATTTTTATATTATTGTTTGCCACCTGAGCTGCCAGAGGCAGGAGGGGGCGGAGTAAAAATGAATTATTAATAATATTATACAGTAATTTTCAAATCTGACCCTGCGAGGTCTGAATGCTTGCCTACCTCCACCAACTGTAGTTGGTCCAATAAAAGATATCGCTGTACTACTTTGTCTCTATTGTGCACTTCAAAGCATTCATTTTGTCATGTGCTTCCTGGCTGAGTTCCTGATGCTGCTGTCAGTTTTCAGTAAGATACTCTAGGAGCTCGATCCCATAGCTTTAGCGTGCAGAAGCTGTGCGCGCGCACACGTATGCACGGTTTCTGCACGGCACCAGGCGCTGGCTATGGGGAGATGTGCAGTTTGCGAGCAGTTTACGCACGCATAGTTCCGCACAGTTTACGCGGACTATGGGATCGAGCCAACTGACTCCAGCACTAAAAATCAGATGACTTATTGAAGCTATATAAGGATTTCTGCATAACTTTAGATTACCATTTAAAAAAAAAACAAAAAAAACCCCACAAATCCATGCTTTTGTGTCCAATTCGTCAGTTTTCTGAAAAACTCACTATAAAACAGTGTCCTGCCCTGCCAGAGGAAAGAGGTTATAAAAACTAACTTCCAGGGGTTTGTTCCTAGGACTTACCCAACTCACTGTCAGCAAGATCCATAGAGTGGTGTTGATGAGCTGGTATGGCAGCTCTATGTCACCACCCACACCTCCACTGTTGCAAGAGAAAGACTGGAACGCTCTGGCTACTCCTGGCTTGTAGAACAGGCCCCAGGTACCATACGTAACTGGGCAACTCTAATTATTCCAGGGGCCAAGTCAGCTCAAGCCATAGCTTTCCCAACCACCTCAGACCCTGATCCAAGTGAAGCTTAGCTGGGCCTCAACATAAGCATATTTTGCTCTTTTGAACATTTGATAATAAATATAGCTTCCTTATGGGACAAAAACCAGGCTATACTAAGAGGAGTGTTATGTCTCCATTTTTATAGTAGAAGGGTATAGCGTGTTTACAGTTCTTTTCTAGCTACTGCTACCTTTTTCTGTTAGGACTGCGGTACCAACATTATTATTATTAATTATTATTATTATTTTGTTGTAAATGTCTTTATTCATGTGATTCAGAAACATGTGAATCGGAAAACTGGGTTTCCCGTTGTTTTTGCCATTTGTTGTTATTTTTTGCAAGTTGAACAGAGCTGCTTACAGGGCTGATCCCAAGCTCCATGTGCACCCTGTGTGCACTCCCGGGGGGCTGTGGAGGCACAAGTGCCAGCTAAGTGCTGGGAATTGCCATAAAAGTGCTGTAAAAGTGTCGTAAAAGTGATGGAAAGTGACAAAAGATGCCAGAAAGTGATGAAATTGATTGGAAATGACAAAAAATCATAGGTGCCGATATCAACAATGGCAGAAACATGGAATCACTGGAGACTGGTGAAGTACCGACAAACACTCACAAGCACTCCCGAAATATTGGTATTTCCCTTTGGAACAGGAACACTCGCTCTCATCTCGGCCCTAATGGCGGATGCCTAATAGACGAGGATGCGATACCGTGCCCGGTGGAAGCTAATGTGGGCTATCGTCTTGTTTGATTCCACCCACAATGTGCTAAAAGGATGAAAAGCAAATGTATCAACTGCAGTTGAGAAGGAGGAATTCTGCTTTTCAGGAATCTACTTTAACTAATCTCAATTTAAACTCATGTGAACCTGCCAATTACTAACTAATTAGTTAGAGGGGAATCCCTCCCCTGCAAGATCTCTGTCAAATTTGGTCCATTGTGATTAAATGCTACAAATGACAGTCACCACACTAATTTCTCTTTATGGTTACATGGGGTGAGCCACCGGAAGAATACCGGATGTACCGATATCGGATCTTCCTGGTTTACCGATATCGGCATACCGGATTTTTAACATTGGCCATTTTTTACATTGTGGCTATTGACTTAAATGTAAATGTAAATGTAAAACATCCGGTACCGCGGCCAATGTTAAAAATCCAATATGCCGGTATAGGTAAATATCAGATTTATCCGATTAAGTCGATACACCCAAATACCGGCAATATCGGATCTCGGGAGAGCCGGAATTCCCACCCCTAAGTTACTACCGATCAGGTCATCAATCAGGGCTAAAAGAATGGGATATAAGGAGGCCATAACCGTAAGGATCCCTTCCCCTGGGGTTCCATATAGTCCCAGTATCAAGCTGAGGAAATATTTTTCTGGCTCTTTGCACAGAACAAGCAATCCCATTTTTCTTGAGTTTATGTCTCAAAGTAGAAATCCGTAAGGGCTAAAAACAGCTTCGGACTTAAAATTATAAATATATGTACATATATTTTTTAAGGGAACATGTGACACCTCCATGCTCCGCACTTACTTGGCCACTCCTGAGTTCAGGATTTAGCATTTTTTCTGTACCTGGTCATTTTCAACCCTTCTCTGGGCAGTCTCTCATTGTAGACAATGTTCCTTTTCCCTGAGTAAGGAATAAGTATATGCGTATAATCCGACAGGAATTAATTTGTAATGTGAAATCTTCCCATGCTGCTGCTGTGTTATTTCTCAAAATACCTTTGCAGTTCACTTTTTAAAGCTATGAGGAAATAGGAAAACCTTTGAGTCATGTTCAGTGTCTCAAGTGAGTACTTACATTGAATTAAAAAAAAGTCTCTTCCCCCACATAATCAGTATCAAAGAAGAAGTGAAACACCGCAATAATTTTTTTAAAAATAGACTAAGTTAATAAGACAAACGCACGCATATTCCCATTAGACTGATGGGGAACCAAGATTGAGAGATAGTGACTTGCCCACGGCTACCCAGTGAGTTCATTGGTTAGGGTGAGATTCAAACCCTGGTCTCCCAGGTCCAAGCCTAGCACCTATCCACTACACCACACTGACACTTCCTAGTCCACTCTCTTCTTACCCATCTTTCAAGGGTCGTCTCTGGCCCACAGATTTTAATTTCCTGCATGCTGATATCTGAGCAACCAATGTTGTCCTTCCTTGAAAGAACTGATCAATGCTGTTTAGCTCCACCCTTTAACAAATCATTAATTACGTGTCAGCCTCACATGCAGAACCATTTGCCCCATGTGTGGACTGAGAGGTTTCCTTTTCCTAGAACAATCCCTGCTCCATAGGGGCAACAGACTGATCGTCAGGAAGGCCAAGCTGTGGAGTGATGGTCCTTGAGCCTCTGAACCCAGCAAAGGGGCTCAAGTAGGGAATGGGGGGGGGATAAATGGCTACTAAAATTATCCTACTACAGGCCTCCTTGGCCTGCCCAAGTCTTCAGATATAATCCTCTCCTGAGGCAGCTGCAGGAGCATTTTCCACAGAATACTCTGCTGGGGTGCTCCAACTCTCCACCCCCCCCCCCCAAACCACCCACTCTCTGCCTTCTCCCAGAGGCCCCTATTCTTAACAGCACAAAGTGTCAAGACATAAAAGATTACAATTGTCTTGATCTTGATCAATTCTTCAAAATTAAGAAGTGTGGTAGACAAAAAAAGCCACTTTACGTTTCAGGTCTAACGAGAGCACATCAGGGGGCAGGAGAACTTCACACTTCGTCATGAATTACACCAACGCACTCAAACTTTAAAAAGTTGTGAAGAGCCAATCCCTACGTCCACGCACACCATGTCAAGTCACAGCAGCAGGGTTAGCAGAAAAGTCAGTACATAAGAGTGAGAAATATTCCAGAAGAGAAGGTAGGAGTGGAACTTAAAAAAAAAAAAAAAAAAAAAATCAATATCATAAATACAGTAGTAGATGAACATACTGCCTAGTGTTATAGAATGCGTAAATTTTAAAAAAATATAATTATCCACAAAAGGCCTGACTTTCATAATCCTAGTACAATACTTTACACTGTGCACATTGATAAACCGGTCAGAAGAGCAGAGCATTAGTAAGTTTAAAAATGGAAACCTTACTGTCCAGTAAGGTTTTTGTTTGTTTGTTTTTGCTATCCGTTGGTATCTGCATACCATTGCTAACACTAGAACTGATTTCCAAGATGAGTTGGATGCCTAAGGCCTTATGCCCCTGCAGAGATGAGGAACCTTTTCCCTCCCAGGGGCCACTTTAAAAATTAGTACAAGACCTGAGGGCCACATAAACATTGGGGGAGGGGGGTGCTTAAAGAATGTGATCCTGCAGAGGAGGGTCCGTGGATCTGTCTCCTATCCTTGTGGGCAGACCCTCATCTATGCTCCCTTTCCCTGAACTCAGTCTTTAAATGCTTGGGGATAGGAACTGGAGCCAGGAGCCAGAGCCAGAAAGTGGAAAAGAGTCGCATAAAAATGTCACAAGCCACATTTGTCTCCTGGACCCGATTTTCTTCACCCCTGCTCTACTGGTTCTTCACTTCAAAAAAGAAGCCAAACACCCCAGGATACTGGAGAAAGTTCATTGCGGTATCTTTACAGCTACAGTACTGAGTAACTGCATCTCCATGCTACTGGCTAAACCACAGACCCTGTACAAGGCTGTAGCAAGACTTCCATCTGTGAGAGGGTATCCCCTGGTCACTAGAGGCTCCTCCCTTGACCCGATAGAGCCCTGACACAGCTAGTGGTAGCACCCCCAAATTTGAGATGGGATTCTCCTATGAGAAAAATCAGCAGGGACAAGCCACTATCTGCTAACAATGAGCAGTTATCATTTTCCAAGAAATCCTGCAAAGTCTTATGTTACAAGGGAGAAGTTACATTTTTTTTTTTTTTTTAAATGGGATCGGTTCACTGTTCGGGTTCCAATGGCGGATGCCAGAGAAATCCAAGTTGAAGAATCCCCATCAGCTGACAGTCTAAAGGCAGGGAGTGTGTGGTGTGTGCACACATGGACTTCCATGCCCACCCCATCGCACTACATGCCACATCTGTTCCACCAGGACACCTGGAGCGAGAGGTGAAGTCATCAAGGAATGAGGCACTCTCCGCACTTACAAGCATACGAACTGTGGTCATCGCTGCCATATACCAACTTCCACCCATGCTGTGGCCAGAAATACTATGGCCCTACAGATACCAGTAGCGGCCTGGTATGGAAATTCTAGAATCCCGAGGAGATTCTGTTGAGAAGTTCTTGGAATGCTGGCAACATGAGATAACAATACCCACACAGTAACTTGGCTCCGTTTGCCTACTTTCTGTCTGTAAAGAAAAGTAGCAATAGAGACAAAGTAGCACAGCGATATCTTTCATTGGACCAACTCCAGTCGGTGGAGGTATGCAAGCTTTCTGACCACACGGGGTCCTTCGTCCTGCAAGTCAGGAGTTAGAACAGTAACTTTAAAAAACTGTTCCTCACGACAAATAATTCTAAATATATATGTAAATGATACTAACTATTAGTTATGGACTTTTGTCTTGGGTTTGCACAGTGTCTAGAAGAGGACTTAACCCTGACTACAAACAAAGAGACAAGTCAGTGACCCTTGACTTTTAACCCTAGATAACTTTTGCAGCCATTGCTATTGTATATTTTGGCCTGTAGTTTCGGTACTAAGTGTACAAGTTGACAGGAAAGAATAAGTGCAGCTAGGTCTTAGAAAGATGGTGAAGCTGCTGAGTTCCCTACAAACAGATGGCAAATGGAAAAATCCAGGGGAAGCTAGCCTTACAGTTTTTCATGACATATGCCTAAGTGTGATGAACAGGTAGATGATTGGATTGTTACCAACCAAATACAACTTCTAATGGTGACAAGTGTCTAATCTTGCTTGGTTGGAATACCCCAGAATCTGCTACAACTTTCTCAAAACCAGGGTATAAGACCTGGGATCACCAAGTCCTTTTGGGGTCTCTCCCCATCTTGGCTGCAAGTGATGGCATGCCAGCCTGGCTCACTTCTGGATGCCTGTGCCATTTCCCTTTATTCTCTGCTGCATCTAATTGAATCTGTAAGTATTTGACTACAGTCAATCCTGTATCTTCTTCTTGTTTATTACTTTTATATGATACATAGCCTATTTTCTTTATGGCACTGCATTTCTTTGTTACTTTTAGTACCTCTTTCATTTGATACCTAATAAAGTAGTTTCGCCAAAGCTTCTGAGTATTTTTTTCTACAGATCCCAATTTAAACTAATGTGTACCTGTCAATTACTATTAACTAATCATATTAATGCCACCTATGGGAACCACCTCAGAGTTAATACAGCACACTGCTTCAGGTTGTCCCATACTTGTGTGAACACTGAGTATTTGCAACATCACAATAAGGTTGCAAAAATTATACATCAGTAGCTTGCCACAGAGGATTTTTTGAGAAGGAAACTGAATTCTATACCTTTCAGCCTGCACGAGTCCTTGAGAATTCCAGCTATAAGATACATTGGGATATGGTGTTTTTACTGACTGCACTGTTGATCACAGCTGTTCAGATATTGCAATTGTGGATAGGAAGAACAAATGTGTTGATGCTCATAGATGCGAGTGTGCCCCAGGTGAGAAGGTGCAAAGTTGTAGACTTATTAAGCTCAGAAAGTACCAGGATCTTGTTATTGACATGAAATAGGTATATCCACTGGAAACTATGCAAATTATCCCTAGGCATCATTTTAGCAAACAGCCTGGTTCTGAAAGTACTGTAAGGGAGTTCTGATCATCTCACGCTCCCAAGAAGATCAGTCATGCCCAGAAGGCTGTTATTTTGAAGACAGACATTGGGCAAGAACAGACGTGCACATAACTCCACTTTAACATTTCTTATGCATACTGCAGGGTTGTATTGGCGTCCTATGCAGCCTTGCAACGTGCATAAGAAATGTCAAAACTAAAGTGGTGTTAAAGTAGAGTTAACATGCACGTCTGTTTTCACCCAGTATTGTCCACAAGGCCTTGGACATCATGGGCACTGTGTAGTACACCTAAGTTGATTGGCTAAGTGTGACCCCAGCTGCCACTACAAGTTCCACCCAATATGAGAGAAACGATAATAATAATAATAATAATAACAACCAACAACAGCAACAATTCAAGAGCTACAAAGTTATAACAATAGTACTAATATACTCTACAGTAGCCGAGGCAATGAAATGCAAAGTCCCTCTCTGAGTGAGGTTCAGTGATGTTAAATACTTTTCAAATACAGACAATATCTATATTAATATGCACAATTGTAATCTCATAACACCAACCAGAGTGGTGTTAAGAATGATGCTAACTTCAAACCACCCTAGCCCATCACATCGCAGGGATGCTGTACAGTTAGACTCTTAAATGTGTATCAGTGTCTCAATTATCCAATTCCATGCAGTCCAACTGCCTAAGTCTTATTTGCATAATGATTGTAGCACTGGCCCTTAATAGCCATACAGTATGGAAATCCCTGTAATTAATACATAACAAAGGCCCCAAGTAAAATAGAATATAGGGATTAACATAGTTGTTGGATGATTACTTTGAATATCAGCACAACAATTAAGCAGATCTATCCAGACTGATTGAGAGATCTCTCCCCTCAAATCCCCACAGCATAACATAGCATCATACAGTTCTGCTCTTTTCCCAGCCCATTGCCCCACAGAACCCTCAGGATAAAATACAATTAGATTTTAGAGGCAATTACTCTCCTTAGGGGAAGATAAGACCTATTAGAGGATATAAACAAAAAGAGGGTGAGAAAGAGAAGATTAGGAGAAGGTTGGGGATAGGTGGGGAGAAAATTAGAAATATCATATCAATATCTATACAGTTCCTAATTTCAAGCAAAATTGCCCCAGATGTTTTACACCTTCCCTTTAATAAGTGTTCTTAATAACTGTTGGCATAACACAACCCTCCATTTTTAGAATATACTGTATCAAAACTGAAAATGAATGTCAATAATTATGTCTCCTGTATAAAACAAAGGCTGGGCCTTTAAAAGAAGGTGAAAGGAAAGTAGTACCCATGCCTCCCCCCTACCCCCCCCCCCCAATAGGGTTTCAATGGAAGCTTCCATTGGGTTCTTTTGAAAGTACCAGTCAAAGGACAGAAAATGTATGTCTGTATAGGTTATTTGAAGGTCATTCAAACAGCAATAGCTGCCTTATATATCAGCTGCCTCTGAACAGAAGATGTCTGTGTCTATGAATCAACATGACTTTTGAATAGCTGCTCACTATTAGAATTGACTCAGCTGGCAAAAGCCGCCTTGAGAACAAGAAGATCACACTGCACACGCTAGGTCTCCATCCTTCCCAATACTACAGAGTGACAGACTCCATTAAGACCCCTCCCTCAACACTAGCTTGTTCTAGGGATAGGGTGGGGAGTTGCCCTGTGGCCTGTCTGCTCACAAGTGGCTGACCCCAGCCACTGGAGACCCATGCCATCCTCTGGAGGTTCATGTCATCCATGCAAAAGCCCTCTTTGGCCCTTTTTACACGAGACGCTCCCAAGCATGGACACCCATCGCCCACACAGGGGAGCATGCCATGTAAATGTGGAGGCGTGTGGGTGCACGCTCCTGCAACTCACGCATCCCCACCTCACCCCCCACGCACAGAGCAACTGGAGAAAACGCAGGTTGCTCCGTGTGTGTGTGTGCGAGAGAGAATAGGTGTGTGCCCGTGTGCACTCGCCCCCCCGCACCGCCCCCGCAATCGCGCACGGACTCTCCCCTCCCCCCAAGCTGCAGCCCGTTCAAAAAGGGCCCTTGTCTGCACTAGCTCTTAACCTAGCACTCTCCGCCAGCAACACAGCCCCACTGAGACCATGCTATCAGGGCTTCTTGGAACCATCCTCAAACCTCCCTCTCCCAATGGTGGAGCTATACAAAAATCATGTTAGACTGGACCATATACCCCTTTTCACTTCATTCCCATGGGCCATTCCCATTCAGGTCCTCTCAGTCTCCATTGTGTCCCCTGCATTATTTATTTATTTGTTATATAGATCACTGGTGGGGAACCTCAGTCTGGGGGGGCCAAAGGCAACCCTGTGGCTAGCTTTTAAATGGAACCTTTTCAGTTCCTGAGACTGATCCCTGGATCCAGTTCCTAGTCCCCAAACACTCAAAAACTGGGAAGGGAGCAGAGATGAGGGCATGCACACCAGGACAGGGAACATGTCCATGGCACAGATCGATGATTTGGACCCGTAAGCACCTTCACGCCATCTTCTATGCAGCCCTTGTTTCTTGTACTGATTTTTAAAGTGGCCCCTGGGAGGGAAAAAGTTCCCCATGCCGGATATAGATAGGTCCCATGACCTCTTTGCAAGCTGTGGTGGCAGTAGAATGTTCAGGTAGAGGTTTTTCCCTTCCCCATACGCACAACAAGAGGGAAATCCTGCATGGATGGATTGTCTGTGAAAAGGTTCTAATGAGCACGAATCTGTCTGGCCCAAACACTTCTGACTGCTGCTTCTTATAGAGTTCATTTGTAGGTAGAGAAAATATAAGTGATATAAAAACACCCCAACAAGAGCAAATAATAAACCTTTCCAAGCTAGTCTAATTCTTCAGCCTAATTAAATTAAAACTGAATTCAGCATAAACCCTTTTATTTGGCCTATTTTCTAAACAAATTAGTCCTGTCTCCCCACCCTCCAGAACGGATTCATTTTTCAAAGACCAGTGTTACTGATTTAGGAATGGCTCTTTAAACAAGGAGATATCCCTGCAGCAAACAAGAAGGGTCCTTGGAATCCAGTTACAACTCTGAAAACAACACAAATCTAGCCATCAGTAGTCTGGGGTTATGACAACATGCATTTTACTCAGCTGCTTTTTTTGTATGCATGGCAAACAAGCAAAGGTCCATTGAGTCAGATTCTCATTATCTCCTGGGTTTTTTTTCCATCTTCCTTTGCATAAAATCTATGATGTTTTTCATAAACAATCCATTTGTTCCATTGAATATTAACAAACTATTAAATTATTTATTTTCTTACTACTCATTCCAAATCAGCTAGCATGTGCACAGTCATTTTTAACAAGGTTACTAATATGTACTAAATTAAATTAAAATTATGCTGTGCTTCTTAACTAGAAGTGTCTGCGGGTAGAAACACACGTGATGGTGGTGTCCTACCCTCCAGCAGGGAGAGCAGAGACAACAAAAAACATGCGACCGGTCGGCCCCACCTCCACACTGCGCCCGGCACTCCTAGCTAGGACGAGCAGCCATGGCAGCCAATGATGGGCAGTCATAACGGCCAGCAATGGCGGCCCCTGGGCCAAGTTGGCAGCGCACACCAGATGCGATAACCCACTGTGGCCCTTTTGGGCCCAGTCAGGTGGGCCTTAGCCCTGGCTGGGACCTCAGAGGTTTTCCAAGGTCAGAGCCCAGACTAGCTGTTTACACGACCTGGGGCAATCCCAGGCCAACATCTGGCGGCACACCTATACAAGTCAGGGGTGGTCCAAAGCTGGCCACCATCATACCTGTTTTTACAGAGAGTGTTCCGTCTGTAGTCAAACTAGCAAAAACAGTTAAAGGCAGAAAACCAGTGTGGAAAAATTCTGGATAAATGTTTTCAAATTAATTCTGTACCTCCTTTAAAAGCCTAGAGAAAGCTGCCACCACTAGAAGTGAAAATCATTCTACTTCAGAGGGGATTTAGAACCCACCCACAAAGACAGTAGGAGTCCTACATCTGTATAGGCTTAAAGTAAAAGGGGGGACTGTCTTCAGCTACTGTTCCCAGTTGGCGCTTGTCAATTTCACTGGGGAAGAGATGATTTTCTTTCTGGGATCTGAAACTTTATTTTCACAGTCATCTTCTGTTGCGGATTCCTTAAGACCACAGGTTGAAAACCACTATTCTATGTACATGCCACTTCCAGTGACATCATTCAGATGTAGATTGAGGCCCTTTTTACATGGGCGGCACCCACGCAGGAACACCCAGAAATCTGGCACCGTCTGTGTGCACGATGCAGTGGGTGGCGGGGGTGCGTGCGCGTTCCCACAAACACGCATGCACACCCACCTCCACTCATCATCCATGCACAGAGCAACTGGTAAAAATGGGAGTTGCTCCGTGTGTGGGTGATGGGTGGAGATCAGTGTGCACTGGTGTGTGCCTATCTGCACCCTCCCCACACGCACTGCACTGGCGTTGCCGCACACACTAACACCCCCACACACACAGCTTGTGTAAAAAGGGCCATTCGCTGCAGAATCAAGGTTGCTCTACTAGACACGTTATATGGCTTTGTATTTCAGCTAAGAAAATTATAAATTATCCTGAATTAATTCATAAAAAGGCAAATTCTGAAGAGGGCTTCAAAGGCAACGATAGTGTAGGGGTATCCCAGATAGAGAGCAACAGGGGACAATTATCCACTACCCAGATGAACCTATCTCAGTAAAGGGCGAGGCAGAACTGTGACTGCCCAGTAAACCACTGGACAGCTCCTTCCCCCAGCTGCACCCAGCTACAGGAGTGAAGAGCTTTGAAGCCGCAATAGCAGCTGTGGAGTGGCCTACTAGTGCTCTTGAGCCAGGTACAGTAAGGCAGGAGGAACTTCATCCCTCCAAGAATTTATGGTGAGTCTCAGCATAAAGCTCATTTCATTCAGCTTTGAGCAGGAGTCAGGATTTATTAGGATGCTCTCTCTACAATAATTGAGTTTACTGGGGCAATGCTATTAGTCATTTCTAAGAGAGTGTTCTGGGAAAACAACAAAAAATGCTTTTGCTTCCAGAAAAGTAACTATGGGGAACTATTTTATGCAGCGTAATCCTCTTTTCTACACTTCTTTGTGGAAAACCAGACATTACATTTTCTTTCTTTGGGCAGAGATCACTACACAAGGATTTGAGAAGTCAAAGTTGAGATGTTATATTCACCATACTGATAAACTATCACCAGTACTAGCTTTTCATGCATTAGGTAATCCTAAGAGCACTGACACTGAAGTCCAGCCCAATGTTTAAGCCATTACAAGGATCAGTACAACATCTTTCCAGAGCTCTGCCAAAATGATGCTTGTATATTCTTTGCCTCTCCCTACACCACAAAATGGAGATTTGGATGTAGATGCCTAAAAAGTGGAGGAAAGACCCCAAAATCTTAGGAGAGAAGCTCAGGACAATTCCAACTAAAATGCACAAGCCTTTTTTCCTCAAAACATGCAGAAGATCCTACATACGAGTACCACACAGTTGGTGATCACAAGGAGAGGACATGCCTGGTGTGAGTTTGAGGGGAGACAAGCAGAGAGTCATTTTTATCAAGTACATCTGGCTAAAAAGCAGAATTACCTCTAGAAAAGGTACCTCCAGAAAAAGGTGTAAGCAAAATTAAGGGTGGAATCAAACAAGATGGTAGCCTGCTGGAGTCTGAGTTCAGTCCGTGCAACCCCCAATCACAAATTTAGTGAGTCCAGCTTAATAAACGGGCAGCCCCCTGCCTTTGTTTCATGTGCTTGCAGCAGTTTTCATCAGTGGTGCTAGTGATCGCCCTCCGCACCGCACGGCCACCTCTCAGTCGAGAGGCACGCCCCAGCTCTTGGCTGAGGCAGCCATGAGGAAGGAGACTGCAGGAAGGGAAAACTCTAGCACACCTTTCAGCTGAGAAGTTGCTGTGAGGAGGGAGGTTGCTACAGTTCCAGCCTCTCAGCTGGCCGGGTATGTTAGCCAGGATTCTATGGCCATTTTTAAATGAGAGGCAACCAGCCATGTTCACCCATCAACCACACGCTTGAACGTCCATGTGAAGGTGGTGTGGGTCCCTGTGACTCATGCAGCACCCACTCTTGACCACACACAGAGCACTGGCAAAAAGCCAGAGTGTACGGTGCAGGGGCAGTCAAAAGGTACGTGGAAGCCAACTCCCGCACATCCCCAGACCCTCTGAACGGCAGCAGCCAGCCATGTCAGCCACATAGTCCACCGTTCAGAGGCACCATGGGTGGGGAAACAGCCTTTGCAATGCACAGGAACTGGCCGGGAGTGCTGAGAAGCCTGGGTTCCCCAGCGCTCAGCTAGGATATGTCGATTTCAAAGGCTAGTCCGGTGCGCTTCCCCCTCCCTGATGGTCTGTGGCATGGGGAGTGTGGGGGGGCTGCTGCGGTAGTCACACTAGAAGCTGCCCATTAGAATCCTTCCTCATGCACTCCCCCTGAGTGGGTGCGCCGTGGCTGTGTCACTCAGCGGACATGCCCGCCCCAGCCATGCTCATCTTAAAAATGGCCTATTTTGAATGGTGGATCTGGATGCCAGTGAAGCTGTGGGCACACCTAATTGCTAAGATGTGGACACCATTAGCCCCGATTTGCCCACATGGTGGGCCCGCAAGGTCCCTGGACTCTGCCTGAGTGGCGGTGTAACAGGGTGACCTGAGAGGGACCCTTATCTTTAAGACACAGCAGGGTGGGGGGAAGAAGAGTCAACAGAGATCAGCCGAGGGCGCAGGTGAGACAGGGGCTCACTTGCGGGATGGCAGGCAGACCCTCAGGGAGGTGGCTGTGAGCTGAGAGGGAGAAGATCTGGAGTTGCACGGCCCAGACTGAAATTGGCAAGAAACAGAGACACTGGCAGCAGGGCTGCAAGAGCGGGAGCAGCAGAGACAGACCTGGGAGGCTCCCCCTACCCCCTCCACCACCGAGGAGAGGTGTAGAGGGTGGCTCTGGGCATCCCTAACTGGACTCTGGCAACAGGAGAAACAGGCTGAGAGCCAGGGGGCTCACCTTGGAAGGACTTGGGACACAGGGACTGAAGGGACCCAGGGGGGTTGGCTGAGCCAACAGCAGGCTAAACTAATGGGGCCAGGGTGCTTCCCTGTTACAGTTGATGGAGAATGTGGGCACCCTGTGGGACTCTACCAAGATGGAGAGTTCCCCAGATGGAGAGTGCCCACAAAGAAGGGGTTTATTGGCTTGAGGGGCTGAGAGCTCCTTAATGGATGCAGGGGGGAGGACAAGCCGGCACCCACGCCCTGAGAAAGGGACTGTGCTGGGAGCCCGCAATGGTGTGCAAGGGGGCGGACTGGGCTGGGCTGACAGTCCTGATAGAGAGAGTGGGCAGAGAGCCCTGAGAAGGAGATAATGGATTGAGAACACTGGGAGAACGGAGAGAGAGACTGTGAATGGGGAATAAGGAGAACTTAGGGTCCCAGGGTTGTGGGCCAGGAGAAATGGGAAGGCCTGGTCCCTACCCCAGTGCTGACAGTACTATAGTTTCGTTTGTTTCCACCTAAAATTGACAATCACAAAATAAATTTCCACGCCATATCTTTTGCTCTACTCAGCAGTCGGAGGCAAAGGAGCAAATATATGTATGTGCCACGTGTTGTGTTTATGTTAGGCCTGAAACCTCCAGTCTCGAGAAACCAAGGTTACCTGTGGTTACCAAGTCAACAAAATTGAAGGACAGTGAATGAGTGAGTATGGAACGCAGAAAAATGCTTGCAGACATATTACCCAAAGGCTGGGGTGCAATCAGCTGGCAAAGCACGGCCATCATCGAATCAACAGTTCTTTGAAGGCACAAGGATTTAATATCAAGATAATACAGTCCATTGATTTGAAAAACTGGATAGCTTGAACTTTGACCAGTCAGAATACAGAATGGATTTCCCCTTAAAAAGAATGATTTATTTCTACAACTTTAAGGTTACTACAATCCTCATTATGGTTAAGCAAGCAAAACTATCAGAGACACAAACAACGTATGATTGGTTATTTTTATAAATGATATGAATAATACACTAAGGCCCTTTTCACATGGGCGTCTCCCCCCTTGCACACGTGTGGGTGGGGAGAGCGGCGGTGCGAATGCTGGGGTGGGTGGGCACCTGTGGGAACACCGCGGGTGGCGCGTGGGGGTGTGTGCGTACTCCCGCGCTCCACCCATCCCCCACGCACGGAGCAACGGGCACCAATGCCTGATACTCCGTGTGTGCAGATGGGTGGAGGGTCTGTGGGAACGCACCCACATGCACAGCCCACCCATCCCCCCACCCACCGCAGCCCGTGTGAAAAGGGCGATAGTATAGCCTATACGAATCCTACATTTATCCTAGATGATTTGGAATACTTCATGGTCATGAACCACAAGCCACTTAATCCGGTGTAGTCTCCATGAAACCAGAAGGGCTACTCTGGAGTAAGTGGTGAGAGGAGCACGGCCCATGTTTATAAGCAAAATTTAAAAAAACAAAACATTAAAATTAAGCATTAGAGTTTAATACAAGAGCTCTATATGAATTGACTACTTTTAAACAAGTACAACTTTTCCCTGCCCGCACTTGTCAGATACTTAACATTCTAATTTTTTTGGTTAGCCCACCAATCTCACTGTGTATCTGATGAGAATAGAGATGTATCTGACTTCCTTTGGGGGTGAAGTCCTGACCCTACAGGGAGTTTTGCCACGGACATGAACAGAATCAGGATTTCACTCTTTGTCTTCAAGTCAGTTGGAACACTCTAGTTTAACACTAAACACACAGACTACATGTTCTTCAAAAGATGAGTAAATTATGTAGGCTTTATAAATACTACTATAAAACAATCAGATTGGGTTATACTTACTGAACAGAACGAAGCAAATAATTTGCTTGGGCATCCAGAGTCCAGTCACTCTGAAAGCGGAGCTTCAAGAAATGTCACAATAGGATGTCATGCTGATAAACTCCATTCAAAACATCCCATAACTCCAGTAAGCTTCAGAATCTACTACTGCAAATCAAACTGGAAGCTTCCTCTAACACAGTCAACACGGGGTGCCACCTAGTACAATCACTGGATGGCTGTTTTAGCAACAGGAAAACAAAAGGAATATATGTTGTCATCGTATTGTTTTCCAGTTGCAATAAACAGATAGGGACATTTAAAATATATATAAAAATGCATAAGGAAACACAAAAGCCTTTTCAAACTGAAAGATCATGGTCAGAAATGCAAGATACAAATGATTTATTTATTTAATCCACATATCCAACCCCTCGTACTAAAGCAGCTCAGGGATGCTAACAAAACATAGAATAAAATATAATAAGATAAGCAATAAATGCAATATACAAAAAATAATAAAACATTAAATGGAGGCAACAAACCCCAACCCCTTTCCACCCTAACCAAATCCCCCCACCCCACATCCATCTCCCTTACCAAAAGCCTGGTGGAACAGGCTGTGTAAGGCTATCTAAAATAGATTTGTAAAAATTAATAATGAAAAGATGAAAAGTCTGATCAAAATCCATCTTTTATGGATGTTGATGATAGTCAGTGAAATGTATCAATCAGTATATATTGTCAATCTGTTTTCAGGGGGTGAGGAGAGGGTTCAGAGAAAAATATGGTTTTTTTCTGCAACCAAACAGAAATCATTCCTCAAAGTATTAGTGATAAAGAAATGTATAAAATGAGTTTCTGATTCATGCAACTTTTAATCAGGAAGTAACAGCCAATCGTCCAAAATTCTTACAGACAGTTTCATATCATGTAATGCTGTTAATTGTTCTGGCAGTGATAGATAAATCATGTCTATTTATTGAAAGTAAGCACAGACTATGGCATTTATTACAAAGTATATTAGTCTGGCTACATTTCACACCCCTATTATAATACTCAAGTTGGAAATAAAAGCTAATGAAGCAGGCAAGCGTGAAGAAACCTGTGCACATAAATGTCAAGAAAACAAACGCCAGGCTTTTATTTTTATAAGTCACATCTACAATTTCTGTAAGAGGGTTTTCCTTGCAACAGCCTTGGCAACCCAGGATTTTATGACACCTTTCACCTTGGGCTATGACATTTCTCCAGATGATGATTAATTTCCAGGAAGTGCCTTAGGGCCAGATCCTACAAACATGTAACTCATGAGTGGCTTCCCCCATTTTACTCATGTGCCTCTTTGTGGGATTAAAATGCCAAGGCTCATTATTACTTATTTCAGTAATTTAAAATAAAATCATATACTTATGCTTCTTTTAAAACCAGAACCGATAATTGCAAATAAAACTGTGTCAATGTTCACTAAAATTTCACTAGGAAGTAGCTTAGCTTCAGGTACACACTTTAGACTTATGGACTTCATTTCTCCCTTGTTTTCCTCTCCTTCCATCTGTACATTCCTTACTTGATCCTGTGCTAACATGCTAAGCAATTAAAAAAATAAGAAAGCAATCCTGGGCCAAACGTCACTCTGGATTTACACTGGTGTAACCGGGGACAGAGTTTGGTCCACACTGCCCCCACCAAATAAGAGCAGCCAGTCCTCCCAGCCCTGCAAAACGCTCAGTCACAAACAAGCAGAGATCAACGACAAGCATCCCAGGGCTGGATCCCTGACCACCTCGTGCTGCCAGACAAGTCCAGAGCGAGCAGCACAGAGATTTGCACCACGCCTGGGGATCAGTCAGTTCAATGCACCTTATCAGCCTGGCCTTACCAAGGTGAAATCCTGGCCTAACTAAATGGATGGGGAAGAGTTTTGCTACTGATCTCTCAGCAGGGGCAGGATAGATCATCCCCATTTACTTTTCAGCACAGGAGGCCCTCAACCGAGGCACGTCCCCGACCCAAACCGATGCAATCAACTCCCGAGGGCGGGCATGGAGGCTACAGGCTGTGCACACAGGATAGACCGGCCGGCCAGCAGGGGGAGGGGAGCGAAGCCCATGCAGCTGGGAGGCTCGCAGCCTGCAGAGCCCGGGCTGGGGAGGGGTCTCACCGGCTGCTACCCCAGCCCCCCAAGATACGATCGGTTTCTACAGCCAGTGACTTGCACTGCTGCCTCCCCCCTCCACCCCGGCCGGGATCCTCCGGAGAGAACTCAGGGCCAGTCCCCGTGCAGCCGCCGCTGGGGTGCGGCATCTCTCCAGTGAGCAGAGGGGAAGGAGCCGGGTTTTGCTTACCCCAGAGCCACGCCGCTCCCTCGGCTCCCAGGACTCGCATCCGGACCGTGTGGCCGGCTGAGGCCGCTCGAGCGCCTACAATGAGAGGGGCTGGGACTGGGGCCGGCACATGCACACGCTCGGTCCACGCGATCCTGCGGGCGGGCGGCGATGCCGACTCCCGGGGGGGGCCAGAGAGGCGCCTCCACTGCCGCCCACAGGGCAACCCGGGGAGGTGGCAGCGCGGTCTCCCCCTGTGGCAGAGCGGACAGGGTTGCAGCAGCCAGCAATCGCTTCTCCCGGAGCATACTCCACAGCTGCTGCGCCCGCTCCAGCCCGGCCCGGGGAGGAGGAGGAGCTCTCCTCCACCCACTGCTAGCAAGCGGCATGGCCTCCCACTCCAGCCCCAGTGCCTGCTCTGCTGTTGGGGGAGAGGGGTGGAAATGTCTCCTTGGAGAGTCCTTTCCCGCCCGAAGGCACAAACCCTGCCCGGACTTTTCAAATGGGCCTTAAGACAATGGCTATGGCTCCTCCCCCGGCACGGTGCATGGAAAGGGAAAGGCCCTTGCCAACGTTTTCTGGACATGTCCCCCTTAAGGCCCGGATCCTGCAAACATTTCTTCAAAAGAAATTCTACGTTTTCTACTTTTGTAGAATTGGTCACTACTCCCCGTAACCCTGCACAGGTGTACACTGATGCTTCCCTTTCTCCACTGCGAGCTCCCTGCTTTATTCCAGCAGGGACTGCTCAGTGCAGAGAGTTCAGCACAGAAGTTGTATGTAAACCCAAGGACCATGCAAACAGGCCACGTGAGAAGAGCCATTTCGCCCCACCCCTTTCTGAGCATTGTGATGTGATGCTCAAAAATGGTCATTGTGGGAGTGGGGACCTTCACCCCTCCCGGAGGGGTGAAGGCCCCCACTCCCACAATGAGCCCTCCCCTTTCTGTTGTGACCCATGATGTCACAGTGCTCAGAAATTTGCGCTCTCCCACCTGGCCCATGTCCGGTTCATGCAGAACTGGGTTTGCTACAGTTGACCTAGTGGCTTCTTTTCTTACCTTACAGATCAGACTGGGGGTCAGATCAGACTAGAAAGGTGCTAGTTCTTTTCCAAGCTCCTTCACCCATAACATAAAGTCTGCCTTTAAATGCAGTGGTGGCTGGTGGGTTTTGAGCTTGGGGGGGCAGTAAGGCCGGCTGGCCAGCCGACGGCTTTGCCGCCGGCGGGCCTGTGCAACTTTATTCCTGGCAGAGTTCTAGGGTGGGGCTTGTCCATTGTAGGCCGAGCTTGTACTAACTAGTGTAAGTGTCTGCAAAATTATTCCAAAACCTGATCAAATATTTAACATATACAAAACCTCAGGGCCACAACAAAATAACTGCAGCGTGCATTTCCAAGTACAGTTGAATGGCAGATTATATATTGCTATTGCACTGTACAGGAACCCCCCCTCCCCCAAAGAAGAAACCTTGAAAAAAGCTGCATTAAAAAAGAATGACAGCAACCAGATTTTCTACCCCTGTTCCCCAGCAGCCACCCCCAAGAGACTGGGAACAGAAGCTCTTTTTGGCACAGGACATAGAAAGATGGCACATTTGTTGGCACAGACCACAATGGTCCAAGCAAGGCAACAAAATACACAGCAGTATAATGAATAATT
>QEPC01014088.1:159459-189542 GCA_003113815.1 Sphenodon punctatus | reverse complement strand
GTTTGAGGTTTATACATTATTTATTTTAAGCTTGATGTGCATGTAGATTGTGTTTTCTTCCATCCGATGTTAACCATGGGAACTCCTTGCTGCTGCTGTGTTATGCCATGCCACTGGCCTACCAACTCTCTGTCTCTGCCTACTGTCTCCCTGGCTCCGCCTACCATCCCCCTGGCTCTGCACACTGACTTGCCGGCCTTACTGCCCCTCCAAACTCAAAACCCACCAGCCGCCCCTGACTACTATTACTATACATTTGAAGTTTTGGAGGCAATGACACCACCTGTAGAACCATCATCATCTGAAGTGTTATAACCACTTAAATCAGAGTAATGTAATGCATTGTGAGAAAACAACTTAGGGTAAACTGGTTGAGATGCCCCCTTATTGGGTCTACCAGCTATGTCCCTAGAAGACATATTTAGAAAAGAATCTAATTTTAGTTGCTTGTTAAAAGGTTGCAGATCTGTCTGCCTCATGGGACCCTGTCTCCTTCTTTTCCCCATATGGCAAAAAACCCACACTTTTAAATAGGACTAAAGGTGAATAAACCACTAGTTCTGATAAACACTATAAACTAAAACACAGCTAAGCAAAAAGTCCTTTCCCTGTATGAAATGAGACCTAGAGAATAGGACTACAGTCCTTCCTGGTCAATGTCAAGAGCACTCTGATAGGTCACCCACTAAATAACAGCAGGTAGGCAAACTTAAGTACAGAACTAAATTTCTTGCTCCTGCAGGGCTTAATGCGACAAGGCATTAAGCAAGCCCTGTGCCTGTGGCTGCGCCGGAGGCACACGCCAAAAGGTGTCACGCACCAAAGGGTGTCGTGCCTAAGGGCTGCGTGCGCAAGGGCACCTTAGGCACTGACCATGCATTGGCCTGACTGCTTTGTAGAAATAACTTCTGCCCTAGCAGAAGAATGCCTTGCTCTTTGCGGAGCTGGCTACGGCAACGCTTGGCCCCTGAGATGAAGATGCCTTGCTCTTTGCGGATCTGGCTACGGCAACGCTTGGCCCCTGAGATGAAGATGCCTTGCTCTTTGCAGAACTGGCAGCAGCGATGCTTGGCCCCTGAGATGAAGAAGCCTTGTTCTTTGTGGAGCTGGCGACAGTGACACTTGGCCCCTGAGATGAAGATGCCTCACTCTTTGCAGAGCTGGTGGCGGTGACGCTTGGCCTCTGGGATGGAGATGCCTCACTCTCGTAGGGCTGGCAACAAAGAAAGTTATTTCTACAAAGCAGTTGGGCCAATGCACGGCCAGTGCCTAAGGTGCCCTTGCGCACGCAGCCCTTAGGCGCGATACCCTTTGGTGCGCAACACCCTTTGGCATGTGCCTCCAGCGCAGCCACAGGCACAGGGCTTGCTTAAGAGCCCGGTGGCCGGAAATGTGAAGCAGGGCTCCTCAGAGCTCCGGGCGCTCAGCTGAAGATCATTAAACAAAGCACTGTAAAACAAAACAAAACCGCAGGGAAATATACCCCTGCAAAGCTCCGTGTATCTAGAGGAGTCCTGTACAATCTGACAAGCGGGCAGCGGCTTCAGCAAAAGTCCCCGCCACCCAAAGCCGTTCTTCCACTCCCCTCCTTAACTGTCAGATCACTGATTAACTCTGACCAAGTTGGGTTTATTCCAAGCAGATTTGGTTCAGATAATATCAGAAGAGCCATAAATATAATACACCAATTAAAGCATATTAAGGAACAACTGCCGATGGTATCATTTGATGCAGAGAAGGATTTTGACAGGACTGAATGGGTTTTTCTTTATACGACCTTAAGTAAAATGGGGTTCAAAGGAAATTCTATGACTTGACTCTTAGCAATTTATAAAGAACCTAAATGGCAGCAGATCCTAAGTAACAATAGCCTTACAGAGCTGTTTCTGCTGAAGACAGGCACTAAACAGGGTTGTCCTCTTTCTCCTCTGTTGTTTAATTTAGCCCTTGAACTCCTAGCTCAAAGTATCAGAGAGAACGATGACATCAAGGGGGTCAGGCTGGGAAGAAATAAGCACAGAGTAGCATGATATGCAGATGAGATGCTGCTGTGTATATCTCAGCCAAGTAGGTCTGTACCAGAAGTTGTAAAAACTGTAGAGGCCTTTGGTAGTCTTTCAGGTTATAGAATAAACTGTCAAAAATCCTCTGCTTTGACTGTGGGGAATTGGGATTGTGGCAACATATCCTTGAAAAACATAATTCCTTTTAAAGTAGAGCAAGTGGAAATAAAATATCTAGAAACTAAATTTACAACACCCCCCGACCACAAATCCTTATATAAGACAAACTTTGTACCCTTTGTTGATAAAAAACTGACCTAGGGTATTTTTAGAAGTGGCACTACCATGCTTAGACCCAATCTGGGGTCATGACCACCCTCCCTGCCCCAGGGTAGGCCGATACCCAGAACAGACATGTTGGTGCGCCTTACCACGCATTGCCCCGAACCATGGTAGCGCTTTGCTGCTTACCACTGGCTGCTCCCTGCAATTTTCTGAGATCACAACCAGTGGTAACTGCTACCACAGTTTGGGGCAAAGTGTGCTGAACATCTGGCAGCCACCGAACAGATGTGATGGTGGTTGTGACCCCGGGGTGGGGTTAAGCGTGGTAAAATGTGGCTACGCGTGGTAGCATCACTTCTGAAAATACCCCTAGTGGAAGAACCTTTTAATAAGTTGGTTGGGCCAGATCAACACAGTGAAGATGATTATCCTCCCTAAAATCTTGCACATAGTGTCTGCCTTACCTATAAAGCTACCTTCAACATTTTTAAATGGTTGCAAACAAGTGTTGATAACTTTTTGTGGGGGAAAAAAAAAACTAGAATTACTAGGAAACATATGTTGTAGAACAGAAAAGAAGTGGGACTTGCCCTTGCTGACTTTAAGAAATATCACTGGACTACATAGAACTGTAGCAATGTGGTGTAATCCCTCACAAAATATTTTGTAAACTGATATGGAAAGACATTTGCTTTCAGTTCATCGGGTTTGAATGATGTGAAATTAGATAATACCAAACTGGAAGATCATCCTTTTCCAGGAAACACCCTGTTTGTCTGGGCCAAAATCAGGAGGATGCACAATACCTCAAAAGGTCTCTCATCTTATACACCATCAGAAATCAAATGCCTATAAATAATAACACTCTCATATATGAGCTGGAACAAAAGAAACTAAGGTATATAACACAATTATTTTGCAACAAAAGGTTTATTTCTATGGAGCTGTTAAAGGAAAAGTTGGATAACAACAGATGTAATTACTTTCAATTATGTTCAGTTGAGAAGTTTCTCAACACAACTAAATAGAAGAAATCATGTTTCCTGTACTCCATTAGAAATTGAAAGGACACTCTTTGATCTTAATTGTGCTAAAGGTATCTTTGCTAAAATATATACTTCAATTTAAACCCTGCAACATGTCCAGAGCTACATAAATTCAAAATTGTTCAAGGGATTAGGCACAGAGCTCTCAGACATGGAGGTTAAAATATTGGACAAACATCCATACTCAACCTCGTAGTCACTGACAACAAGAGAAAATTTGATCAGAATCCTGCTCCAAACATTTCTTATTCCCTTGAGACTTCACAAAACTAGCAATTCATGCCTGGAAGAAGGTCATATACCTTATTTGCTGGAAAGGTTGTGTGCAAAAAGGAGCTTTCATTCATATGTGGTGGAACTCCCCAGAATACAGGGGGTTTGGAGAACCCTCATCAGAAAGAATATTTGTGCAATCACTGTCTTGTATCTCCCACTTTCACCCCAAATCTTCCTCAGGATACTTCCCAAATTGCTAACAGGGCTGACTCCAGGTTTTTGTGGGCCCTTGGGCAACAGAGTATGAGGGGGTCCTCTTTTTCCCATGCCTCTCCCCCATTGTATACCACAGTACCCCCAAATAGCCCCTTCCTCCCTGTCCCCATGCCTCTCTCCCAGAACCCCCAACAGTCCGTCCCTCTGTCCCCATACCTCACTCCCCAGAACCCCCCCAAACCCCTCTTTCCCTGTACCCAATACCATCCATCCCCATGCTTCACTCTCTCCCCACAGAGCCCCCAAGCCCACTTGTGCATGTGCAGTTCTTCGTATGGCTCCTCACATTCTCACAACACCCAGTTGTGAGAATGTTTAAAGCCATCTCAAAGAACCTTGTTCACAAGGTAGCAACCTGTTGTTCTTTGAGTGGCTCCTCACATTCTCACACCACCAGTTGTGAGAATGTTAGGAGCCATCTTGAAGTACCTTTCTGTTCACCATGTTCCCCCTCTGAGGCTCAGCGGCGGCACGAACAAGCGGTGCAGTGACGACATGAACAAACAGTCCATCCAGCCCAAGTTTGGAAATTGGCCGGGGTCCCCCCCCGAAGGTCGATGGGCCCCCCCTGAAACTGTGAGCCCTCGGCAAGTGCCCAAGTAAGCCTACCACTGATGCCGGCCACAATTGCCAACCATGGATTATTATAGACCTCTCTGCACCCACCTGATCTCTTCAGCAATCAACACGATAGCTAGAACATGGAAAAGAACAACTCCTCCTGGTGAGGGAGAATGGACAGATAGAATTTGTTCATTTTTAAAATGGAAAAATTGTCTGCCTCGGTAAAGGACAATTATGAGGGATTCATTGCCACCTGGTTGCCTTGCTACAACTTTCTGACATGTGAAAACTCCGCACTTATATTGTAACACAGATTTAATCTGAAATGTGTAAGATTATTGCACTGATTGTTACAATATAATATATACTTCAAATTCTGATATTATGATACTGTTTTTGGTTTATATGTTATTTAATAATAAAAAGAGATATAATCTGAACTAATTTTTCTCCATCTCTGTATTATGTGAACAGTTTTATAAATGACAAATATATCATATGACTTAGCCTTAAACATATATGAGAATGACAAAGTTTGTGCGCTTTCCCCAACAGAAATTGGCCCAATAAAAGATAACCATCTCTCACATTTGGGACCAACACAACAACCACACTAAATATTCCATTGTAATTTCCCATCACACCACAAGGTGTTGATATTTAACTTTGCTGTTCAATAGAATAAGAAACCTGTTAAGCTCAGACAAAGGCCTGGTGTTAAAAAAAAAAAAATTAGAACTGTCATCAATTCAGTTTGGAAACCACCTGCACAGTTTCTGTCAATAACTGAAAATCAGAGTGTTTTGAAGAAAAAGAAGTCTGCTTGCTACCTTTCTCTTGTCCATAACTGCTAATTTAATTTTCAGGCATTCTCTAGATCAGATGTTACTACAGAGTTTAGCTGCTGGCTTACAATACATAATAATATGTTGCAGAACAATTTTGAAAGATTTTCAGTCAGAAAAAAATTCAAAATGTTTCAAAAATGTCTTTTTGTGTTGATGGTAACCCACATTTGTTCACACATTTAAACTTTTCTCCCCACACCTTATCTCACATTTTAATTTTTCATCATTTTCTCCAGTGAGAAAAAAAATGTGAGAAAAAATGGGAGTTTGCTGGAGAAAATGTCAGTAAGGGTAATTTCAGACGTTATGTGCTCCCGGGTCACCACAGTGGATTCCCAACCGTGGCTAGCCACTCAACCCCGACCCATGGTTCCGACAGGCCCCAAACAGACATGACGGGAGCAGGACCATGGCAAGGAAACAGACAGTCAGGCCACGATCCGGGATAGTGCAACAGATGTGACACCAATCACGGATCTTGGCAAGAACCCCCAGAAGCCACCAGGGAGGGGCAGGACACAGACGTGGCCTACCGAGGGCAAAGGAAGCCAAAACACCACAAGGCACTGCCCATGCAAGGGAAATGGGAAGGGAGGGGGAGAAGGGAGGTGAACGGCCGAGCCACGGACAGAGCAGGTGAACACAAACCACACACATGCTGGCGAGTACATGCACAGCCAAATGTGGAAGGGAACAAGGGGGAGGCACACAGGGGCACAGAAGGGGGGATGGGGAACACCACACTGGGCAGCCCAATAGACAGCGTCAAGGACTGGGGGGGGGGCTGAGACCAACAACGGGCAATGAAAAGGGGGCCAGAACAGAGCCAGACACGGTAGCAGACACCCAACACCCCAGGGACATCACAGGCACCACAAGGCACCCAACAGCAACACAGGCCATTGAACAGACAGGGGTCCACATGGCGACAGANGCAACAACGGGCAACAAAACAGGAGGGGGCCGGGGCCAGAACAGAACGGGACTCGGGAGCAGGCACCCAACACCCCAGGGACAGCACAGGCACCACGAGGCACCCAAGAGCAACACAGTCCACTGTACAGAGAGGGGTCCACATGGTGACAGAGCAGGGTCACAGGGGATGAGCCACCAATCCAAGGAAGACAGTGGGGAGGGCAGAGACAGGTTCCAACAGCAAGACAACTGGTCCCGGATGGTACTGCACAGCCAGCGAGGGAAGCGATCCCCAAGTTGCAGACAGCTGATGGTGCCACCCCCCCAACACGGGGATACCGGGTGGTGCAAGCAAGGGAACCCCAGTCACAAACAGTCATGGAGGCATCACAGGGGTGGGGGTGGGGACTGAGCACGGACACTAGCAGGGAGCTGGCTGAGCAAGGGGTGCAAAGGTCCATGGGGATCCCCAGTACAGGTGTCGGATAGCAGCTAACAGCTGACTGGGGGGCGGGTCATGGAAATGAACCCCAAGGGTACAGATGGTATAGTGGTGCCACATAGACAGCCCCTGGGTGCAGGCGACTGGGCACAGCTGAGCAGAACGGGGGGAGCAGATGGAGCCAGAACAGCAGCGGGTCCACAATGGGAACGATGTAGCGGGTCAGAGAATGGAAGGTCCAGGGAGGTGCAGGGAGCACCCGGCGGAGGTGATAGTTGAGACACAGATGACCTAGGGGGGACCTACAGCCAGCTGCATGGGGTCATGAAGGGGGGTGGGATGGGGTGGTCCAACAGATGAACATAGTGGGGCCACTGCAACATGCCCCAGTGATAGCCCATCCGTGGCATGTGGTGGGAAACAAGATAGTAGGCCTCAAAAGGATCGGGACCGGTGAACCCAACCTGAACATCGGCACGGGATTACACCTCAGACAGCACTAGCAGCTCGGGTCCAGTGGGATTG
The DNA here is from genome assembly GCA_003113815.1 of Sphenodon punctatus. Classification (NCBI taxonomy): domain Eukaryota; kingdom Metazoa; phylum Chordata; class Lepidosauria; order Sphenodontia; family Sphenodontidae; genus Sphenodon; species Sphenodon punctatus. Next base: position 182,422 of record QEPC01014088.1, on the reverse strand, counting down.
GGCAAGGCATAGTCAGCAGCAGGGGTCCACGACAGCTGTCCAAGCTCCAACAGGTGGTAATACGATGCCCCACGGGAACATTGGTAGTCACAGGCCCCTAGGATGCAGCAGAAGTAGGATACAGCCAGGACAGGTCGAATTCCGAACTTCCGAACCAAGTTCGGCCATTCAAAACCAGGTTTTTTTGGTGTGTGTTGCCACTAAGGATGGGCAAACAGAACGGAGTTTGGAAATTCGGTTCGGTTCAGTTTTAAATTCAAGTTCGGTTCGGAAGTTCGGTTCAGTCGACCGAACAGACCGAGTTCAGTCCGAACTCCGAACTTCTGAACCGCGTTCGCCCATCCCTAGATGTTTGGTTCGGTTGACCAAACTTATCGAATTTGGTCCGAACTTCGAACTTCCGAACTGCTTTCGCCCATCCCTACTCATCTCCTAGGCTGTATTCTCACAGAGTAGACCTTTATGAGCCACGGCATCAGGGGGGAAGGCTGGGTCCCCCAGAATGATGAGCTTCATGGGCACCCCTCAATGGTGGATATAGTGTTCGACTCCAAAGTCTCCCCTATACATCCTGGTGAAGAAGGGGGACTGCTGCAGGATGCGGGAATCATGGCTCCTGCCAGAGCAGCCAGCCACCACATCTGTGAACTGGCCAAGATCGTCCACAACTGCCTGAAGAACCACGGAGTGATACCTCATGTGGCTGATGTACTCATCTCAGCTGTGGAGTGTGCAGATGATGGCAATGTTGGTGCCATCAATTGCCCAACTGGGGAAACCCCTCTGCCCAGAAGCCTTCCATCACCTGCTCAGAGTCAATGAGTTGCACCACCATGTCAAGCAGCAGGACCTCAACATCCATGCAGAATTTGAACAGGATGGCAGTCACGGTGTATATTCCCACACTGAACTGTTGAGCAATGGAACAGTAGGCATCCAGGGTGGTGAGCATCCAGATGGCAATGCAGGGATGGGGGTTGTCATGGGCATTCGCTCCCTCTCCAGCCTTCTAGTGGATGGAAGATGTCAGTGATCTCTGGTTTCCCACTCTGCATATCCCTATGTGTCCAGGACCATCTCCCACCACTCCACGGTCCTGGTTGGACCCAGGCAAACTGGACAATGGGCATACCTGGCAAAGGGTGAAGATTGATGCAGCAGTGTCCCCATACAGGTAACCCATGGCCCACAGCACCTCCCCTTGCATCGGCTACATTGCTGCCAGTGTGGCCCATTGCCACCAGATCTGGGGTAGTGTCTAGTGCTCGGCTATGTGGGCACCCCATGATTGCCTCCACTGCAGAAGCCTGACCTGAAGCCCACAGAGGTACCCAAGGCAGTGGATGATGTCCTCATGCCACACAGAGCAGATGGCTTGCACCACCTGGACCTCTCTATTGCACACCTCAGCAGTGGTTAGAAGGAGTTGGTGGGCAGCTAACTTTTCTCATTCCATGGGTCTCAAACAGATGGCCGTGGTGCCATCAGACACTGCACCAGAACCTTTAAGTGTTGATGTGCTGTGTGAAGGCAACAGTCCGCCATCACCTGCCCGACTGCACACCTAGCCAATGGTTGGGATGGTCCATGCACAGGTGAGACTCTGATTCCGACCTTAACCATGGGGTACAGCCCTGTGCCAGCCCCATGCTTCTTGCTCAGGTGTAACTTATGGGCAACGTGCATTCACAGCTGTTGGAGAAGGTGGCCTGAAGCAGCCTGAACCGATAGCTAGCCCCCAAGGGGAGAGACAACAGAACTGAACACAAGGGCAGTGTCAATACAATATTTATTATCCAAGGCATGATGTCAGCTGTGGACTGACACAGCTGATTCTGTTTCTATTCCCAAATGGGGGCAGGGGTAACATGTGAGTCCCACCCCGTGCTTGCTCCTCTGGAGCTGGACCTCCTGGTGGGCCCAGGGAGGGCTGCCTACCAGCAGGATGAACCTACTGCCGCTGAGCTTGCTGCTGTGTATGAGGTGCGGACATGGCCGGAAGTACAGGTCACTCTGGCCCACAGTGATGCTTGTGACCCCCAGTATATCCATATAGACAGGAGGGCGTTCTCAGTGGCTGCACCATCGCTGTGGAATGTCCTACTGGCAGAAATTCGCCTCGGCCCGGATCTCCTTGCTTTCAGATGAAGCTGTAAGACCTGGCATTTGGAGGGGAGAAGCGTGAGGGTGGGATGCGTTAATGAGGATGGGAGGGGTTTTTGTATTCAGATCAGGAATTTTGTATTATAACTGGTTTTATCTTTATCTTTATGTGTGTGTATTTATATTTATATTTTGTATTTTTATTTTTTTGTATTTAGAATGTATTTTTATATATGTGATCCACCCCGAGTTGCCTTGTGCAAGAGGGGAGGGATATAAATGGAAGGAAATAAATAAATAAATAAATAAATGGTGGTGCATCATATGGTAGTGAGGGGCTACCCGAGGGGCATGTATGAATGTGGGTTGTATGTAGAGGGAGCAGAGTTCCCAAACTCTCTCCAGCTGCCAGGACCCCATTAGAAGTTTTTGCTTTGGATTGTTAGAAGTTTCTGCTATGGAGTTCCCCACCCCCAGCTGCCATGACCACTTTGGAACTGTGCCCTATGGACCGCCAGTGTGGGTTATCTGTGACCCATGTTGTTTACGGAGTCTGGAGGGTACTGGACTGGCAACCTGCCAGGGGGACTGGTTGTTTGACCTGCGTGTGGCTGCTTTTATATGCATGGCCAATGCCAGAGGTCGGCAAAATAGGGCATCTGCTGAGGGCCCATGGCCTTCGGAGGGTCCATGGTCACCGACGTTTGCCCCCCCCACCCCAAACCTGGACAGGTGGGACTGAGGAAGCAAGGCAGCACAGCACTGCCCTCCCTGTCCACTCGCTGCTGCTGCTGCCTTCTTGCTCTACTTTGAACCCTTGCCAGCAGCCAGTGCTGCCGCCTATCAGCTGGCTGCCTAGGAGGCCCAGGGTGAAAAGAACTGGCCACACATCACATAGGTGACTCCAGGCAGCAGGCTTTATTCTGCCTCCCTCTCCATTTATTATGTGCCACCATGCTGGAAGGAGAGCGGCCAGGAGAGGCACGCACTGACTTCCTCCGTAGTTTTTGGCAGGTGCAGTGGTACTGTGGCTGAGGCATGAGACAGCATGGCTGAGAGTGTGTGGAGCAAGCCAGAACAACTAGCGAGCTGACACTAGTGGCAAGGCGTGGTTAGAGGAGGACTGAGTGGGTCCAAGAGGGTGGGGCAAAAGGGGGGGCCACTGATACTCTGTTGCCCACTAATCCAAAGGTCCACAATAACCTGGCCCTGTTTACGTGTCTCCCTTCTGTTTTTCCCTTTTATTCCTGTGCTCACCATGGAGTGTGCACTTTGCTCTACTGCTATTAATGAAATAGTCCACCAGCAGCATCCTGGCCGGCACCTCCATGTTCTGTCATGGATACTAGGGGATGCTTCCCTGGCTTCTGCCTCCACCCTCCTGGAGTACTGTGGAGGACAGGATGGAGGCAGCCGTTGCAACTTCTTTTGCCCACAGTTCGCCATGTCTGAATGTCATGATGGATGGCAGAATGCTGGGAGCACAGGAGAGGTGGATGGAGACTCTGGCTGCCCACACGTGTTTTTGGTTCCTATGCTCTACTTGGGCTGTTGGGATGGTGGGACAGCTCTCCAGCCACCAGGAGTCAGACACACATTTGTTTTGTGTCACTTGCTGACCCAGGGAGTGGCAGCTGCAGTTGTTTGCCCCAGGACGGGAAGGCACCTTGTCATTTTCACCCAATATGTTTACACACAAAGGAGTATAGATCTTCTGATGGTTGAAAAAGCATTAGGGCAAGATTGAAACTGGTTTATACTCATGTGCTTGGCAGGCATCTAAATGACTGGTGCAGCAACCTGAGCTATGTTGCAGGAGAGAAGGGCTGCATCAGCACAAAGGCTTAAGTCTGCACACATCTTAAAACATATACTCAAACAGACACGTGTTTCTGCTTGCTTTTAAAAGTAGCAAAAGCTGATAAAACTGGTATAAATAAATTATATTTATTTTATTTATTTATTTTAAACGTTTTTAACCAACCCATCCTGCCACAGGCAGCACTGGGCGGCATACAATACTTCCAATAATAACATTAAAAACAGCTTTAAAATATATAACAAAGGGGAGTCATAAAAAATTTCCCCGACCACCCACCAGTGCTAGGGGTGGGACATCAGGGCAAATACCGGGTACCGGTTTTACCGGTTCCTAGATTTAAAAAAACCAGCTTACCGGATTAATACCGGTTTACCGGTACCGGATCTTTTACATTGATTTCAATGGGGAACTGTCCCCATTGAAATCAATGGAAAAAAACAAAAACCTCCCCCCTCCCCCTCCCAGACTGTGCGGGTGGAAGGGGGGACACCCCCCACCCACCCTGCCCAGCCTGGATTTAAACAACCCACAGCTGGCGACCCAGAGCCAGCAGCACCAGCAGCAGGTAAGTGTACCGGTACTGTACTGATCCCTGGGGTGGGGGGGGGTTTAACACCCCCCACTCCAGGGATCATCCTACCTCCCCACCCAGGGATTAATACCATTGCCTACCTTGAACTCCAGGCGGTGGTGGCGGCGGTGGTCCGGTGACTTCAGCGCTGGCTGTGGCTGCTGGCTTCAGCACGCTACTAGGCCTTCTGGGGAACTTCCGGAAGTTCCCCAGAAGGCCTAGTAGGGTGCTGAAGCCAGCAGCCACAGCCAGCGCTGAAGTCACCGGACCACCGCCGCCACCACCGCCTGGAGTTCAAGGTAGGCAATGGTATTAATCCCTGGGTGGGGAGGTAGGATGATCCCTGGAGTGGGGGGTGTTAAACCCCCCCCCACCCCAGGGATCAGTACAGTACCGGTACACTTACCTGCTGCTGGTGCTGCTGGCTCTGGGTCGCCAGCTGTGGGTTGTTTAAATCCAGGCTGGGCAGGGTGGGTGGGGTGTGTCCCCCCTTCCACCTGCACAGTCTGGACTCGGGGAGGGAAAGTGTTTGGGGTTTTTTGTGTTTTTTCTTTACATTGTGGCCATTCATTTGAATGGCCGCAATGTAAAAAATCCGGTACGGGGGGGATCCGGTAAATTACCCGGATTACCGGGTTTAATCCGATACTGCCAGTACACCAAATACCGGGCAGTATCGGATACTGGATGATCCGGTAGTCCCACCCCTACCCACCACCCTAACCCATTCCCCCCACCCTACCCATCATCCCCCTCAAAAGTCAGGTGGAACAGCCATGTCTTGCAATGGCATTGGAACGAGGGGAGGTCTGGGACCAAACGGGCCTCCACTGGCAGGGAGTTCCACAGCCATGGAGCAGCCACCAAGAAGGCCTTCCCACCGTGGCCCAACGGAAGACTTGGGTGACCTCAAGGAGAGCACCCCCTGATGACCACAGGGGCCGATCCAGGACCTGGGGGGTGAGGCGGTCCTGCAAAAAGGTCGGGCCGAGGCCATTTAGGGCTTTATAGGCAAGCACCAATACCTTGAATCGGGCCTGGAAGACTACAGGCAGCCAGTGCAGAGACCGAAGAACCAGTGTAATATGTTCCCGGCGGCCCAGTCCCACCAGGAGACAGGCCACATTCTGCACCAGCTGAAAATATGGTTCATGCATCCAGGCTGGCCAATTGTCATCACAATCACATCCTGCAGCACTGAGACAAAAACCATAAGAGTCTGATTGGCTCTCTCCTAAGTAAGTGCTTCCAACTTCTCAGTAACAAGTGGGAGGAAGGGGTTGGGGTGCTCACAGCACAGTCTAAGGATATATGATTGAAATTTCTGCTGGCCAATTGGCATCACACAAATACTTCTTGTACCACTGTGACAAACATAAGAGAATTCATGGCATAGGCTCATTCTCTGAAGATGCTTTTCAGACTTATAAAATATCAAATCTTTCTGAAATTTGTCAGAGATGATTTTGAAGGTATGAGGTACAATCCTGCCAAATGCCTTGTAAACTGGATGGAATACAGAGAGCCCGACCCCAAACTGCGCAGATCCTGTGTATGCGTGCGCACGTGTGCAGTTTCTGTGGGGCACAATGTTCCTGCAGTAGGGATCCACATGGCTTGTGCACGATTTCACACGTGCACAGCTCCTTGTGCAATCTGCAGGGTTTGGTATTGGGCTCAAAGATGATACAGCCAGAAATGCATTTACAAGTAAGTTGCTTATAACCTCATGATCCTTTATCCAAACTTTCTGAAATTGGGCAGAGATAGTGACCTTGGGGATGGGTATAAGCTTTCCACATTTTGTCCAAATTGGATGGAAGACAAAGAAGGTACTGCCATGAATGTGTAAGCAGCTTTTCTTAAAATCACAAAATCCAACTGCTTATAAAATCTGATCCCTTTGTCCAGTCTTTCTAAACTTTGGCAGGAATAATTCCTTCTGTTTGGGGTACAATTCCTCTATGTTTCACCCAATTTCAATAGAAAACAATGACATTAAAGCCACAAATGTGTTTTCCATTGAAACCAATGTTTCATCCGATTTCAATCTAAAACAATGACATTAAAGCCACAAATGTGTTTTTAATTGAAACCAGTGTTTCATGCAATTTCAATCTAAAACAATGACATTAAAGTCACAAATGTGTTTTAATTGATACCAATGGAAATAAAAAACGAAAGGAATAACAAAAATGAAAGACGAAAGATAACAAAAATGAATGACATTTTAATAATGAATGAAAGGAATAACAAAAATGAAAGAAACTTACTGTACACATTCCTACTGATTTACATCATCTGAAAAGCTGGTCCATTATACATAGCTTTAGGTTCTTTAATATAAGAATACAGTGAGAGAATCCTCTGTAGGCAGAGAATTCAAGGAAAAGTTTATCAGAAATAAAGGGGCGAATGGTTTTTACATGGTGGTGGGATAGCAGTAATTGTTATGAATATGAATTGGCTGGTGTAGCAGGGAGAAGTCCTGTGGGGCTGCTGCCCCTTTAAGAAGAGGGCTGTGTGAGCCAGCCAGAGGGCTGAGCACACACAGGTGTGTCAGAACCAGCCCCAGAGCTGGGGACCAGCCTGTGGGGAGCACAGTCTGAGAAACTCCTGGGACAGAGTGGACAGGTAAGTGGCCCTTTAAGGCTCAAGAGTAGAAGTCTGGCCACACCCACTCTGCTGTGTATAAGAAGAGAGTAAGGCAGCGAGGAGAGAGTCTCTGCCAGGGAGCCGAAGGAGCAACATCTCCCTGAACAAGCCTTCCTGCTCTACGCTCTCCAGGTTGCTGAAGACTAGAGAACCAGAGGGACACAGGCAAATGGGGGAGGCTGTGCCCAGGAGGGAGCCTCTTGCCTGGGGGTTTAAGGTTTGGCTGGATGGATTTTGGGGGGTTGAGGTTGTGTTGCTCCTGAGTCTGCAGAGATGGACCTGGGCCTGCAGGGTGGAGGCGATTGAGCTAGCAGTCCGAGGTACAGAGGACACGAGTTGTGTCCAATAAAGGACTGTGGATTAATACCCTATGGACTGTGTGGTGTGTCCTGAGAGGGTACCCCCTTCTTGGAAGAGGGGGATTCATCCAAGGCCCAAGGCTGAAACGGCGTAACAGGGGGTGAGCTAATTCCCCAGAGTGCGACCCCAGCGACCCATGTGCCCCTGGGGAGACCCCCTGCTACAGCCATGAGAAAAAAAATCATATCCTTGGCTTTCAACTGGACAAGGAGAGGACTTATAAATGGGAACTAGTTCTGCAAGCCACATAAATAGTTGGTGAAGTCTGTGAAACGTCCAATGCCCCGTGCCCATCCTTCTTTAAGAAAACTAAGTATGTATGATTTGGCATGAAAAATGGCTCAGATGAATTGAAAATACCTGAAACCATGGTAACCACTGAAATACCTGTGTTTCAAACATGGGCCTGGTTACATGCCAAACCTGGTGTCAGTGGGTGGGGGGAAGGCAGGGAAACACAGGTTCACTCCCACACGTAACCGACACACACACCAGCTCTGCCGCCATGGGGAAGGGGAAAATTGCCCATCAGGATATTGTGGTGGCCCAATATGTCTCAGAGAGACAGGGCCTTTATCATCATAGGGCGCAGAGCAAAAGGTGAGGCCTGGACACAGACACACGCCACTCACACTACTGGGAATGGGGGAACAGGAATGTGCAGGGAAGGGAGGAGTGAGGGGTAACATGGGAAGAGCATTGGTTCAAGGGGAGAAGGGAAATAACACACACTCCAGGAAGGGGGAGGAGCCCAGGTCAGGGGAAGGGAAAGGGTCTTGCATGCTGCCAATTGCTCTCTCTCTCACTCCAATGCAGTCTCACAAATGTCACAGGAATAGGGGAACAGAAAACACATATGCCACACATTATCCTCTAAGTATACACAAGCACCTCCCTTCACCACACAATATCAAAGAACATGCAACAATCACAGCACTTAGCTTTGGGGCCAGCTTCTCGCTCCAATTACCAGCAGCAGGAAGTTGCCTGCGCCAGCTTAAGAAGAGCTAGGCACCCCCCTGGCGTGCTCTAAGGCGCATGGAGCACCGCAACGGCTGCACTGGCGGCCCCGCCCACTGCGCTGCTGGAGGCGGAGGCATGGCGTTGCAGGGTCAGTTGCCCTGGCAACGGATCACGGCGGGGATGCATCCCCTGCTATAGTGGGCCCAGGAGTGAATGCAGGGGCCAGGAGGCAAACCCTCCTGGCAGGCGCTGTCGCAACATGGCCCCTGGCCCTGACAGTACCTCCCCGCCGAGCCACACAGCCAAGGGACCAAGAAGGGCGAGGGCGGTTGGGATGATGAAGATGGAAGAGCCGTACCAACCGGGGGGGTGGACACAAGGGAGGCTGGCTCCCAGGAGTGGTCCTCAGGGCCATAGCCGAGTCAATGCACTAAATAGTACAAGCGGCCATGGCAAAGCCGAGAGACTAGGATGGTGTGGACTTCGTAGGAAGCATCAGGATCAGGGGAGGCGATGGAATCGTCAGAAGGGATGCGAGGTGGGACACCCTTAAAGGGCTTGAGCAGAGACACGTGGAAGGTTGGGTGGATCTTGAGGCGGGGGGGTAGCTGTAAGGTGTACGTCGCATCGTTGACTTTCTTGAATACAGGGAAGGGTCCAATGAAACGCTCATCCAATTTGCGAGATGGATGGGTGGAAGGGTAATGCTGATGGTCCAGCCACACGTAATCCCCGGGATTGAAGGTTGGAGCAGGACGCCATCGTTTGTCAGCATGGAACTTGTAGGTTTGTCGGACTTGAGTTAAGGTGTGTCGTGTGAGGTTTTGGATGTCATGGATTTGTCGGGCTAGAGCTCCCATTGTTGGCACATGAACTGTCGAGATGTCCATTGTGCCCAAAGGAGGGTGGAACCCGTAGGTGACATAAAAAGGGGAGTTGCCCAGGGATGCATTGGGAGCATTGTTGTAGGCGAACTCTGCCTGTGGGAGACAAGTGTACCAGTCGTCTTGTAGGTAGTTCACATAGCAGCGTAAATATTGCTCACTCCACTTGTCCATTGGTTTAGGGATGGTACGCTGAGGAGGGTTTCAGTTTTACTTGGAGGGCCTTACATAGTGCCCATCAAAAGCGGGACACGAACTGAGTTCCCTGATCACTGATGATCTCTGTTGGACACCAGTGCAATCGAACTATGTGACGCAAAAATAGGCATGCTGTATGTTGTGCTGTGGGGGGGCCCTTGCATGCCACGAAATGTCCCATCTTTGTAAAATGATTGATGACCACAAATATGGTAGTGTGGCCCCAGGAGGGGGACAGTTCCATGATAAAATCCATCCCCATGCGTTGCCATGGCCCTTGAGGCAGGGGAATGACCTGGAGAAGGCCGACCGGGGCCCCTGGCATCCTTTTGGTGCGGGCACAGATTGTGCACTGTCGTACATACTGTTGCACATCATGGTTTAACTGTGGCCACTAGAAGACCTGTCGAATTAAGGCGTAGGTTCAGTCAGGCCCCAAGTGCCCAGCCAATGGGGAATCAACCACAAGACATGCTCTAGACAAGAGCGGGGTACTACAAATGCAACTGTCCTTGCGGAAAAAGTCTTCCTCGAGTATGCAGGAGGGGTAGTTGGCGATGGCGAGCTCCTTGGCGGTGGCCTGTTGTAGCTCTTTTTGGGTTAAGTATGTGCCAGCGAAGATGCGGGCATTTAAGATCGGCCCTTGGTGCTGGAGATGGTTGTCATCATGTTTGTAGTAGCGTGATAGAGCGTCGGCCAGTATATTCATTTTTCCTGGGCAATATCGGATTATAAAGGAAAAACGGGAGAAGAACAAGACCCAGGGTGCATGTCAGGCATTGGTAATTTGTGCACCCTGTAAATAAGTCAAGTTCTTATGATCCATAGTAACGGTAACTGGGCGTTGTGCCCCTTCCAAATAGTGGTGCCAAGATTCAAAGGTTGCCTTTATGGCCAGGAGCTCTCTGTCAAATATGGCATAATTGCGTTCGGCCGGGGTCAGTTGGTGAGAATAATAGGCACATGGGTGTAAGGTCTCTGGGTCCTGGTTTGGTTGCAATAACATGGCCCCTATCGCTTGGCTGGAGGCATCGGCCTCCATGTAAAAGCATTTGTGGAAGTCGGGGTGATGCAGGATGGGAGCTGTTTGAAAGGCCCTTTTCAGGTAGGTGAACTTTGTTGTTGTGGAGATTCTTGATTTTTCTTTAACAAGGTTGTAAGAGGTTTAGTAACCTTGGCGTAGTGGGGAATATATTGGTGGTAGTAGTTCGCACTGCCTAAAAACCATTGAAGGGGTTTCACCGCTCAAGGCGTCGGCTACTGCTGTATGGCTTCTACCTTGTGACTGTTCATTGCGATGCCTTCAGGGGAAACTACGAACCCAAGGAAGTCCACGGTTATGAGATGAAAGGCTCACTTTCCGTGCTTACAACAGAACTTGTGTTGTCGAAGTCGTTGCAACACTTGACGAACGTGGTGCATGTGTTGGGGAGGTCGAGTAAATGAGGATATCATCGAGGTAGACTATGACAAACTGATCAAGGACATCACAAAATACATAATTGATGAAGTGCTGAAAGGTTGCCGGGACGTTATCTAGACCGAATGGCATTACCAGATATTCAAAATGCCCATAACGGGTGCAGAAGGCGGTTTTCCACTTGTCGCCCTCACGCACCTGTACTAAGTTGTATGCCCTGCGGAGGTCGAGTTTGGTAATGATGCAAGCTCCTTGCAACCGGTTCATTAGCTCTGGGATGGGGATATCTGTTCTTGGTCATCACTGCGTTCAACCCCCGGTAATCTATGCAGGGACAGAGACCCCCATCCTTCTTGGATACAAAAAAGATAGGTGCTGCAGCTGGAGACAATGAAGGGCGGATAAAGCCATTCCATAGACTTTCTTCCAAGTAGCCCTGAAGGGCTTCAAGTTCGGGGGAAGATAAGGCATAAATCCTTCCAAAGGGGGGCTACGCACCTGGTAGCAAGTCAATAGGGCAGTCATAGACTCGGTGTGGAGGCAGTTCTGCAGCTTGCGTGGGGCTAAAAACATCTAGGAAGTCGCCATACTCAGGAGGCAGGTCCAAGGGTTTCATTGGGGAACTGCCACCACAGGGTATGGTCCTGGAAGGATTGGGTACCCAACAGGTCTGGGTACAATAGGGGGAGTCAAATCGGAGGTCCCTAGCGGTCCAGGTAATGTGAGGGTCATGTTGTTGAAGCCACGGGAGCCCCAGAACCACGAGGAAGATGGGGGTGCTGACAATATCAAAGGCAAGGCATTCCTGGTGAGCTCCGATGGCACAGGGTAGAAGGGCAGTCTTGGAGGTAATAGGCCTAGACACCAGGGGAGAACCATCGATGGAGTGTACTAACTCAGGATGTGCCTTTCGCTCAAATGGAAGGGCATGCCCCTGGGCCAGCCCCCCATTCATGAAGTTCCCCGATGCTCCAGAGTCAATCAGTGCCCCAAAAACACAGGAGCGCGGAGGGTGGATGGTGACGGTCAGGGGTATTTGAAAGTGGGGCTGGCACATCGTCGGCTGCGGCGGGTGCTGTTTTACAGCTGGGATGACCCCTGCCCATCCCAGCCCTGGAAGTTTCCCCGATCTCGATGCTGTGGGGGCAGAGGCAGACAGTCCTGTATAAAGTGTCCTGGTCTGCCACAGCATGCCTTGGCCTTTTGCCTGCACTCTCTCTCCTCTGGTGGCACGGGCCCCCTGGATGCCCCTATTTGCATGGGTTCCAGGTCACTGGTGTCCTCGGATGGTGGTGACGAGACTGGGAGCATCCTTGGAGCAAAGGTGCAGGTGTCTTGTCATTGTTCCCATTGCCGCTCCATCAAACGATCCTGAATCTGGAGAGTTAGGGAAACAAGGCTCTCCCAGGTCTCAGGGCGGGCAGTGTAAGCTAATTGATCCTTGATGTCTTCACTGAGTCCCTTACGGAACAAAACAATCAAAACATCATTAGGCCACTGCAAGTCCAGGGCCAATTGTTGAAAGTGAGTTATGTAGTCCAGAAGGCTGCCCTTTCCTTGCTGGAGAGACATGACCGCAGTTTCTGCATCCCATCGGCGGTGCAGGTGATCAAATAGAAATGTGAATTCTCTGATGAAATCTGCATAGTTGGACAGCAGGGAACTTTTCCCTTTCAATAAGGTCATGGCCCAATCCAAGGCCAGTCCCCCCAGTGTGAGGGTTGGGACGGAACCCTCACGGGGAAAGGAGTTTTGGTGCAGGGGAAACAGGAAGTTGACACGGGAGAGGGGTTTGCAATTGTAACCACACCTGTACCGGGGCATCGGGCAATCCCCACGAAGGAGCAGCAGTGCCTGAAAAGGTGCCCCTCAGGTTCTTATAGGGTGGTTGTGGAAAGACTAGCCGTTCCCCACCTAAGTCATCATTGAGGCGAGGCACGCTGACTCCCAACCGGGGAGGACCGTAGGGGATACCAGATTCAGGCACGCAGGGCCCAGGGCTATAGGTAGGGAGTGGGGGAAGTACGTGAGGAACCAGTGCACACCACCAGGCGAGGGGGAGGCCGGGACAGGACACACACACTCGTACCCCCCTGGACACCGTGAGGCTTAGGGAGACACACACAGACTCACGCTCACTCTCAGGCTCCACTCGCTCCTCCTGGCACACTCTCCCACTCTCTCTGTTATCACTGTCGCACTCTCAGGCTCAGTGACACAAGCGTTCACTTGGCAGACACTCCAGGGGCCGGTCTCGCAGGGCAAGCTCTGTTCACCAGCAAGGGAGCTCTGTTCCACCTTCCCTTATCAGCAGAGTTGCAGCGTGCTTCTGATGCAAGCGTGCTGAGCGTCGGGGCGGCGGCCGTGGGGGTGTGGCCGGAAGATGTGCTGCCGTGCAGGGAGAGGCCGGCCCTGTCTGGGCGGAGGCGAAGCGTTGCGGTGAGACCGGGGGCGTGACCCCAGGTCGAGATGTTGTTCCTTCCGGGTAAGCGGGGGGAGGCCCGCTTGCTGCCGCGGGGTGGAGGTCACGGGGTTCGGCCGTTACCGAGGATTGTGGGGGCCGCGGGGATTGCGTTGTTGCTGGGTCTGGAGGCGCGCCCTCCGCTGCTGCCCGGAGTCTCGGGGCTAGTGTCTTCCTTGTGCCCATGCCCCTCCATCTCCTCAGGCCCCAGGGCCTGACACCCAGGTTCCCTATGATATGAACTACCTTAAGGGTATCTGAAGAATAGGTTGCAGGTTGCATGGTGAAGGCCAGTCCACAAAGAACCAGGAATCCCTGGCATGCACGTCTAGCCCCAGAAAATTTCTCTATCCGGGGTTCCTTGGGCTTGTGAGCCCCCCCAGAGCAGCCCGGTGCTGGCGGGGTTGGCGGAGGCCCCACAGGGGCAACAAAGGGAGGAACAACAGGAGCCTCGTCCAGTGCCTCCACAGGAACCGCAGCCGGAACCCCCACCCTGGGGGGAACTCCCTCTCCTGCAATTATTTGCCCCACTGCTGTGGCTAACTGGGCCTATTTCTCTTGCAGGTCCTTCACCTCAAGGGCAATGGCCCATGATTCTGTCTCATGACAAGGGAAGGGAAAGGGATTGTTATGCCGGTAATTCTGTCAGTGGGTGGGGGGAAGGCAGGGAAACACAGGTTCACTCCCACACATAACCGATACACACACCAACTCTGCCCCCATGGGGAAGGGGAAAATTGCCCGTCAGGATATTGTGGTGGCCCAATATGTCTCAGAGAGATAGAACCTTTATCATCATAGGGCACAGAGCAAAAGGCGAGGCCCGGACACAGACACACACCACTCATGCTACTGGGAAGGGGAGAACAGGAAGGTGCTGGGAAGGGAGGAGTGAGGGGTAACACGGGAAGGGCCTTGGTTCGAGGGGAGAAGGGAAATAACACACACTCCATGAGGGGGGAGGAGCCCAGGTCAGGGGAAGGGAAAGGGTCTTGCATGCTGCCAATTGCTCTCTCTCTCACTCCAATGCAGTCTCACAAATGTCACAGGAATAGGGGAACAGGAAACACATATGCCACACATTATCCTCTAAGTATACACAGCACCTCCCTCCACCACACAATGCAAAGAACATGCAACAATCACAGCACTTAGCTTTGGGGCCAGCTTCTTGCTCCGATTACCAGCAGCAGGAAGTTGCCTGCGCCGTCTTAAAAAGATCTAGGCACGCCCCCTGGCATGCTCTAAGACACACGGAGTGCCGCAACAGCTGCACTGGCAATCCCGCCGCCTGTGCTGCTGGAGGCGGAGGCATGGCGTTGGGCATTGCAGGGTTGGTTGTCCTGGCAATGGATCACAGCGGGGATGCATCCCCCGCCGTCCTGGGCCCAGGAGTGAGTGCGGGGGCTGGGAGGCGAGCCCTCCTGGCAGGCACGTTCGCAACACGGCCCCTGGCCCTGACACTTGGGTAGCTCTTCCAGAAAAAAAATGGAGCAACCAGATTGGGTTTTATTCCACATGTAATCACCACAATGTGTGGAACTGGTCTGAGGGCTACTGCAGTGGCCTGGGAGGGAGGACACCTGGATGTGTCTTGAAGTGTTGGGGATGGGAGGGCTGTGCTGCGGATGGAGTAGGAGGCATAATTATTAAGGGTGGGAAGTTTGGATTTGGATTAATTTGTAACTGCAGAGAATGGGATGTTACGGATTAATCCATACCAAACTGAAACACTGTGAAAACAAGCCTGTTTTAGCTTGGTTCTAAGAATAAAAAAATAAAAACATTTTCTATGCATACCAAAATATCTGCCAGCCCATTCTGCACATGTGTGCCCTTTTCCAAAATGGCGGTGACAACATCACTGCCATTTTGAAAAGGGCAGCCAGTCTGCACATGAGCAGTGGCCATTTTGCACATACTCAGACCGACTTCCCTTTTCCAAAATGATAGTGACGTTGCCGTCACCATTTTGGAAAAAGGTGTGCATGCACAGAACAGTCTGGTGGCCATTTGCGCATGCAGTCATTTTTATTTTATTTTTTATTATTTGATTTAACTACAGAGCCATAATATGAATCCACATTGAAATCCAGAAACTTAGGGAAACAAAATGAAAACAAGCCCAATACGAATATGCCCCTAGTAATTAATTATTAATTATTATAATAATAATTATTATAATAAGCTTTTATATAGCACCAGCAATGTACCTGGCACTTTACAGAGAATAAGATAGACATGGTCCCT
The DNA here is from genome assembly GCA_003113815.1 of Sphenodon punctatus. Lineage (NCBI taxonomy): Eukaryota > Metazoa > Chordata > Lepidosauria > Sphenodontia > Sphenodontidae > Sphenodon > Sphenodon punctatus. The sequence continues at coordinate 166,735 of QEPC01014088.1, read as the reverse complement.
GCCCGAGAGCTTACAATCTAAAGACAAGGGGAGGGAAGACAGGGAAGGGGCAACAGAGGGAGAGACAAGGGAAGCAACATTCATGAGGATGAGAAAACTCAGGTACATGTTCTTGGCTTGGTTATAGTAAATTAGGAGTTTGCAGATAACAGGTGAGGGATAATCCTGGGTGGGGATGATTGGCAGGAGTTAGGGACGGTGGAGCGGAAGAGGTGGGTTTTTACAGTGGGACGTGTGAGGAACCCATTCCCCACTAATTTAGGGTATGGGGGGGGGGGAGTAATAGCTCAAAACCATATTAAATGTCTTCTTTTTTTCTGGGAGGAGGGAATGTGGCTTGTGGCTCTGCCATTTTGGGTGCCTGTCCTCCCTCCAACAGCAGAGGCCTCCTGTGCTCATCTCATAAGCTGCTGGGATGCCCGGGAGACTAGCCTCAGCTGGCCTAGGCTTTCTCATCAGTGCAGAGGTCCCAGGAGTGTGCACCCATGTGCTCCCAGAGACACTTCTCCCCCAGGAACTAGTGAAGAAGCAGGAACTGAAGTGGGACAGGTGCTCTCCAGGGACATGGTAAGTCATTCCCCCAGTGTCCTCCTTTCCCCACAGATCCAGGCCCATGGGGCTGGCTGGGGTTTATGTGGGTCAAGGGGGTCCAGCATCCCCTGTACGTTTTAGCTCAAAGTTACACCCCTGTCCTGGAAGAATCTGAGGCTGCTGCCAACAGAGTACTGAGTCCTCTGTCCTCACCCATATCTTGCTGTACATCTGAGTTCCCATAACAGGAGCTGTTATCCATTCCCTTTCTAGAGGCATGGAGAATAGGTGGAAACACCCTGGGTCTGATTTTGTTCCTACCGTGATGTAAATAAGGAGCTACTGGTAAGTGTAAAACTAGCATGACAGGAGAATCGGGTTCATGTAAGGGATGAGCCTGGGCAGAATAATTGGGATTACTGGAATGGGAGAGAGGCAACAAAGACTCTGTGGAGTAGACTCTCTGGTACAAGCTTCAGGGAACTGAGCTTGTTCTACTTGGAACTCCCCTGAAGTTACAAAGTTACAATTACTCCAGACATTTACTGAAAAGTGTCTGGCTGGCTCAGACTGTTCTCTGAAGAAAGTGATCCCAGGGAAGCAGCAACACAGGATAACGGAAGAAAGGCACTATATTAGTAGGGTGCAGTCTACACTTACTAGTTTTACTGCCCGAAAATATCTGCAGTTGCCTTCTCAATACCTATGTTAATGTTAACAACCCTATTGCTGGTTTTCCTGCAGTCATGCGCATTGTGCTCTCTAGCTAACTTTAAACTTGTTGGATACTAACAGCACACATAAGAATTTTCAAATGTCTAGTTTTGTTCCCATTCTCTCTTTACTACATTCATGCTTGTGACACATCTTTTCCTTGGCTGTTATTTTGACACTTTCCTTTTAGGCAACCTGGCTCTGACATTGCAAAAATGAGAAAGGAAACCAGCTCACTTTGTTGTAACTTGTAGGACTTGTCAGACCAGTAGTAAACTGACACTCTCACCTCTGCCTCACTGGGTTGGGCCCTTATTTCATGCTGCCTGATTAAGAAAGCACTTACAGCAAACATACCTTGGAAAAGCCTACCCTACTTGTGTAGGTTCAGTCTCCCAATTGATCAATGAAAGAACTTTTGAGATTAAGGTTTTATCCAGTTAAAACTAAGTGAAGGGCAATTAAAAGACAAGCAAGCCTGCCAGGTAGGCAATCAAGCAAGGACTCCAGGAAGCCTCCAAAGAACAGGCATGGGCATACTGTATTCAGAGGTACGTGGCCATTTCCTAGGTAGGATCTGAAACTGTGGAACTATGGGAAGGAGACAAGGGTGTAGCTAGGTTGAAAGGGGCCTTGCTGCAGATAATAGAACGCTCCCCCCCACAGACTCCCTCCCAGCAGCAGGGGATACAGCTGCCCCAGGGATTGTGCCCAACCCACCTCCAGACTCATGGCCCCCACCTGTCCCTGGTATAGCTACACCCTTGGAAGGAGACATTTAGGGGTCTTAGGCTCTTCTCACCCTGCCACCACAGCTAAAGGTTAACTACTTGTGACCAAAGGTGCTATTTGTAATACAAAGTGCAGCAGTGAAGAGTTATTTGAACTTCAGAAGAGAAAAATGGGAGCTGGTTTTGAATGTTTTGCATGCTCTCAGGGTCCTGTTGGGTGAGATGGGCATGTGAGGTAACCTCTTTGATTTGTGATTCACACCAAATGGAATGCCTGGGGCTCAGTGGTCCCTCCCATTCCTGCTTCTGCCTCCACTCCTTCATGCAGTGGTTCCCAAACTTTTTTGTTTGTGTGACCTCCTCCCCTCCATCTTGAGATTTAAGTATAGTCCTGTGACTCCAGATAACTACAAAGACATGCACATTTTATCATGTAACAGTCAGGACTGCATCTGCATTGGGCATGACTGTGTTTGGGGTCTTGACCTAGTTTGGGAACTTCTACTTTAATGGATAAAAACAAGGGGGGAAAGATTTCTCTCCCATAAGTCTCCCCACAGCCAGATCCAGGGAGTAGGAGTTTTGGATTAAGGCTATATCCACAAGTGTGTTGTGGAGAACACACTTCTAAATGCTTCTCCTTATAAAAGGACCTGCAACACTTTACTGAATGTAACACGTTCCTATTAAACTGTGATGATCGGAAATTGACATTCATGTTTTCTTACAGAAAAATGTATATATTGAAAATATTTTTTTTTTAAAAGGTAAAGCTCTGTTTCATATAAAAGGGAAGAATGCTTTTCTTGTATTGCTACATGTAGCTGATTCCACATGTTCACCAGAGCCAATTAACTGGTTAAACTGCATTCCACTTCAAAGAGAAATGGCTGCAAATGCCAAAAGAACTTCTGAAGTTTCATCTAGCCACGCTGCCAGTATTTGCTTGTTCTCTTTAGGTAGAAAAACTGCATTTGTAAACAAATGATTATAACCTCAAGTGTGTGTGATTCTGTACAGCTGATTTATAGTGAAAAAATCATCAGCATTTAAACTCTCCCGTTTCTTAGTAAGGAACGCTAGGTTCCATGTACGTATCCTTAGACAAGCTTCTCCAAATTCCTTGTGTCATTAACATCCCTTGGGGGAACATTAGCCGTGCAGGATGCCTTGCATAAATAACTCTCTTCTTTCATGTTTGAAATCCACTACCAGATGGTTTTGGTAGGTGTTTCTGCTTATGTATTCTGAGCCTGGAGGGATAGAGTGACCTTAGACCTGTATGAAGTTGCATACTGTTAGCAGGAACTCTCATGTAAAGATCACAGCCCTCCCTTTAATTTCTTGTACCAAACATCCTCCCATAATCATCCTTCTTTTGTTTTCTTTATTAGTTCAATCAAAACCTTTTTAGGCCTGATCCTGAAACAAACTTAAGGTCTCCTGAATGGTGGGACCAGCCCAAGGCCCTAAGCCTTGAAGGGTTGGTTTTTCATTTCTATCACACTTCACTGGTATTTGCTAAATCTAGTCTAGCATCCTCTTAGACACTTTGGGCAACATCTTTAAAAGTGACTTAAGTACTTAGGAGCCTAGGTTTCATTGGTCAATGGAGCGTAGTCTTCTACGTCTTTTCGGAAAATGGAGTATAGACATTTTGGATCATTTTGCCTTTTGTGTCCAATTCTGTCTTCAAATGTCTGCATGCAGCATGTCTTAGCTAACTTAGCATTAGCTTAAGTGAGGGAGATGTAGCAGAGGATAAAACAGAGTTTTCTGTCTGGTCCTGGAGACTGGGCAGACACATGACTGAACAATTCATCCCCTTGACTTTTTCCTGATGGATGACTCTGATCTCTACTGTGTGTGCATGAATCTCTAATTCATGTTATTTAATGTGTCCACATTAAAATTAATTTACAAGCCACTTGCTCAGGTGAGAAGGCTGGTTAGATTCTCTAGAATCCCTGTGTCCTAAGCATCCTGTAGATCCCAGCTGTCCACCTTCTTGCCCACTGCAGGCAAGATTGCCTCACAACAATCTGCTGGCAGGCGATAATGCACAAAAATCTTTTAAAATATAGAATATAATTTTAAGGCCACAGGCTGGATCCAGTCTGGGAACTGCCATTTGGACAGCCCTGCTCTAGATCAAGCACAGGATGTGGGTAGGTCGCATAACATACGCAGACTACCGTGTAACACCCAAAGCACAAAACCCCACCACCACACTTGGCACTCTTGTTAACAGTCTTAGCAGGAGAGTCAAGAACTGAACAGACACAGGAACTCTATCCTCGCCCACAGTGGAGTAGACCATTTATAGACACATTATAGGGCAGTGGCAGGGAAAGTCTGGCATACTGCTGCTCAGGCTGCACTAAATATCTGGATATGGATACAGACGAGAACATCAGAGTCTTGGATTGTTACCTTTCACCAACTTGACACTTGGATGATTTTTGACATCCCAGTCTGCCATACTCAAGTACTTTATTTTAACACTCCATTCTTCAATGCTTCTAAATACAATACCTTGAAAGGGCAACGTTATATGCTATTCTAGCCCCAGAAAGATCTGTGCTTGTCTGGAACAGCTGCTGGAGCAACTGCCCCAAATTCTGGTCCACGAAGCCAACGTAACGTGTGAGAAAGCCCTTGATTTCTAGGGTTACCATAGTCAATACAAGAGGGAATGCTGCCTGCCAGGAATCTGCACCGATCCCCAACAGGCATCAGTCCTTTGCTCCCAATGAATCAGCTGACAGGAGCCCCAGTTCCTTTCTGGCAAGGTTACTGTTGCTGGATCGGACACATTCTGCCCTCAACAGCCCTGGCTGGTAAGAACTTGGGATTGCTTCAGGCAGAGCAGTGATGCTGCCACATGATTTGACAGCTTGTGGAGTTCACACGTGTTGCTCTCCATGCTCTTGCTACAGGTGTGGAGCATGTGTGGGAACAGCCTGAATGTTTATTTCTTCCTCCTAGAGATGACTATAAGAAAGCACATCACTGACACTCTGCACAAGCTTTGGGGAGCACATAATGCCAGTATCCTAGCCTAGCACTAGTCAGAGTTGCTTGACCTGCAAACCAGGAGAGTTAAATTGTCTCTCCAAAAAGGATCAGGGCACAAGCTTCTCTTTAGTGCTCAGCTGGTGCCTGGCCCTGAGGCTCCACTTTTAGATGAAAGAGGATAGTAAAGTAACTGTCTACTCAGCTGTATTTTGAGGCTCTGATTTCTGCTCTTAGCTTTTAGGTCCCATGTGCTGGCGACTGGGCAGTTATTCCTTCTCTTTGACTTTTAGGCACTCTGTTACCATGTTTTATTTCTCATTCTGTTACTGGTAAGGCATATAGAATTGTACCACAGATTTTCAGCTCCAAATGTTCAGAAATCATGAGTCAACAGCCTCCCCCTGCACCTCAAATTATGGGATAATGTAAATCATGATTTTTTAATTATTTTTTTTAAACAAGAAGTTCTGCAGTGGGACTCACAGCAATCACTTCTCAAAGCTTCTGTCAAAAGTACAAAACTTATTTTTACTATTAATAATTTTTTCACAAAATATATCTGATTCCGAGTTGTTCTGTGAATGAAGACAAAGCTTGCTAGATCTAGAATAACAAAAGAAAGACACGGGGTAAGGCCACATGAGACCTTATCCCACATTGTGCCACCTTACCTCACATTAGACCATGATGCAGCTGACTGTCAGTCTGGCGACCACCAGATGTTCATCCACTTCCAGCCTGGGGCAGGCGGCTGGCTGCTATGCGCCATGTTCACCAGAGAAGGTCAGTGACACAACATGGGTTGCTGTTGCCCCACCCAGGCCAATGTGGAGCAGTGGTCTGCCTCTCATCTGGCTGGTCCCATGCAGTCCTGCCATATGGCAAGGTCTGCCAGCACCACAGACCGGTGGACGTAGTTCACCATTGCTATACATCCACATCATGGCAGGAGGCGGGATAGTGGGTGGGCCAGAGATTGGTTGGAGGGGTGGGACCAAGGCATCCGCCCATGTGGACGCCTCCTTGACCTGCCCCAGGGCTTGTCATGGTGGCCCGTTGCCTGGTTTCTCCATGGGGGGTGAGGGGCTGTGCATTTGGACTGCTCTCTCTGCTGGCCCGTAGTGTGGCAGCTGTGCTCACCCTCCCCGGGGTGATCAGGGGAGCCGGCTGGCCCTGGCTTGGGTTTACCCTAGGACTCTCCTTTCATGAAGGAAGAGACCTAAGCTTTCAAATCACTCTCTCTGAAAGTTCTACTTGATCTAGCAATCTCTGTAAATTTAACACTCTTTGTCTTCATAGCCTTGCATTTTATAGGCTACAATTGGGATCTAGTCAATAAGGTTAAAGAGAGAGAGACACCACCTGGTGGTTGTAGTAGTAGTAGTAGTAGTAGTAGTATTTATTGGTTTAGCTCTTGCCATACTTCTTACACATACAAAAACCATCAAAAATACATGAAATAAAATTCAAATACACATCATACAAAATACTATAAAAACCCAAAATAAAATATTACATATTGCCCCAAGTCATAACATTCTAATACAATCCACACAGGCTATTATAAAGGCCCACAGATGGATACGACTTTGCATATTACCCCAAAGTAGTGATCCAGGCCTACTAACACCCAAAACCTTGGCCCTTGACATCTCGTCCATCATGGGCTTTGATATAACCAAAGCTGGACTCAAAATAGGAATGCCTAATCCTTCTAGGGAACACCCCCTAGTAAGATAAATTGTTTCCTAGTGTGTTTTTAGTCGGGATGGGAAGTTTGAAATCAGATCAATATGATTTGTCCTATTTTGGACGAATCGTATTGATGCGAAGGAATCTGATATGATCCCAAAAGGTTCAGATCCCCCAGAGGTGATGAAAGCTCCTCAGCTTCTGTGTGCCAAATCCATCCTGCCACCAGCTCTGCCTCCTCCAAACCCCTGCCCGTCGCTCACTTCCCCTGGACCCCTGCCCATCGCCACCTGTCCCAGTGCCTGCCCCAGCAGTGCTGGGGTGGGCAAGCAAGGCAAGACTCTGGGGGAAACAGGTACTAGGCAGGGGTGCGGAGAGGGGGTGGGGAGAGGGGGAGTAGTTGATTTAGTTACCAGGCAACTCCAGAGTCTGAACCGGCAGGATGCAGCGCCTGGCACAGGCTTCTCAGGAAGAAGAAAACGCAGAAGAAAATCACTGCACATATGCAAAATGGTTGTCGTGACTGTTCTGTGCATGTGCGGCCATTTTCCAAAATGGCACCAGCAGTGTTGGCGTTATTTTGGAAAATG
>QEPC01014088.1:93198-122525 GCA_003113815.1 Sphenodon punctatus | reverse complement strand
AATAAATAGGTTAATAAATAGTTAAGAGTCATCTCAGTAAGAGATGGGGAGATGATACACTGTGTAATGCAGGGCACTGCATGCTTGGTGATCAAGCTCCCTGGAAGTGGTGTCTTAACCGGGGCCAGCAGGGACATGCGCTGTCTTCAGACCCGGTGGACACATTACTTCTTACTCAAACCCACAGTGGGTTGTCCCCCCCCTTCGGCCTTGCCCTGTCGAAGGAGGGGAGGAAAATGCTAAAAGGATACTGTCAACGGAAGGCACATCCGGGCAGCACCTGAGTTAATAAGTTCCAATAGTTAAATGGCATATTGGACCCGAAAATTGCAGATAGCAATTCTTTCCCCACCTGCCTAACGTGGCATCTTTTTGAATAAAGAGTGCGGCCAGTTTTACACCAACTTATGTTTCTGTGTCTCATTGGGGTGCGCCGACAATCACTGATAGTTATTACTGGCTTGATGAGACACTTAAAACATCAGTTTCTCCTCACAGTGAGCCTTGGGGCTCTATTTTTTTACACTGCTAGGGGAAAGTGGGACTAGTGGGAGAAAGACAGTGGATGGGACCTTCGTATGAGGGCTCTCTATCCCCCAGTGGCAGGCTTCACGCAGCAGCAAGGAGTTCACAGGGTTAACTAATGTAATCTCTCTCTGTTAACTCTAGGAACTCCTTGCTGCTAGGTTTAAGCCACACCGCTGGCATAACTGTTTGGTTGGCTCTGCCTACTGTTGGGTTGCTCCGCCTACCATTGGCCCCACCTGCCATTGGGTCAGCTCTGCCCACTTCTGGCCCCACCCCTGCTCCTCAAATTTGCATAAATTAATATACAATTAAGATATGTAAATTGCACACAAATGTTTGCCCTCTTTTCTGCCGATGTGCCAGTGGCCACCCTAAGTACATAGGATATGTGTAAGAATTGTTCCTTTAGTAATACAAGCATAAACATTGGAAGAGATGTTCTTCTAGACAATATGAACAATCTCAGATGTGGAGCCATGATTAGTCCTGATAAATTCTGATCATTTTCAAAATGGCCACCAAATTGAATTGCCTCAGAGGGCAATCCTCCCCCATTTAAGTCAATGGGAGAATCACTGACTTCAAGAAGGACAAATTTGCACATTCAGTGTCCTACTGCCCAAACACCTTCATCTTGCAAACTAAATCAATTAGCCCACAGGCAATGGGTGGAGTTGCCCAAGTTGCCTGTCCAGTGCTCTTGTGCCTATGGATTTCAGTTACAGTTCACTGAACTTTAGGGTCCGATATTTGGGAGAGATGCTGTTCCTGCTAGAACCTCTCTTGCTCAAGGATGTACCATTCTCCGCACTTACCATACTTGCCTGTATGAAACAGACTGAGTTCCAGTTGGCCAATTTTAATAGCTATGAATAGGAGTGTCTGCCAATGCAAGGGGGCCCGCTATTCCACTTTGTGCAAAAAAGAACCCTCCCATTTTCTGGCTTGTTTCCGAGCCTCTGTTCTCTCTTCTCCTGTGGCCTAGAGCCACAGTCCCAATGAGCCCAACATGCCATCCAGGAAAATAAACCATTTTTATTTTCTCTTGCTTCCCTGAATGGCTACATAGCCTGAGGGAACAATCAGGCCCATAAATACTAGGGACCGAGGTAAACATAATTCTATTAGAGAGTATAGCAAAGACTCTTCCTTAATGAAAATAACCTAAAATTAAAGGTGGCCAAGCTGAAAAATTTGACTTTGGATCTTCAGCATCTTACTGTATATCAGGGGATTATAGGATTTAGTGGGTTTTTTTTAATTAGTTATAAAATGTAGGTCTCGATTCAGACTCTTTCCTGCAACACAAGCTGGGAAGTGCTCAAATTCTGGGTTTTGGTCAATCTCATTACAAGTTAAGAGCCTAACTTTGCACTGGTGCAAGCTATGAAGGAGCTCCCATTCCTCAGGAACCGCACTGCAGGGCCGGCCTTAAGCAAGACCAGTAGGGGTTATGGCCCAAGCCCCACAGTTAGAGGGGGCCAATTCTGGTTGCCTCAGGTCCAGCACTCCTGAGGCCTTGGGATGGGTTATTTCTGCACAGCTAGGATTGCCGCCTATGCGAACGTTTAAGGAACACTTATGAAAAATACATGTTGCAGTCCCTGCACTGATGCCTACACCAGATGGCCAATTGTTAAAGGGTTGCAGCGATGGGGGCACTAAGTCAGGCCACATTTTGCAAGAGAAAGTCTCTCCCTCAGCACTCTGGACAGAAACGCTGTTGCCTCACAAATTTCCTTAGCTTGAAAATAATTCAGTCTATGTATACCATGTTCATGTTCTTCATGTTACTCCCAGTCACAAAGGAGAGGACGCTGGCACAAAAAGTCTGTTGATTGGTACAGAGTAGTGTCAAAGGCCTTTTGAGGACCTTGTTCTGATGAAAGACTCCTTTGCTACCAAACATAACCTGAAAACAATCAGTACAAAGAGTCATTATTTCTCTAGATTACAAATACATGCATTTTTTCTTGTTACAGTATGGGACACTTTCAGCAAATCAGACTAGAGAGTCTGTAATGTTATGTGGTACTACCCAGAGACACCTCCATCAGGGTTTTAAATCAGGTTTTCATGCAACCCATTTTGGATTCTAACTAATATTTGGATACTTATCTGGGGACCAGGTTCTCAGCTGTGCTGAGTTTGCTTCCAAGCTACTTCCCATCCCTCAGCATATCCCCTGCACAAGTGACCCTCAGCCCATGGCTTAGAGGCAGTATATGGCGCACAAGCCCATGTGAGGAGGCTTGCCGCTACAGAGAAGGAACCATCTTTAGCAGGGAGGATGCCAGCAAGGAAAGGAGAGGCCAGGGACACCCATACAGTGCATGTTCAGTGTTGGCTGTCTCCTGGACTTATCCTAACTGGAGAGAATGCCAGCATGTCAGGATGTGCAGACATAGGTGAAGTGAAGGCATTTCTCTCCTCTCCCTAGAGCAGGCAGCCATCTCTGGTGGGGAAGCTGTGGAGATGGTCACATTGGATATATGCAGTGCTGGTCATCCTGTGCAATCTCCTCACTGGAGAGGTTGCCACTCAGTCTGGTGAAGGGCAGCACTGGGCATGTGCAGGAAAAAATGGGTGCCCTCCTACCCGCAAAAATGACTCCCTCCCTCTGTCCAGCAGCCATTGGTTTTTTTGTTTCTTATTTGAATTTCTACCCTGTCCTATCCCCAAAGGCTCAGGGCAGCTTAGATAAAAATATAGCATAAAAATAAGACCCATCAAACACTAAAAGACACCCACATGAAATGATAAAAGACTCCCACCCACCCAACTCCTCCCCAAACCAAAACCTACCCCTGCCTGTTGAAAGCCTGGCTGAATAAATACGACTTACACTGCCTTTGGAAGATGCACAAGGTAGGGCTTAGATGAACCTCCAGGGGAAGGGAGTTCTATAGCTGTGGAGCAGCCACCAAGAATGTCTCTCTGCATGCCTGGGTCGTATAGACCTGAGCCAAAGATGGAACTTGCAAGAGGGTGCTCTTGGCTGATCTTAGGGGTAGCGAAGGAAGGTCCTTTATATATGTGGGGTCCAGACCATTTAGGACTTTATAGGTCAAACCCAGCACCTTGAATTGAGCCCGGAATGCTCTTGCAGCCAATGCAGAGCCTTAAGCACTGGTGTAATATGCTCCTGGAGACCCACTCCCGTCAAGAGGTGGGCTGCTGTGTTCTTCACAAACTCTAACCCCTGAACAGTCTTCAAGAGCAGCACCACGCAGAGTGTATTGCAGTAGTCCAGCCTTGAGGTAATCAAGGCATGGATGATGGTGGCCAGATCTATATCTGAAAGAAAGGGATGCAGCCTTCTCATCAGATGGAGTTGGTAAAAGGCACTGCTGGGCATGGCTGCAACCTGGTATTCCAGGTGCAGCTTGAGATCCAGGAGCAACCCCCAGGCTGCGAACCTGAGTCACCAGAGGAGGCTGGACCCCATCAATGGTGGGAGTCCCAATCCCCCCTGGTCACAGGACTGGCCAACCATCATCACTTCAGTCTTGTCTGGATTCAACTTCAGTTGGCTCACCCACATAAAGTCACCAATGGCAGCCAGGCACTGCAGGGCCTGGGTCAGATGAAAAAAATGAATACATTTGGGTGTTGTCTGCACATTGATGGCAATGCTCTCCAAATCTATGCACAATCTCACCCAGGGGCCTTAGGTACATGTTGAACAGGAGGGGAGACAAAATGGAACCCTGCGGGACTCCACAAGAGAGGGGGTAGAGGGATGATCACTACCACCTGCTGTGACCTCCCAGACAGGAATTAGGAGAACCACTCAAGAGCCGTACAGCGAACTCCTGCCAGTTTCCGCAGTTGTGTCATCAACACCTCATGATCAACTGTATCAAAGGCTGTTGAAAGATCTAAAAGGATCAGCAGGGTACCATTTCACCTGTCAATTTCTTGACCAAGATTGTCAACCAACGCCACAAGTGCAGTCTTAGTGCGATACCCAGGGCGAAACCAGACTGACATGGATCCAGGAATCCGATAAGAGTCAAGATGCCCCTGAAGCTGCCTGGTGACCACCCATTCAATAACCAAAGGCAGGGGAGCACTGCCCTACACAAAAGGAAAAAAGCATGAGGGGAAGCTGCCTCTGGCAGCCCAGGATTTCTCTCTGTCAGGAAGACCTTGCCAGATGAAGTAAGGCAGAATCATAATCTGGCTTTTATAGTGTAGCCAAACAACTTACCCTGAGCAGCGTTTCAGGAAGCGTTGCCATTTTTACCATGGGTGTTTGGGCAAATGTAATTGTGGCTACTGGGGCCAAGGCAAAGAACATCTTGATTTTTTGAGCTAACTCTGTCCTTGTGGACAATGCTACAAAACCTGAGAAAAAATGAGAGAGAGAGTGATCCCAAGCTAGCAAAGCTATCTTCCAGAACTCAGATAAATAGATATCATGTAGCTGACTGAAGTTTTAAGAGATCCTTCATCTTGCTCAACAGCTGCACAGAATATCTGTGTAGAGTAACAGGGGAAAAATAACTTCTATGAGATACTAAACACCACCTTGGCTATTTGGCTGGGGTCACACAGACAAGGTCCCTTTTTACACAAGACGCTCCCACACTTGGACACCCAGTGTCCACGTGTGGGAGTGTCCTGTTTGAATGTGGAGGTGTGTGAGCGCGCGCTCCCGGGACTCATGCACCTCTATCCCCCCCCCACACACACACACACATGGAGCAACCGGCGAAAAGGAGGGTTGCTCCATGCATGGAGGTGGTTGGAGTTGGGTGTGTGCCCATCTGCTGCCTCCCCCCACATGGTCCGTGATCCATTTTAAAAGGGCCAAGGCTTGTTCTGAATAAAGTTGTCCTTATTTTTAATTTTTTTGTTAAAAATGGAGAGCAAACATCTTTTTACCATCCTACTGTGAAGGATGTTCTAGTCAAAGCTATAAGAGGAGGTCTGGGGCCAGGGAAGCCCCACACCTGAAACCTCACTAGAACCAAATCCCCACATGGCTGTTGCTGGCCCATTCTCTCTCTCTTCCTCCACCACGGTTGGCCTGTGGGGGAATATCCTTCCCTACCCTTGCTCAGCTGCCATGTCTCCTGCACCATGCCAGTCCGAGTTGCTGTAGGGAGGAGAGGCAATGGCAGCAGCACAGCCAAGGGAAGGGGAAGAGATTCTTCTGTCCCTCCTCTTGACTTCCTGTTTCCTCTGTACCCCAGTAGAGCAGCAAGATACAGGGGCCTCCTCCCATGCCTGCCTTGACTGCTACCTCTCCACCTGGGTTGGGGGAGCAGTGGCAGCAGCAATCTCAAATATGAGTGGGGGAGACTCTCTTGAGAGAATCCAGTGTGTGTGTGGGGGGAGGGGGGGTGAGGTGTCCCCTTTTTCTTTTCCCTCCCATTAGCCACTTCCTAACATACCTGTAGCTGTGCCTTCCGAATGGGCCACATAATACATCTGCTCCTGTTCAGTTTTATTTAGGATGAAGTACACTGCTGCTGGGAGGTCATATTTACCCATCTCATCAAAACTATGGGGGAAAAAACCCAAAACTTTTAAAAAGTACAAATTGCATTAACTCCAGCTACATTCAAGCATGCATCAGTAAATTGCAGGTGTGCTAGTAAATTGCAGGTGAGTAATGTAGCCTAGTGGTTAAGGTGCTGGACTTGGACCTGGGAGACAAGGTGGTTTTACACACACATTTCTCCTGCATGTTTGCTGTTACATCCTGAACTTGCTGTGTGTTTAAATCACTCACTCAGATCTTAAACATCTGGCTTTTTGAACTTCTGCATAGAACTTCTCCCAGAACTTTTGTGTGTAAAAAGTTTTCTGGGAAAACTGCTTTGCTCCAGGAAGCTGTGGTCACTTGGTTTCCATGGCAGCCTGTCACGTCTACAGCTGCGGCTACTTTAGGATGCCTCAGGTCAGTGTTTGTGTGAAGAATGCATCCAGGAACTGCCTCAGGGCAGTGTGTGAATGAAGAACGCATCAGGAACTTACTTGTGGACTTGTAAACCCAGAAGATTGAAAAATCTGGAAATTTAAGGTGTGTGTAAAAATGCCCAATGCCAATGCCCAATGCTTCATGTCTCAGTTTAGTCATGAACTCACTGGGTGACCTTAGGAAAGTCTCTTTCAGCCTCAGTTCTCCATCTGTAAAATGGAAATGCATGCATCCCTTTCTCTCCATAAGTTCCCCTCCCCTTGTTTATCCTAGATTGCAAGACTTGTCCGTAAGTACAACTGTTCAGCACCTGGCACATTGCTAGTGTTATGTAAATAAGTACTAATAACTAGGGATGGGCGAACGCGGGTCGGAAGTTCGGACCGAACTTGACCAGTTCGGTTGACCGAACCTAACTTCTGAACTGAACTCAATTTTCGAACCGAACCGAACTGAATTTCTGAACTCGGTTCTGTTCACGCATCCCTATAAGATAATATTCCATTTAGTTCAATGGGGTTTGAATTTCCGAACTCTTTTTGGAAATTCGGAGTTCGGACCGAACTCGAATAGTTCGGTCGACTGAACTCGAATAGTTCAGTTGACCGAACCGAACTTCTGAACCGAACTCGATTTTCGAATCGAACCAAATTTCAGAACTTGGTTCTGTTTGCCCATCCCTACTAATAATAGTGCAGGGCCCTCTGCAGCTCATGTGGCTGCACCCATAGTCCTAGCCTAGAAAAGAGGAGGTAGTTGTCTCTGTGTCCATTATTAGACTACAAGCAGTTTGGGGCAGGGTCTGTTTTTTCCTCTGTTTGCACAATACTTAACTTATTTTGGATTCATATTCAATTTATGTACAGCAGTAGCGACTGAAGTGTATAGTCTGTCTTTTATCATGAGCTGGACAAAAGGGACTAGAGGCCTTGGGCTAATGTTTTTCAGAGGCCCCATTTTCTTTAGCTGAATAAAATGGGATATACTCATACTCAGTCCAGCAGGGGACATACATGATTTCATTGTTTTCTTCTTTTTAGTTTTGGCAGGAATATGATCAGACTCTCCCTTGTATATACTGTATATACTGTATATTCAGCAATTCCTAAATGTGAGCTAGAGATCTGAAGATGAAGGATACTCCTATACCATTGCAAATCCCCCCTCCCCATGTTAGCCAGTCCCTTGTGAATTGCTATTTTTCATTGTTTTCACCAATGCTATCTACCTGAATTCCCAGAATTTTTGCTCTTGAGGGTCAGTCGTCTTGTGTTTTGTAGACCAAGTGTTCCCTCTGCTGTTTCCCAGCCAAACGTCATAGCCAGCATCTGCTAATATGAAGCCCAGGCTGTTGTTGGACAAGTTAGAAATCCAGTGAGTAGCATCTCCAAGTACCGCATGTTGCAAAAACACAGCAGTCTTTGGTCCTGGAAAGGGAAAAGGTTATTTAAACTGGTACTTGAATCATTTCACTCTTCCACTCTCTTGACTCCCAGTCCCATACTCCATTCAAGAAGTGCGAGAATCATGTCCTCAAGAGGCAGTAGCTGACAATCTGATTTCTCACTGACATTCAGCGGGAATCTCTTAGGTTCGGGGACCCGTGTTCACTGCATTTCCTCCATTGCTGTCAATGGGGAAAACGCTGTGAACATGGATGGATCCCTGCATATGTCGTTTACAAGATCAGCCCTGCCCACCACATACTTGCATGTTAACTTTATTCAAGGCAAGAGCCCCATAGTTTTCTGTGAGATCACATTTCCTGTGCATGATGACACAATACATCTGCCAAACATCTTACAGATTGTATTAATCGATGGTATGGGACATTTTCACAAAGTTAAAAGAATTTCCAAATTGTAATAAATGACATCAAAGGCAACAGCAAGACTGTGCAAATGGTTTGCAGAGAAACTTGAAACCAGCCCAAATTCCCTAGGAGTCAAGATTTGTTGTGGACCTGAAAGTCCGTTCCAGTTCACCAGTGGGCACTTTCACCATAACTAAAAGACATGCAATGCAGGTGTGCATTTCACAGTTGCAAATAAGGTGGCTGTTTGTGAAAATTTGACCCACTGCACCTTCCTTACATTGTGTAAATAGACTATACCTGTGCTCCCGCAATTGTTTCTTCCATAAGGTATTCTGTAAATGGCAAGGATGTAGCCATCTTCTGTCTCAACAAAATATTCTTCACTGGGATATCCATTATACTGAATAATCTCACTCTGCAATGAGGTAAACAAAGGCTTAGTCACATGCATCCAATTCTTATAGACTGTGTGTGTGCATGTGTATGAATTCCCTGGGAAGAAACTTTGGCCCTAACCAATTACTCTGGTGGCCATGAAATATCCTGATATCACTTTTCACTTCCCCACTTCTCAGAGCTATCATGGGCTGATTCATCCTGCAAAGGGTGAATTTATGCTACCTGCAAGAGGCTCCAATGGACTATTTTGTTAGGTCATAATTGTTGCAGTAAAGCAGAATTTTGACCACACCCCTCTCACTGAGGCTAACCCTTGATATCCAGCTGGAGAAGGGCCAGGAAGGGCTGATATTTTAACAAGCTGTAGAGTTCTGCAGCAGGAATTTCTCTAGAGTACATCTGAATCAACTATCTGTGTGGATTTCTAGTAGCCCAACTGAACAGACAGGTAAACATACAGGCCAGAGAATCCTGGGACTTCCTCCTTCATTCCATGCCCCACGCTACTTCTGGAAACTGCATGCAGGGATATCACAAGGACTTTCTTTCATGCCATTTGCATTGTGGGAAATAGCCTACAGAAGTAGGGAGGGGAAGAAAATTTTGAAATGGAGGAAAATCAGAACTGAATCCAAGAAAAACCCAGTCAAAGGGTGAAAATAAATGAGATGATAGCCCTCTGGGTGTTTGCCTGCCCGTCTATTAGGTGTTTGCCAGATGTAGCCCCCACTCACTCATGATGGTGTCCAAGGACACCACAGGCCCACCATTTGGGCTAGTGTATGCTACTGCATGCCCACATTGCTATGTCTTGTTAGATTGCGTGCAGCCTTGCCTGCATCTAAGTTCACCAGCACCATAGAGTTGTACCTAGCATGGCTGCTAGAGGGGAGAAAGTAATTGCGCTCTCTCAGCTGACAGGAGGCTGTGAGAGGAGAGAACGAAGCAGAGGGTATTTTATTTTATTTTATTTTATTTATTTATTTTAGTTGGGGGGGTTGCCCTCTGATAGCTCAGCAGGTTCGGAGTGTGGGGGTGATACTGGACGCAGATCTCCACCTGGAGCGGCAGGTGGACGCAGTCGCTAAGGCTGCCTTCCGCCAGCTGTATCTCGTGCGTACGTTGCGTCCGTTCGTCTCCGGCCCGGACCTGACCTCCCTCATCCATGCCTTCGTCACCTCTAGGCTAGACTACTGTAACCCGCTCTACGTGGGGCTTCCCTTGTTCCTGGTTTGGAGGCTGCAGCTAGTGCAGAATGCGGCGGCTCGTCTCCTTATGGGGACGGGCTGTCGGGAGCATATTACACCTGTGCTCCGAGCTCTGCACTGGTTGCCGATAGCGTGCCGAGCCAGGTTCAAGGTTTTGGTATTGATCTATAAAGCCCTACACGGTCTGGGCCCCTCATACCTCAGGGACCGCCTGTCCCTCTGCGCCCCAGAGCGGCTCCTTCGGTCTGCCGGGGGTGCCTTCTTGGAGGTCCCCCGTGTTAATCGGGGGGCCACAATGGAGAGGGCATTCTCGGTGGCTGTGCCGTGCCTTTGGAACTCCCTTCCGGAGGAAGCTCGCCTGGCCCCATGCCTGTTGACATTCCGGCGAAGCTGCAAAACCTGGCTGTTCGTCCAGGCCTTTGGGGCAGTGGGAGGGTAGGGTGAGGGGTTTTTAGCTCCCCCACCTTACCCATTATTTACCCATTATTTATTATATATTTATTATATTTAGCCCTGTTTTAATATTAGTTATTGGATGTTTTAAATTGTTTTTATTGTATTTTTATGTTGGAAGCCGCCCCGGGCTGCTTTAGCAGGAGGGGCGGGGTATAAATCTATTAAATAAATAAATAAATAAATAAATAAAATAAATAAAATTTTAAAACATTTCTATCCTGCCACAAGCAGCTCTGGGTGGCTTACAATAGTAACAACAATAACAATAATAACAACTTTAAAAGGGAGGAATTAAACAGGCAACAACAGGGAGGAATTAAAAATATCCCACCCACTCACCACCCTAACCCATTCCCCTCACCCTACCCATCTTCCCCTTGAAAGCCAGACGAAACAGCCATGTTTTAGAACCGCGTCAAAACGAGGGGAGATCCGGGGCCAAATGGACCTCCACTGGCAGGGAGTTCCACAGCCACAGAGCGGTCACCAAGAAGGACCTCCCCATCGTGGCCCCCTTGGCAGACTCAGGGGACCTCAAGGAGAGCACCCCCTGATGACCACAGGGGTCAATCCAGGACCAGGGGGGTGAGGCGGTCCTGCAAATAGGTCGGTCCAAGGCCGTTTAGGGCTTTATAGGTAAGCGCCAACACCTTGAATTGGGCCTGGAAGACTACAGGCAGCCCTCCATAGCTGCCAGACAGCTAGTAAGCACCGAGACTGCCAGGCCTGGCTCTGATGAAAAAGAGAGGTATTAGCTCTACACGCTAAAAATATGAATGGGGGCTGCATGGACCAAACACAGACTCCAGCGGGCTGTCATCTCATCTGAAAACACCCTAAGAAACATGTATTTCCAGGGAAGAAGGATGTTTTATGACTTAGATGAACAATGAATTTTGTACTTCTATTGTACTGACCTGTATACATGAAACAGAGCTAGAGCTGCTAAAAGTGGATAGGTGCCTTGAAGTTTCTTTTTGACCACTTTACAACCAGGAAAAATCTATCACATACCTGTCTGTGATGCTGTAGGTATAGAGTATCCTGCTTTGGAGCCAAAGGTTGGCATAAATAGCACTGGAGATCCCTGCTAACCCTATTATTTTATGATTCTGTCAATGGGATGAGGATTCTGTCTTGCATTCTTTGCAGTGAAATGGTTGAAGTTGTCACTTTCTTTGCTGGCATACAAAGACTTAAATAGGAGGAGCCCCACCTGCTTGGGCTTCCTGTCAATTTCCTTGTTCCTTTTCTATTTGCATTACTCTTCACAACAACATGTGGGTGGAAACATCAGCCGCTATTAATCTGGGGGTGAGGGGCACAAATTCATTTGCAAAGGTGGTAATTCTTGTGAAGGGTATTGACTCGCATGAGTGAGAGTTGGAGTTTTATAGTCCTGTATGTGGTGATAGAGGGATGTGGATTGAAGGCACTTCAGTGCAACAGTTAATTCAGAGTGTTTTGGTGACTTTGAATAACTAATGCAAGCTATACTTTGGCAAGTGAGAAAATGGCATGATGGCATCACTTACAACATTCATAAAGCATTCAGGATTCAGAATGCGATTTCCTGAGGTTGCTTCTAAATTCATAATGTTCTGTAGCGTGAATTCTTCTGAATGTAGAATTCCTTGCAGTAAGTATGCCACCATAAGTAACCACCACATCTTGGGGCTGTGTGAGACAAAGCATTAGACAGTTATATGACTGGAATGCTATGAATATGAATAATATTATAGCATTATAGTATGAGCATGAATGTTGTGTTTGTATGATGCTTTACCTGCAATTATTTTATTGTCATTGCTCACTAAGGACTAAGTCCTTTTCTGTGCAAGGAGGAGGATTCTGCAGAAGCAGAACTTGTAAGACAGAGGTTCCTAAATTTTGTGTCTGGGAGCATTGCCTACTATTTGAACAATGGAACATGTGGAAATAGGCAGTAGTATTCACAGGCAGTAATATTTCACTGCCAGTATAGCAGGCAGTAATATTCCTGCTTCAGCAATATGTAGCTCAGGCAGTAATATATTTACTGGGGGCACTCAAGCTCCTTAACCAGTTTATGTTTATTTACACAATAAGAACTCTCCATAATAAGTATTTCTTGAGAATCACTCAAATACACGAGCTAAGGTATAACAATGAATGCAGACAGAACAAAAATCAATACAGAAGCAACAAACATGAAGTAAAAGATCACAGGTAAGTGTATAGTATCTAGTATTAAAAGAAAAGAAGTTACTGAAAAACTTAAACTTTGGGGTTCCTCTTAAGCTAGACTATCTACATTTATGCGGTGGAGATTTGACCCTTGCCACTCAGGTCCCTTGAGGTGTTTACGTACCTCAGGTACTTGGAAAGGGAGAGAGAAATCTTTACTCACCAGTGGCCAGATTTAAATAACAGACGACTTTATTTACATATAATAAAGGGCTTTAAGGGAAAGGAGAACATGGGATGAGACAGAATAATAAAAGGAAAAGGTTAAAATGACGGCCTCCTATAACATTACTAGCTTTCAAACCATTAGCTTCAGTTCTCAATGATTCCCATAGTTCTAACCAACAAACTCTCAGCCTTTTCAATGCTTGCAGGTTCCCGAAGGAAATGCTATCAACCCTAGTCCCTGGGTCTGTCTCCCTGTCACCCCAGGACCTGTATGCTCTAGGGGATAGTGCTTTCTCCAGTTGACAAGGGCTTCCTTTCCTCAGAACTAACTGCTTCACCTCCTCTCCCTCAAGGAAGTCAAGGAGCTTGTTTACCACCTCAGGGTCAACTGTCCCCACTAAGGGACATTCTATAACAGCCCCCCACCAACTGGTAATGAGCAGCAGAAGAAACAGCCCCTCTTTTATGAAGTTCTACAGGCCATAACTGCAGCCTAGCTGCTACAACAATATATTTTTTAACATTATATACAATTACTAAACTACTTAGCCATTTCAATTCAAAACAAAACCAAGAACTATTTACAATACTCTGTAAGAGGTAGAGTTGCCACCTCTTATAGAAATGACCCCAACACTTCCATTTTGGCCCACGGGTGTGTCAGGACCATTTCTGCAAGTGGTGGTAACTCTAGTATGAAGTTACTTAAAAACTTAAACTCTGGGGTGCCTCTTAGGTCAAACTAATTTGATTTATAAAGGAGAACTTGTATTTGGGATTATGCCTGGTAATGACTAAGCTTTAACATATCTTGAGTTAATAAAACAGAGGTAGTCCATCTGAAGGTGACCTGCTAGATGTGGAAGCAGAGGGACAGCTCTGCTTGCTGCACTCCAGAACACCCCAAAGCACCGCCAGCGGAGTGGACCGGCCAAACCCAGGGCACAAGCCGAGAGTGGAGCTGCTGCCCGTCTGCTTAGCACAGCCATGCCGCAGCTCTACTCCATGCTGGCCGTTGCCCAGGTAACACCATAGAGTTGCTGGCACTAGCCTAAAATTCCTATGGTGTGGGGGGAGGGCACCGCACGGGGGGACCGTGGCCAGGGGAACCTGCTGGGTCCATCTAAAGTGGACCTTGGCAGAGCAGATGCGAGGGTGCACTCCCAGAGCAGCTTCAGGGGATAGGATTTGCCTGCATCCATCTAAAAACACTCAGTGTAATGAGAGAAGAGTTGTTTCGCATGGCCACAGAGCAAAAAGGCAAGGGTCAAGAGCCAAGGGCTATAAGGAACTAAGCATGTGTTAGTTGCCAGAGAGACTTCTCTAGAGTCTTGACTTTGTGCACTGTTTTGTGGAGAGGTCCATCGGAGGCCAGCTCTTAGTTTCTATTGATTATTTGCCAACAGCTTCTTGGTGTCTGTCTGTCTGTCTGTCTAATCTATCTATCTCAACTTTCTCCTGCTTCCATAGCAGACATGTAGAAAGCACTTTGCAGAGTGTGGTTTTATTTACTTCAGAGAATACTTATACTGACCCCCACAGTTAATGAACGTCCCTCACTTTTTAAGTGACTTCTTTTCTCTCCAAAGTGAACTGTTAGTTTAGTTTAATCCAGTTTATACAAGGCAAAGCTAAACTATGCAAAGGAATGTGACCTAGGGGTTCCTATTCTTATTTAGTGTACAGACTTCACACATCAAGAGTATGACACAACAGGACAAACAAAGGATATTATAAAAAAATAAACAACTAACACAGTACCATGAGTGCAATATATGTCTATTGTTGTGGGGATGTTGATCCCCAGATAAGAAGATCTATCAGAAACAGTCTAGGAATTTAGGCTATTCTAATCCAAGAATAATGAAGTCTGATTTAAAATGATTTAAAAGCTTTGCTGATTCATAGAGTAAATGTCTACAATTGAATAAATGAAAACTACCATGAGAATAATGAAATACAATATAAAACCACTACAAATTGTAAAGAGGATGATGGAAACAAAACAATTGTCAAAGACAAATAATCTGTCTATAAAATATAGCATACATGACAAAAATACTTACAAAAGAAAAAATATAAGAACCTGTGAAGATGTTGAAGAGTCTCATCCAGCTTCCTTGTTTCAGCACTTAGATCCAAAAAAAGAAAGAGACTTGTTTGCAAACAGGGATTCTAAAAAGAACTTGGACCCAAAGCCAGAGAGCCAATGAAATGGCTGAGGCACCAGCTTTTTGTTCCCCTCTTTCGTCACTATTCTTGGACCTCAGTAATCCATTTCATTGGTCAAAACTGTTACTAATGCAACTGGGGTTGTTTGCTATAATATAAGGTTTTGTTTTGGCTAGTAAGGTGCCAATTTCCTCCTTTTACCCAGAACTGTGCCCAGTGCACCTAGCCTTGAAAGATACTGGGGTATGCTGTTCTACTCTCTTGGAGTGACTTATTACCTCTTTCTGAGGGAACATGGGAGCACTCTTTCACCTACAAAGTTTCTAGGTCCACACAATATTAATCAAGTATGGGACAAAACCTGATGTTGGGGTTTGGGATTTTTTTTTTCTATTGCAAGGTTCTTGTGGAGAACAGAAAGGGTCAAGTTTGTTTTGGGCAAGGCTCTTGTCTACAACTCAGATGGGTTTCTGTTATCTGTTTTTGATGGGGTCCTCCTGGAGGCTAATTATCAGTCAATTGTTTGGTCCTTGAGGTGAAAGGAAGGTTTAGGATAGGATTTTTAAAAAAGGAATGCATACAGACTGAACCAGGTGAAGCTCATGGTAATGAAAATGTTTAGATTAAGACTTTTATGCCCATGGTCACACAGGACGGATTTTGAGAAGCAGTATTGCAAGGTTCTCCTGTTGTGTTTTCATGCCTCTGGAGCTGGAGAGATATTGAATGACTGAGGAGTAACCAACCACTGCCCCACTGGCCCGCAGGCACCCCTTTTCATCCGTTATTGTGTGGCTTAGCTAGTATATTAGATTTAATGAATGCAGTTCTATTTAGAAACTTCTTAAATTAGGTAAAAAGCTGTCAAGTTACTAATACACTTTTACTCCTGTTTCTGTAGCAGACACAACACTAAAAAGTTTGAAAACCCAGGCTCTAAAAAAAATTGACCCTTCACACAGAATGATCCACCTTGTGGAATTAAAACTGCTTTTCCTAGATCTGACGCCATAGCACAAAAGGCTCACATTCTGCTAGCAGGTGTTAAGTAATTGCATTTTCCCAACAACCAAGGCACAGAGTTAGGAGTTCATTAATCCAACCCACAAAGAATCAGCAGGACAGGTCTTAGGATGCCAATCCAGAATTATTGTAAAGTATTTCTAAGCACTGGGCACCACAGCACATGGAATCTACTGTTAAAAGCACAAAGACATCAATCCTAAAATGCAACATATGAAAAAAGCATATGTTTAGTGTAATAGAAAAGTTAGAGCTGGCAAAAAAAGGACAGGTATAATAAAAAATAGTGGATCATGCCACAAGTTGGTGCTAAAGTAATTCAGGTGCTGGCCCAGGAAGAGTATCGTGCCTAATGCCTATCAGCTGTGGAAACCTAGAGACTCATGGGTATTTAAGGGCCAAGCCCTCAGTTTACAGGGGGGAATACTGGACTGAGGCGCTGCAGTCTTGAACTTTACATGGAAGTTGGAGAAGAAAACCAGAATGGAGCTGCTCTGAGTCTGGACCAAGCACAGGCAGGCTAACAGCCTCAGGTGGAAGCTACTAGGAGGACTGGTTTGTATGAACTCTGTGAATCAAGTTTGACCTCGTATGAGCAGGACAAGTCTAACTTAGGTTGGTGGTATGGGCTGGTTGTAGGGGAGGTTGGAGGCCAGATTTAAAGGCACCCTATGTGCACCTACACTTATTCCAGGATCGGTGCCAGACTATGAACTAAAGAGCATGCTTATTCTATGTAGTGGGGCCATGAGCTAGATTCTTCAGTATACCCAGGTCCTCCAGTGAGGGAGGCTTCCTCGCTGCTATAGTTACTCCCGATAGGTAGCCCCATAGGTGGGGCTACGTATGGTGAAGGCTCGAAAGCTGCAGCTGGGGCAGAATGCGGTGGCCCGGCTCCTGGTGGGGCTGGGCTGCTGGAAGCACATTACACCAGTGCTCCGATCTCTGCACTGGCTGTCAATAGTCTTCCGGGCCCAATTCAGAGTGTTAGTTTTAACCTATAAAGCCTTACACGGTCTGGGCCCTGTCTATTTGAGAGACCGCCTCACTCCCCGGGTTCTGGACCGGCCCCTGCGGTCATCAGGGGGTACCTTGTTGGAGGTCCCTCGGGTTTCCCAGGGGGCCATGCAGGACAGGGCGTTGTTGGTGGCCATGCTGCGCCTTTGGAATTCCCTCCCGGTGGGGACCTGTCTGGCCCCGAACCTCCTGGTTTTCCATAGGAATTGCAAGACCTGGCTGTTCCGTCAGGTGTTTGGCCAGGGAGAAGGTTTAAGGGTGGATGGGGGTGTGTGGTTTTTTTTTTTCTCTCCTCATTTTTTATTATATGATGCTTTTATATATTTTATTGATTAATGTTGTTAGCCGCCCTGGGCTGCCTGTGGCAGGAGGGGCGGGGTATAAAATAAAATAAATAAAATAAAATCTGAAATCATAAAACAGTCCCTCCAAGTCTTTTTTTTTTGTTTATGTGATGCTTACCACCCAGCCACTAAGCTGGGGCAGTAACCCATTTTCTAGGGTGGGCAGCAGGTAGAGCCATGAGGGAGTCCTTAGGTTGCCATCTCTTGACCCTCAAGTCAAGTCATATTTATTTAGCGTGGCCAAAGGCCATTGCTCATCAAACTAAAAATCACAGGCCACTCAGGCTAATAATATACATAAAAGAAAACAAAAATCACGCATTCTAATCTTACACAATTCCAAAAGAACAATCAGGAGGCTACATAACAATAATCCTCTTAAAGGAAGATAAATACCTGATACAGGGAAACCAAAGCCCATAACCAAGATTCAGAATACAGCAACAACAAGGCAGACCAAGGCAAAAAGCGGGACACAGCAAAATCTCCTTCAACCCCCCTAGACACCCTTTTATCTAATAATCCAGAAACATAGGTTCATCGGGATTACCATACCCAAGGCCCACATCTTTTTTATCACAAGATCAATATCACTTATGGATATATTTCCCAGTAGCCAGTCCTATTCTCCACAATTTATACCCCGAAAATGGAGAAAATTATTCCTCATCACAAAGGCCTGAAGGAGAAACTTGACCACTCCTGCGATAACTTCAGGGGAGAGATCTCCCAATAAATATTTTTCCAGTTCGAAAGTGGTTCTTCCTGGGACTTTCCTCAAAAATTCCCCTAAACAGCACTCCCTTAAGGGATCATACAACCTACAATAGATCAAAATATGCCCTACTGTCTCAATTTCAGTGTTGTCAAAAGGGCAGAGCCGAAGATAAAAGGGGATAGCCAAGAAGTGTCCCTCCAACAGCTTAGTCGGCAGGGTATTAATCCTAGCCACAAAAAAAAGAACCTTTCTCTAAACCATGTAAGAGACGATAAATAAGAGGCCAAATTTCCTTTATATGGAGCTAAGCAAGAATAATTACTCAAGGACTGAAATTCTGTTACTGTAGCCAAATCTCCCTGCTTATCTAGATCCTCCAAGCGTACTAATACTTCAGCCTTGGCGGCTTTGAAAGTTTTATTTAACAAATAAGAAGTTGAGAATCCTATTCGATTTAAGTGTATCCAACACCTTCATCTGCCAGGGGCTCAGATAACTGTCTTGTTGGAAATATTCCAATAAACCTCCCGGGGAATAATTTACAGTCCTCAGCCATAATGTTAATGCTTGCTTTAATACCAGACATCGCAGGGAATATTTGCCCAGTACCAGCCTCAAGGCAGCCACAGGTATACAACTTATAGCTTTCAATAACGCTCTAAAAATTTAATCTGTATGAGCTCAAGCCTACCTTCCATAGAAATGGCCCATACAGCCGCTCCGAACAATAGTTGAGTAACCACCTTGGCCATAAAAACTCTTAAGGCTGGAATAATGACCCCCTTTTTGCTAGAATAAAAAAAACATAAAATATCTGCAGAAGGGCCCTTGGCTCTTAATACAGCCTACTTTAGATGATAATTCCACCCCCGTTTAACAGAAAAAAACAATCCAAAATATTTATACCATCCGACCTGTTCAATCGGATGGTCCTTGATGTACCAGACAAATTTATGGGAGGCTTTGGAGAACATCACTACTTTGGATATTATTATTATACTACTTTATTATAATTTATTTCAAGATGATTTGAATCACAATAGTTAGCAAGAGCAGCCAGTTGTCTATTAAGGCCCAGACGTGTCTGTGACAACAACACCGCATCGTCTGCATATAACATGCAGCCTATATGGTGAGAAGCCAATTTAGGTGGAAAAAATTTCAGATCTACCATAGTAGGGATAAGATGATTTATAAAAATAACGAACAATGAAAGGGCCAATAAACATCCCTGTCTTACACCAGACGAAGAAGTGATCTCCTTGGAGAGAGTGCCTGCCTCATTAACTCTAATATTAATTATAGTGTTTGCATATAAAGCCCTAATCAAATGAAGTAAGCGAGGGTCAATATGAAGAGCAACCAATTTCTCCCAAAGAATTTTTCAATCAATGAGGTCGAAGGCAGAGCAAAAATCGATGAATGCCACAAACAGTTTCCGGTTTACTTGGGTATATTTACTAATTAAATGGTCCAAGACCAAGCAATGATCAACGGTAGACCAGCCAGCTTGGAATCCAGCCTGTTCAGGCCATAGGATTTTCTGGTTTAACATCCAATTTTTCAGACGCAGCAGTAGATATTTGGCGTACAATTTGCCAACAACCAACAACAAACTGATAGAAAGGTAATTATCTGGCTTCCCTCTATCACCTTTTTTATATACAGGGATCACAATGGCCCTTCCCCAATCTGACGGGACTATTCCCGCTTTATTGATGTTATTAAAGAGTGCCACCAGAATAGGGATCCACCAATCCCTGAATCTTTGAATAAACTCCAGAGTGATTAAATCACATCTCTTGACCCTTGAACTCCTTGCATAGGCTAAAAAGGGGAGTATTAGAGTCAATTCTGCAAGAAATGTCAACTCTATGCAGGACTTCCCCTCCTACTTGGGGTTGGTTTGTTTCATACCAAACATGTACTTGTTTGCTGCCACTAACTTAAATGTTGTTGGCACACCCCCCAAGGAAGACATGACACCATAAGTGGATTTTAAAAAATGGCTGCACTCTTTTATTCAGATTGAAAGAATTCTGATTTCTGAATCGTAATGGTGGGGGCAATTCGATTCTGTGAATTGGGTCCACCACCCATAATTACCATATAACTATAACTCGAGGATTGGCCCGATATCCCATCGGGTGCCAATCCCTCTTAACTTTAAACGTCTCCCCTTCCCGCTACAAAGATCATGGGAAGGGGACAAGAGCCCATGTGGGCCCGGGAAGGAGGATAGTGCCCTCAAGCCGGGGACAGTACATGTCCCTACGGCCTTCGCAGTCACTTCTCCCAAGGGGTTGACTCTGCCGCTTGCCATACCCTGCTATTACGGCTGGGCTCCCCTCATCTCTTATGGAGATGCCCAATCAAATATCTACCCTACCTAACTTTGGTGCTGGACCCCTGTAGAGTGCGACAAATCAACTAGGCAGCAATTAACTATCTTATTTGGGTAATTCAATCAGCCAGATGTACCCCCAACACTATGAGGAAGGCGAAAAAATGAACAACAACAAACAAACAAGGGGCCAAATAAGTTGTTCACCAAAAATTCCTTCCTGGCCCTACTAAGCAA
The DNA here is from genome assembly GCA_003113815.1 of Sphenodon punctatus. Lineage (NCBI taxonomy): Eukaryota > Metazoa > Chordata > Lepidosauria > Sphenodontia > Sphenodontidae > Sphenodon > Sphenodon punctatus. Next base: position 101,937 of record QEPC01014088.1, on the reverse strand, counting down.
CCACTCGGTCCCAGTGTTGCATGGGCAGGTGGGAGGGTGCTGTCTTTTTTCGCCGCCGCCTCTGCTCTGAGGAGACGTGCGGCCGGCTTCAGTTTTTCTTCACTGCCCTTTTTGGGCGGTGATCCAATCAGGCGCCCGATCGACGCTTCTCCCGGTGAGGGTTGCCTGGCAACCCTGGCCGGGTCAGTCTTCCTTTTCCGCCATGCTGGTATTTTCCTCTCCACCCCCTCCCCTACTGCAGGGTCAGATACTCCTGCAGGGAGGGGGTGGCACACATTCGGCCACCGCAAGAAGAGTGAAGGGGATGTGACACCCCTACGCAACCCCCCCAACCATCCATGTTGTGCCCCCTTTCCCGCTGGGAGAGGGGCGCGACAAATTGCCTTTGCAGGCAGTGTGCCTGCAAAGGAGCAATTGTCGGCGCACCCCCCAAGGAAGACACAACACCATAAGTGGATTTTTTAAAATGGCTGCATCTTTTATTCAGATTGAAAGAAGTTCTGATATCCGAATCATAATGGTGGGGGCAATTCGCTCCTGTGAATTGGGTCCAGCATCCATAATTACCATATAACTATAACTCGAGGATTGGCCCGATATCCCATCGGGTGCCAATCCCTCTTAACTTTAAACTTCTCCCCTTCCCGTTACAAAGATCATGGGAAGGGGACAAGAGCCCATGTGGGCCTGGGAAGGAGGATAGTGCCCTCAAGCTGAGGACAGTACATGTCCCTACGGCCTTCGCGGTCACTTCTCCCAAGGGGTTGACTCCGCTGCTTGCCATACCTTGCTATTGCGACTGGGCTCCCCTCATCTCTTATGGAGATGCCCAATCAAATATCTACCCTACCTAACTTTGGTGCTGGACCCTTGCCACATAGGGACTGGCAAGACTCCTTGGACAGTCCCGACCCCCCACCTATACCAACTCTACTAAAACCTCTCTTAACTTTTCCCTCAACGCCGCCAAGTACCATTCATTCCCAGTGTGGGTCAAATGGACATCATCAGCTCTATACAAGTCTACCCTCCTATGTGTGATGGCTCGCTGTGAAATCGTTACTCCTCCCACCAGTCTCAGCCATCTTCCTGTCTCCCACTGTTTTACTGGTTTTGTCAATCTTACGTGGTGGCACGCCGTGCCCCCAGGATATTCTCTCCACCCACTCATTCCATAAAATGGTCACCCCTGGAAACATGTCCTTAATTGCCCAAATGTCTTTCAACATTTGGACCCCCTTTTCCTTTACTAAGTCGTTCTCCCCGAGATGAATTACTAATATGTTCGGCCTAGACTCTACCTCCCGATTCAGCGTGGGAATCAACTGCCTCCAACGCATGCCTCCACGGCCCATCCACTTGATCTGTGCATAAGCTGACAAGCCTAGTTGGGTTTCCCAATGCGAGTTCTCTGCCGCCTTGCTGGCCCATCGAACCAGGCTATGACCCACGATCCAGACCTTGTGTTTTTTCTGGCACCTAGGACCTGAGGAAACAAAAATTCATTGTTGATAGGCAGTGGGGACCTGACATATGCCCTGTATGCCCTGCTACGCCACCTGCCTATGGCCTGAACATCTTGGCCTCTCAGACCTGCCGCAGCAAAACTGGCCGCACCTATCCGAAATGAATGGGTCCCAAACAGCCCCACTGGTAGGCCAAGGGCTGCGAGGGAAGCCTGCATAAGGACGTCAGCTGATATCTCGTAAGAGGGTTGGCATCCCCATGCCGAAACAGCACCCCAGGGATGGTGGGCCTCACAGCCAAGTAGCGTGACAGGGCCCAGATGGGGAAAAGCTCCAAATTCCCTGGTTGGGCTAAACACACAGTGACTCCTCTTCCCTGCTGATTGGTCTTGGAACGGCGCAGGCGTAAGGCTAACTCATGTTGCCTGATAACAACATCTTCTATGGCGATGGCCCTATTGGACCTGTTCCTGGCAGAATCCGCCACCAACTCACTTACCCTGAAGGCGCCGAAAAAGGCCACTGTGAAGGCGGCTGTAAACAGCCTGATTACAAGGTCTGATGAGCAGATGCGGGGCAAAGTCCCGCACATGTTCACCAACAATTGTGGTGTAATGGGCGGCCTGGAATCTTGCAGAGTACCCCACTCCCTAGCCCATGATTCCAACATGCGCCGTGCGAAAAACCCACGGTCAGGCGAGGGGTAGCCTGCTAACCAGCTCATAAAGACTACTTCCGCCAGCTTTACACTAATAGTGCCGACCGCCTCACCCTGTCACCTAGTGACTCGCATGAACTGAAGGACCTGCTGTTCCGGAATAGGGAAACCCGTATGCCAACCCTGAGATAAACGAAAGCCCTGGAATTTGTTGAAGGACCTTTGGTGCATGGCCCTGGTGCACGGCCCTGGTGCACGGCGCCAAGGATCCCTGGACAGGGTTATAGAGGTCTATGATCCAAGGCTCCACGCCTACTGTGGTAAGGTCTCCGGGTTCTGCCTGGCTCCAGGTGCAAGTGAGTGAAACCACTCCATCTGGAAGCGAGATATGGCATCAGCCACCCTGTTATCAACCCCAGGCACATGCCGAGCCTTGAATAGGATGTTGTTGTGTAGGCACACCAACACAAACCTTCTAATTAGCCCCATGACCCACGGCGATCGGGAAGATTGAGAGTTAATTATATGGACTACGGCTTGGTTATCGCACCAGAAGGTCACTGTGTGATTAGAGAACTCCCCTGTCCACAGGTGGACAGCTAGCACTATCGGAAAGAACTCTAAAACTGTCAAGTCCCTGGTCACCCCATGTTCCACCCATTCAGGTGGCCAGGGGGCTCCACACCACCTGTCCCTGAAAATCAAGCTGAACCTCATCCCCCCAGCCACATCTGAGTGGACTTGTAGCTCTGCTTCTACCAAGAGTTCCTCCCTCCACAGCGCCACTCCATTGAAATCCGCCAGGAATGACGACCAGACATCTAAATCATCCTTCATCTCCCGGGTGACCCGTATATGGTAATGGGGCTGCAGCGAGCTGGTTAACCTAGCATACAGTCGGGACAGGAAAGCTCTGCCTGGGGCCACCACTCTGCATGCAAAGTTCAGGCTCCCAATTAAGGACTGGAGCTGTCTCACCGTGACCTTGTGGGCCAACCTACAGACGGCAATTTTTGATTGTAAATCATCCAATTTGTCATCTGGCAGCCGGGAGAGCCCCTCGATCGTATCAAGCTCAATCCCCAAATACTGCAGGGAGGTGGCCGGGCCAACTGATTTCTCCAGTGCCAATGGGATGCCCAAATCATCTGCTAATTCCTGAAAGGATTCCATTAACTCCCTACACTCGTTGGTCCCAGCGCCGCCGATGAAGAGGAAGTCATCCAAATATTTGGTGACTTCCCCTCTGCCTGCACGTCGCCGGATCAGCCATTCTATAAGCGTGCTAAAACGCTCGAATGCTGAGCAGGAAATTGAGCAGCCCATTGGCATCGACTTATCGAAATAAAACTGCCCTTGAAATGAAAGCCCCAGTAGATAAAAACTGTCTGGGTGCACCGGTAGCAAACAGAAAGCGGACTTCACGTCGCACTTTACCAGAAGTGCACCCGGCCCTTTGCATCTCACCAGTCCCACAGCTGCGTCAAATGAAGTGTACTTCACTGTAGCTAGTTCCTTGGGGATGGCGTCATTAACCGACCTCCCCTTTGGGTATGACAAATGATGAATCATAAGGAACTCGCCTGGTGCTTTCTTGGGAACTACTCCCAATGGGGAGACTACCAAGTCAGTAAAAGGTGGCACCCCGAAAGGACCGACTAGCCTACCCTCGGCACACTCTTTCTCTATCTTCGCTCTTACTACCTCCTCCAGGCCCATCACTGACTTCAAATTAGGTGCGGCTCTATGCGGCTGGACTTCTCCTACTGGAATGCAAAATCCCTCTCTGAACCCCCTGATAACATAGTCTACCTCCGCCTTGTCCAGATGGGATTCGAGGGCCGCCACTAGCTGCTCGAACCTAATTGGAGTTGGGGCCCTTTGCATGAGCCGTCTGATCCGTTGCCCCCTGCCCTCCCTTTCCCAATGCTCCTGCAGGGGGCCTCCCTTTATTGCTCTGCTTGACCCTGGGGCACGCTGCGGCATTATGCAAACCGGCACAGTTGGGGCATGAGTGCTTGAACCTACACATTGCATGGGAACATTTCCCTGTGCATTCTAACTCAAAGCACTGATTCGATTGGCCCACCCCAGGCCGCTTGCCGTTGCCACGAAAAAGGTCATTGGCCGTTGCCACTTCGCCTTTTGCCAACAAGTGGCCACTGTGTGACCTGGGTGCTTTAGCTGTGTCCACCATACAATCCAACCATAGGTCGGGTGCATGAGTGTCCCAGCGCATGCCCGGGGTGAATGCTGCCTGATGCCGGAACTCCTCATCGTATCAGAGCCAGGCCCCAGGTGGTCCCGACTTGTATGCTCTGCAGACTATATCTCCATACTTGAGAAGCTCGAGTGCCCTACCCGGATACACCTGGATCATCACCCCCTGATAGATTACGAAGGCTGCTGTGCTGTCGAGTTAGTCCAGTTCTTGTCAGCCTTTGGGCACTTAAAGTGCTCCTTCTCTTTCTTATCCTCTGCATCTGCTGGGTCTACCAGTGGGTCCCGAAACAGGAGGGCAAATAAGTCTATAAACTCCCCCCTCCAAATCTTCTCCCGGGTGGCTGGAAGCAGGTGAGCCCCAATAGGTGGTGACACTGCTGCATATCCCACCTCAGGGAACATATACTGCCCCATCCCGGGGCGTTGAAGGTCTTTGGGGGTCACCTGAACCCCCTGCTCCCCCCACACCTGAAGTGCCTGTCCCACTTGCAGGGGTGCTAAACCCGCGCCTGCGGCCAACCCCCCTGCCCCAGGCGGTGCCGGGCGGTAAGCCGGCACCCAGGTGCCATTCCACCATACTAATTGGGTGGTCGCCTCCCTCGTTGCTCCGGCCCCACCCCCTACTGGTCCCGTCTGTTGCCCTTGGGCCATGCCGGGTTGATGCGACATCCCCGCTGTGACCGGCGGACTATTGGGAGGGTTCAGTCCCTACCACCCCAGCGGGTTCACTCCCCACCCTGGTAAGGGGCATGCCCAACCCACCGGGGCCGCCGCTAAAGTGGTGGATGAACTTCCTACCATACCCCCGGCTGTCCCGGCTGTCAGTGCCGCTGCTCCGGACCCACTGCCACCTTGTTGGTCCGCCATGGCGGAGATGGCCTGTTCAAGGGCTGCCACCCATTGTCACAGTTCGTCGTCGCTGGTGTTCTGCTGTGCAGAGGGGAGGAAAGGGGGGGCAGAGCCCTGCCCCCAGGCCTCCCCTGACACCTGCCCCCCCGGTACTATTGGCAGGGGCACTTCTGCCGGTAAACCATCTCCCACTGTCACCGGCTGTCACTGAGGGGCCTACTGCCCTTGCTGGCTTTGACATGGGTTCCCCTGTACCCTGGGAACTATCTGTTCTACCCCACTGCTTCCCATGCCTCCCTCCGCCAGTGGCTGCCACTGTGGCACGAACTTCCCTGACTGGCTAGGCCATGGGTTGCAGTAAGACGTGGTGACCACCTGCCCCGCCGCACTGTTCCCAGTATAACCCGGCCCTTCTGAGCCATTTGTGGGTTCTGGCTGGGCATGTGCCGGCACTGTCAACTCCCCTTGGGGGTCCACCCGTGCCCACCTTGGCACTGGGGGGTCCTCGATATACCACGCAGGTGACTTTGTCCTATGGCCGCCCCTGCGCAGTGGTGGGGGGGAGAGGCCAGAGGGTCCCTCTGACTCCCCTTGCCCAAGACCATCCACCCCTGGTGGACCCACACTTGTTCCCCCCATACTGCGCAAGAGGGCCTCACAGCCCTCCAATCGCTCCCTTAATGAGGGTTCCCCTCTGGGAGGGGGCTGATCACTAGCCTCCCTTTCCTCAACAGCCTGCGTTCCCCCAGGCCTGGCAACCCTGGCCGGGGCAGTCTTCCTTTCCTGCCATGCGGGTATTTTCCTCTCCACCCCCTCCCCTACTGCAGGGTCAGATACTCCTGCAGGGAGGGGGTGGCACACATTCGGCCACCGCAAGAGGAGTGGAGGGGATGCAACCCCCCTCCGCAACCCCCCCCCCAACCATCCATGTTGTCCCGCTGGGAGAGGGGCGCGACAAATTGTCTTTGCAGGCAGTGTGCCTGCAAAGGAGCAATTGATCCCAAGCAAGACGAAAAAGAGATGCTCATATGTGTACATAAACTCATCTCAGTGACTGAGCACCCTGTTTCCTGCAGCCTGGATGAAGGCATCACAATGACTCTTGCACCCTTCCTCACTTTCCAATTTGCAAGAGGTTGGTGGGCCAGAGTAAAACCAGGAGAGGCCCATGGCCTCACCAGTTCTGAGAAATACACACAATATCCAGGTGATGCTGGCAGACTCCTTAAGAGAGTTGACTTTTTTCGCAAGTGGACTTCTCGTATCCATCCTTAAAAGTTTGCTGGGGGCCTGTAGGAGACCCATCCTATCTAAAGTATATGGGTATTGCTCAATAAGAACCAGGGAAGTTTGCAAAAGAGCCTTAAAAGAGCTCCGTTAACATTTTGCAAGACTTGCCACCCAATCTATTCAACCTATAATCTCTTTGCTATAATACCTATATAATACCTTCTTCTAGCACTATTGCTACTTTCTCTTTTCCTAGCTGAGGTTGTTTGCTTGTCAGTTTTCTCCAAGCTTGGATCATTTCACGCTCCTCCTGTAAACAGTCTACCCACCATTTTCATAGTCATCCTTTTGTTCTCTTCCTGAAGAATCTGGTTTAATTTTTGAATTTTAATTTATTTAAATAGTTTTTTTCCTACCCTGCCCCTTCTGCCACAGGCAGCTCTGGGCGGCTTACAGTCCATTAAATACAGCAATAATAAAACTAAAAAATAAAACATAAAAGGAGGACACTAAAATAACCCACCCCCACCCACCCTAACCCACTCCCCCTACCCAGTCACCCTTCTCCCCCGGCAAATGCCTGGTGGAACAGCCAGGTCTTACAAATTCTCTGAAAGGAGGGGAGATCCGGGGCCAACCGGGCCTCAACCGAAAGGGAGTTCCACAGCTGTGGTGTGGCCACTGAGAATGCCCTTCCCTGTGTGCCCCCCCCAGCAGACTTGGGGACCTTGAGCAGGACACCCCTGGATGACCGCAGGGGCCGATCCAGAACCCGGGGAGTGAGGCAATCCCGCAGATAGGTAGGGCCCAGGCCGTTTAGGGCTTTATAGGCCAAGACCAACACCTTGAATCTGGCCCGGAAAACTACCGACAGCCAGTGCAGAGAACGGAACATCAACGTAATATGCTCCTGGCAGCCCAGACCCAACACATTCTACATCAGCTGCAATTTCTGAGCTGTCACCATGGGTAGCCCCACGTAGAGCACGTTACAATAGTCCAACGTAGAGGTGATGAAAGCATGGATGATGGTGGCCAGGTCAGAATCTGAGACATACGGCCAAAGCCATCGCACCATATTTGGCTCCCTGGTGACAAGCCCACCTCCCACATCCTGGTGGGATTCTCTTTATCCATCCTTTATAAATGACCATGCTACCGCAACCTTTTCTCTTGCAGCTTCTTTCTGATGTTGCAGACTGTAGTCTCATTCCTTATGACATTATTCCTCATGGGGTCCAGCAACAGCACAACCTTCACTGCTCTCAAATATCCTATTTCTAACTCCAGCTAGCATCATACATAACTACAGCCCCACAAAAGCCTCCACCCTGACAAGCATCAATCATGCTTACCTACCTGCCTACATTACATTCCCACAGCTTCTACTCGCAGTAGAACTGCACTAAAGGTGAATTGTGTGTCTCATCTGTGGTAGTTTAGCTGCGCCTGTAGTGATCAGAGTCTTTCATTTCCTAATCTTTAAAATAAAAAATGGAATGAAGGGAAATGCATTTCTCAGCCATTTCAAACACTGATCCACCCTCCCCCTGCTTAATGCACAGAAAACATATAAGAATTATCACGAACGCTTCACAAATAAAATCTCAAAAGGTGCCCGGAATCAGTACACTGCTCTAGGGTGTTAACAAACAAGATAATAGCCCACACCAAGTGGGTGTCCACCTGCCATTTATTAGGTGTTCATTCCCCACCAGCCATGTGGCCACCACCCACGCAGCCCTGACTCATGGCAGTGTCCCAGAGCATGCAGAGTCCACCGTGAGAATGTGGGCTAATGTGCATCAAAGAAGCCAAGAAAGCTAATTCCCTAGGGAATTTATAGAAAACCCCACCCACAACTCACAATAGCAAACCAACAGGTGGGGATACCTTAAACAAACAAAATGATCTTTGCAAAATGATGTTGCCGTAAGATACATTGGGTTGTTAATTGTTTCTTACAGGTTTTCAGGAGATATTATAAATGTTCCATGTATGGAGGATATGTAAAACTTGGAGACCACCCACCTGTTTTGTAATCTTTCCCATTATTTCACTGGTGCTGTTGATAAAGACCACAAGATGGTCTGAAACACAGTGTGTCCAGCACGGTATAGTTTTATTTGTAGTGTTGGTGTTCCTAATTGATTGTATATGTTTTTGGAGTGCTAGTGAGTACCCCGATTGGATTTCCATGCCTGTGGATACATATCTGTTTTGAGATTCATTGTTGTTTAAATTTATTAAAAATATGTGATTTTATGAATGCTATGTTTGTTTAAGGTATCCCCACCTGTTGTTTTGCTATTG
>QEPC01014088.1:57090-81254 GCA_003113815.1 Sphenodon punctatus | reverse complement strand
TATTTCATTGGTTTCAATGGGGACACAGCGCCCCATTGAAACCAATGAAATAAATCCGGTACCGGCATACCGGATTTAATCCGGGAATCCGGTTTTCGTAGAACCGGTAACCGGTAAATCCGGTAGCCGGTAATGGGCCCGGGGTCCCACCACTACTGAACACAGTACTCTAGATGTGGTCTTACCAGAACCCTATACAGAGGCAACAATACCTCACTTTTCCTGCTGGCAATACCACTCCTAATACATCCCAGGATAGCATTTGTCTTTTTACACCTGCATCATATTGACAACCCATAGTCATTTTATGATCAGTTATAACCCCCATGTCCCTTTCCTCCTTTGTTTCCAACTGATGAGTTCCTAGCTGGTAATTAAACTTCTTATTATTAAACCCCAAATCATAACCTTGCACTTTACACAAGTACATTTCATCCCATTCTTAACACTCCAGTCTATGAGTTCATCCAATTCATCCTGTATAATTTTCCGATCCTCCTCTCCTTTGACAATTCCTCCCAACTTTATATCATTAACAAACTTCATTAACACACTCTCACTTCCCTCAGCAAGGTCAGTTATAAATATATTAAACAAGATGGGTCCCAAAACAGATCCCCGAGGAACTTCACTAACAACCCCGCCCCCCTCTCAACACAACCCCCCACTTCCTCTTTACCTTGCCTTTACATTGTTTTAAAATGGATTTATGTATTAAATTAATTTAATATTTATCATGCTTTGATGTGCTCTGAATGCCATTTGGCAGGGGGAAAACTATAAAATAATTAATTATCGATTGTCAATTATTAATTCTGTTTGTCATATAAGGAGAGGCATTATTGCTTCTCTCATCCTGTTTGGAACCACCAATGTCAACATTAATTCAGCTTTGTCATAATATTTTCTGTATCTGGGCCTTGCAGGCTAAACCTTCTGTTCCCCTAGATATCTTGGGGAACAATGGATTGTAAGGGTATTTAAACTCTGTGTGGCAGCCCGGGGCTCTACCTTCATTCAGGAGGGTGTCGTAGAACAGTTTCTTGGGGAAACTGCTCTCTTTCTTGGTTGCCACGTAAAGTTCCTGTGGCCACAGTCTCTCAGAACAATGCTTTGATGGGCACTGCAGCCCTAAGGGGTTTCTAGTCTGTCCTCCACCTCCCCTACAGCCAGCCCAAATCCTCAGTGGGGCTTCTCCCAGCTGCAGTGGGTCCCCAAGCAAACACACATTTTAACATAAAGACAATCCCATCTGGGAATAAAGTAAAGGCTAGATCCCACCTGGGAAATGAAGGCTCCTTCTGCATTAAGCAGGTCCCAAGCTCTGCAGATTCCTACAATGTAGGCAGGCTTCCTTTTCAGCCCTGCCTGTCATGAAGCTCTTTTCTGACACTCCTTATTTGGCTCATTGTCTGGTGTACTTGAGACTTCCCTGCGCCTCAGCCAAACCAAATGCCAGGAGTTTACAGCCTGCAACACACAGCCCTTCTCTCTGGCTTCTCACTCTCCAAACAATGCCCCCTCCTACATGTGCTGCCATTACTTAGCTACAGCTGCTCAGTTCCACTTAGGCAACCAGTCTGGGCTCTCAAAGGGCACTCAGCCTAAACAACCTGTTCTCTTAAACACAAGTTGCAGCCCAGTCCATTTCGAGGCCAGTGTGGAGGGGTTCACTGAGACTACTCTGTCACACCCCCACCCTCATGAAGATAGGTCCTATGAAAGGACCTTGCTAACAAAACAAAGAGACCTCAACCCCAATGGCCGGGGTGGGGACCGGTTCTGCCCATCTCACCGGCCCCCATCCCTGGAATACAACACGACGTGAGCAGAAGACAGATGGGGAAAGACAGGCACAATGACTGCCTCCCAAGGTTCTCACGCATCACACCAAATTAACGACACCAACTGAATCCCATGAAGATAACATCCCATGTGCAATTGTTTTTCAGTCCACAAAACAAAATTAGTTACTATTTACATCAATGCTTGAATTCTTCCGTCAATTGGTGTGGGGTCCCTCTTGTCTAAATGCACATTTCACACAATCATTCTGTTTTTAATATTTCGCAACATCAGCATGGTCCATATCGCACTAATCACATTCACACACCAGGGCTTGTTGTGAAGGTTTTGAGACCCTAGTCACCGTATGCAAACTTGAGTCATTATCAAAGAAACCACAGAGTACATCTGCATTAATGACCATGGCCTTGGTCCTACACATCTTTCCCACCCTGATGGGCCCCACTGCAGGTTTTCTAATAAGATGTTTCCTCACTGGCTCTGGTAAGGCCTCTGTTTGACAGGCCCGAGAGGCCTGCATCACTGCTTCTGTACTGGTGGCCATGATCTTAATCCATCTCCTAGCCTGTACTTCCTTTTCATCTCATTTCCCTTTTTATAGCCAGCTTGAGATGTACTGTTGATGCCTCAGTGATATGTTTGATTATTTTGTTCCTGAGTAGATAATGTCGCTTTGGAACTTTTACTTCTAGTCTTCAAGACAGCAGCTCTGTTGCTTGTATTCCCTGCTCTATCCCGTCCTCCAACTTGGTTGGCTCTGTTTGAGCACCAATGTCCATTTGTCCTTGATATATTTGTCCCTCTCCTCCTATGTTCTACAATTGACACTACATACAAGGGCAAGCTAGAGTACTTTGGGGCAGTTGACCCTTTAAAACAGCTAGCGCTGACACTGGACTAATGTGAGCTGAGCTGCAGGTGATATCAGTGGTGTGGAATAGCACAGAAGAGGAAGAGACTGTAAAGGTGAGCCAGAGGAGAATGGGCTCATTCTGCGCCTGGACTCTGTAGTGGTAGGAGCTCCCTGGAAGTTGTTAAACAGTCAAGTGCTTTCCCCAAGGTCTGTCTAAGAGACAGGACCAGGAGCCTGGAAGCATCTTGTGGCAGCATGGTGCCACAAAATGGCTACAGAGTCAACAGAAACCACAAAATGGAGGCCAGACATAAGCTGGCATTGGACATGATAGGGTTAATCTGAAAATAAAGCACTGGCTCTTTAAATGTATTGGAGTACTTGGAGCAGAGACCTATATAAAGGCCTAGGCAAGATGAGGACTTTGTCGATGCAACCCCAATGAGATGCAGACACAGTATATGGGTTATAAAACAGGCTGCACTCTTTATTAACCAATCTCAGGACGGTGGGTAATTGCACCAAGCAATCTGGGTCCAGTATGCTAGCTAATTATCAACTGTATTAACTCAGGCAAAGCCCTCGATGTGCCTTCCAGTGACATTGCCTTATTAACCTCAAAACTTCACCCCTTCGACAGGTCACTGGCTATGGCCGAAGGCGGCAAGCCCGCTCTGGGCCAGAGTAAGGAGTTTCCATGTCGGCAAGGTGTAGGACTGTGCCTGTCCTTCTTCACCCTGATAAGACACCCCTCCCCCCCCCAGGGAAGTGATACCAGTGCATGCTGTGCCCTGCATTGCCTGGGTATCACTTCCCCATCTCTTAAGGAGTTGACTCTAAATTTCCTATAGCCTTACCTAATTATCCTACTATCGCATACTGGACCCCTGCAGAGTGCGACAATTGTCCCTTAATTCAAATTCAACATTGTTGTTTTCTGATGTATAATCGAATTATACCAAATTATGTCCAATTATACAGATCATCCTGCTTCCGGATCAAATTACCCTATTTAACAAGCCAAATCAGAACTGACAGACTGCATTCAATTCAATTAAGGTCCATAGCACTCATTCCCCTAATGCTCCAATGAAACAAATGAACAGCCTATTTAAACCTACTCAAACACTGTGAAGGAGGCAAAAAATGACCCTTATTAATAAGGCTACTTGCCACAATTCCTCCTTGGTTCCTTAATGGCAACCAGAGTTATCCCACAATGCTAGAGGGGAGTTGGGTGGGACTGTCTGTTTGGCCTCCAAACCACGAATGCTGCACTCACTGCAGCACGGGAGGACAGTCCCTCCTACAAGGGGCCGGCTCCCAGCCCATGTGACTGCGCTTCTTCACGCCACCAGGGCCGGTTGCCAGGCAACCCAGGCTCAACAATGCGGGCAGCCTTCTAACAGGCATCCACCCGCTGTGGCACACTTCTGCTTCATGGAGGGGAGCAACAAATCCCCTTTGCTGAAAAATGGCAGCAAAGGGACTTGTCGACGCACCCCCAATGAGACGCAGGCACAGTATATGGGTTATAAAACAAGTCGCGCTCTTTATTAACCAATCTCAGGACGGTGGGTCATTGCACCAAGGAATCTGGGTCCAGTATGCTAGCTAATTATCAACTTATTAACTCAGGCAAAGCCGTGGATGTGCCTTTCAGTGACATTGCCTATTAACCTCAAAACTTCACCCCATCAACAGGTCACTGGCCATGGCCGAAGGGGGAAAGCCTGCTCAGGGCCAGAGTAAGGAGTTTCCATGTCGGCAAGGTGTAGGTCTGTGCCTGTTCTTCTTCACTCTGATAAGACACCCCTCCCAGGGACGTGATACCAGTGCATGCTGTGCCCGGCATTGCCTGGGTATCACTTCCCCATTTCTTAAGGAAATGACTCTAAATTTCCTATAGCCTTATCTAATTATCCTACTATCGCATACTGGACCCCTGCCACAAAGGGGTAGTCATAAGCCAACTACCCCGATATCTACCGCCCCCTCTGAAACAAGGGACTGCAAATGTCTCCCCCAAACTGACAAGTACAGTTCATTTCCAATAGGAGATAAATGCACCCCATCACTGCGATACAATTCAGGCCTCGTGTAAACTATCTCTGAATGCCGGATCGTACTGCCCCTTAATCCCACTACCCATTTCTCTATTTCCCTATTTATATTCCTCCTAGCCTTATCCACCCTACCTGGGTTCTGTGTCCTACCCCATTTTAACCTCGGAATTAAACTGGTCCAAACCAAGTGAACCCGGGGAAACCATTGTCTAACTGTCAAGAAATCATTCTTAATACTTATGATCAAATTAACCCCTTTACGAGCAGGTATATCATTTTCACCCAAATGAACCACTATTATCTGCGGTGCTGGCTTGTCACTCATTCACTGCAGCGTAGGTAATAACTGCTGCCATCACATCCCACTCTTCCCAATCCAAAAGATCTGCATCTGCTCTGACAGACCCAACTGTGCACCAACGGAAGTCTGTGCAGCCGCACTACTCGCCCAATGCACAAGGCTTTGCCCAACGATCCACACCACTCTTCTGGTATCCGAAGGGGTACTGCACCCTAATAAAATAAAAGCATATTTAATATAGTGAGGGCCAGCGATACTTTTTATATGCTCGAGTTCGCCATCTTCCCACTGTCTTAACCCCTTCCTCATCTAACCCTGCTGCAGCAGCTGTTATGGCAGCACCGATCCGAAAGGAATGGGATCCATACTCTCCAGGTGAGAGCCCAATGTGCCCCAATGCCCTGCGCAACACAGCCGAGAACTGATGACAAGTCAATAGGGTACCATCCTTATCCAAAAACAGCCTTCCTGGAAGAAGGGGCTGTATGCTCAAATATTTTCCCATCTGCACAACTGGGCAAATACTATCCACCCCACTTTTGTACAACTGCACCATTTGTCCCCTTCTTCTTTGATCCGTCTTTGACACCCGCAGTTGTATTCGTAGTAAGACGCTGGACAACTCGAGGTCATCGACCCCCACTGCCCGGGCGGTGTTATCTCTAGCAGATAGGGCAACCATCTTGCTGATCCTGAGGCTCCGGAAAACGTTAGTACATACGCTGTAGTGAAAAGTTGCGCTTCAAAGTTGTCCCACTCCAACTGTTGCAATATAGGGGAGGTAATGGGAGCCCTGACCACTCTGGGAAAGGTTGGCGCCCTAGCCCAGCTCTCCAACATATGCTTTATATAAAATCCCCTGTCCGGGGAGGGATAACCCATTAATTTACTGACGAAGGAAAGGGCTGCTATCTTTCCCACTTTTGCGCCAGCTGCCAGCCCGTTGCACCTCAGTCCCATAGCAAGCTGGAGCACCTCCGCTTCTGATATGGGAAATCCTAGCCCCCACCTGTGGCCTGCCCTGAAGTTCTGGAACTCACGTAATGTCCTGCTGTAGGCCGCCTGTGTCCTTGGAGCCAGGGATCCCTGCACGATGTTCTTCAGTTCTAACACCCAAGGCTCCACACCCCAGGTGGCAAAGGGTTTGGCATTTCCCTGGCCTCCCGTGCCAGTTCTCGAAAATGGTCCATCTAGAACCGAGAAAGGGCATTGGCTATGCTGTTGTCAACACCGGGAACATGCTGAGCAATGAATAAGATGTTACCTTTTAAGCATGCTCCTACCAATGTTCTGACCAAAGTCATCACTCTTGGAGACCGCGAGGACAAGGAATTTACCACATGTACCACTGCCAAATTATCGCACCAAAACTTTACCACATGGTTCGCAAAGTGCTGGGCCCATAACAGAACTGCTATCAATATTGGGAATAGTTCTAAAAAAGTTAAATCCCTGGTAACTCCCGTTTGATGCCACTTGTCAGGCCACCGAGCTGCACACCAGCGAGTTCTAAAGTAAACACTGAAACCCACTCCCCCAGCCGAGTCAGATTGAACCTGAAGGTCGGCCCAGAGTAATAACTGCTCCCTCCAAAAGCTGACACCATTGAAACCTTCTAAGAATTCCAACCACGTACTCAAATCCTGCCGCAGTTCCTTGGTAACCCGTAGATGGTGGTGAGGAGATAATCCATCACTCAACTTACCATATAGACGGAACAAGAAAGCTCTCCTTGGTGCAACAACATGGCAGACAAAATTGAGACTCCTCACCAATGACTGCAAGGCCCTGACAGTTATCTTTTGTAACTCCAAAGCTTCTTTAATCTTCTGCCTAAGGGACACCAATTTGTCATCTGGTAATCTCGACACCATACATTTCGTATCTGTCTCGATCCCCAGGTAGGTTAGCCTGCTTCCAGGCCCCTCGGTCTTTTCTGGGACAAGTGGAACACCCCATTCCTTGGCCAAATTTTGAAACAATAGGAGGGCGGCGGCACAATTGCCGCAGTGTGGTCAGCTGAGTATCAAAAAAATCATCAAGATATTTTGTAACATCGCCCGATCGCATCCTTTGTTTAAAAGCCCATTCCACCAACGAACTGAAGCGCTCAAATGCAGAACACGATATCAAGCACCCCATTGGCATGGCCCGGTCATAATAATACTGACCTTCAAAGAAGAAACCCAACAGGTGGAAACTGTTAGGGTGCACTGGTAGCAAGTGAAATGCAGATTTGACATCACACTTGGCCAGCAGTGCATCCTGCCCCAATGCCGTTGCCTTCTCTGTTGTGACATCAAAACACGTGTACCTAATGGTTGTCAGCTTCGGGATGGCATCATTAACGAAGTTTCCCTTTGGATGAGACAGATGGTGTATCAATGTAAACTTGCCAGCAGCTTTCTTTGGCACAACTCCCAATGGCAACACTATCAAATTGTCCATTGGGGGCAGGTCAAATGGGCCAGCCACCCTTCCTGCCTCCACCTCCTTTCCAGTCTTTGTCCTAACAACTTCCTCAAGTCCCACTACAGATTTCAAATTCTGTGGGACCCGATGAGGCTGGACTGGGCCCGCCAGGATTATTTTAATTGTTGTCTTTAGTATTTGTAAGCCGCCCCGAGCTGCCTGTGGCAGGAGGGGCAGGGTAGAAAATGTTTTAAATAAATAAATAAATAAAAAAATAAAATAAATCCTTCCTTAAAACCTTGCACCACATAGTGTACCTCTGCTCAATCTGGGTAATGTAATAATGCCTGCTCCAGATGCTCAATTCTTACCGGTGTCGGCCCCCTTTTTAGCTCCAGTCCCAAGTGATGAATTTTGAGTACCTCTGCTGCTTCCGTCTCCTTGCCTATATCTCCCTTCCCCACCCTTTTGCCATGATCAAAAGCAATTACAGTGGGGGTGACTCCCCGAGCAGCCAGAGCACACGTGTCGAAAGTGGCATGACTGCCTATTACATCTACCAGACTTATTGTACTCCCAACAAGGGCCTGGACCGCCCCCTGCCCCCCCTTCGACTGTCCCCCCGAAATGGCTCATTAGCCGGTGCCACCCCACCCCGCACTAAAGTGTGCCCACTGTCAGTCCGGGGTGCACTAGTCACATCAATCATGCTCTCGAGCCACAAATCATGAGCATGAACATCCCAGCATAAACCAGGGTTGTTCGCTGCGCGATGACGAAAGGCTTCATCATAGCACAACCAAGCCCCAGGCGGTCCCATCCCATACGCCCTCCGCACTATGTCAGTGTATTTATGCAATTCCAACCCACGCCCCGGGTAGGCCTGCATCATGATTCCCATAAAGATTGCATACGCCGACATCCAGTTGGCTCAATTCCTATCTGCTTTAGGGCGTCTGAACTTCTCCTTATCCTTGTCCTCTTCTAGTGTAGTAATGCAAACAAATCAACGTACTCACCTTTCCATATCTTTTCTTTAGTGGTTTGATGTAAATGTTCCCCAAATGGGGCTGCCAAATCTAGACTTGCACCACCTGGGGGTGGGGGAGGGCGCACTCCTACTTGTGCTGGTGTAGATGTAACAGCAGGCAAGGGGGCAATTCCCTGCCCCGGTAGAGTCACCTGCCCTGGCTCCCCCACAGGTGCACTCGCTATTACCTCAGGCTTCTGTGTAGTTACCCCCAGACCCTGAGTGGATAGGGTGTCTGGTGTCACCATCACCCATGCCCCATTCATCCATGCCAATTGGGAATGTCCCTGCTCTAACCTTTGGGGTACCTCCACTTGTGGCCCTATCGCGCTAACCACCCTGCTCCCCAGGGTGCTCCCCAAGCCCCCCTGCTGCACAGCAATGGCCTGACACCCTGGCTCCCTCACCTCCCTCATAACTACCTCCGTCTGCTGCACCGGCCCGACTGGTCGGTCCCTGTAACCCCCACTATCTGCCAAATTACCTGGTTCACCTTGGGCCACTTGTTGGTAAGCTGCTCCAGCGGTGGGGTTCCACGCCATGTCTTCTCCTGTGTGTTCATGCCTACGTCCCAGCAGCTCATTCTCCAGCGCCAGGATCCGCAACCACATCTGTTCATCCCCGCTGCGCTCTGGCTGGCCCTGCTCCATGCGCCGCCTGTGCTCTGGGGATCCATCAGTGCTGTAGGGGGACACAACACCCCCAGACCTGCCCCGCCCCACCAGCCCATCAGTCCCATGGTGGGAGAGATCCACAACCCCCGCTCCACCACCAGGATACCATACTTGCTGGTCGCCATCCTTGCTTGGTCCACCAGGAACTAATCCACTTCCCCTGCATTCTACCCTTGGGGCAGGCATGCACCTCTCTCCATATGATGCCTGCAATAAGGGGCCCATTGGGGAACTCACTCTGGGCTGTTCCAGCCCATGACTCAGTAGGCCCGGGTCTCCCTCTTGCCTCCTGTTGTCCTCCCCTTGGGAATCTGTGGCTACACCAAGACCCCCAGAGGGACAACTCATTTCCAGGGTACAGCCTCCTGGGCCCACCCCTTCATTGCGGTATCAAGCAAGGGCACTGATCACCCTGCCTCCCCGCGTGGTGTGACCTACATGTGGCATCCGTGGGGCTGCAGCCAGTCCCTGTACCCTGTGCCTTCCTGTTCCTGGGCAGCGGCGAGTGACCCTGCAATCCCACTTCCCTGTCTTGGCCTGCTCACCCGCTGAACTCCATGTGACTCCCTGGGCCTACACAACTTTGATCCTGCCTCGTGGGGCTCCCTCGCCCTGCCATCATGGCTTCACAGGTCACGAGGTGGGCCAACATTTCCTCCCTTGTGGGAATCATCCCCATCAAAGCCCCCCTGGGGGCTGCTCCTACCGCACTGTACAGCTGTCCCATCGGAGGCCTCTTTTCTCCCTGAGGCAGTTCCGCCTGTGATTCTTTCACGTGGCTCTTCATCGCCCCGGTCTTTTTGCGTACCTGCCCCATTATGATCAGCAGCCTGCCTCAACTTCCTAGTCCCAATTCCTCCACTGGAGCTCTTCTCGGTCAGCAGCAAGAGATCCTGATGCTGACTGTTCGGCTTCCAAACCACGAATGCTGCACTCACTGCAGCACGGGAGGGCAGCCCCTCCTACAAGGGGCCATCTCCCAGCCCATGTGACTGCACTTCTTTGCAGCCTTCTAACAGGCATTCACCCGCTGCCGCACACTTCTGCTCCATGGAGGGGCGCAACAAATTCCCTTTGCCGCTATTTTGCAGTGAAGGGACTTGGCACCTGCAAGAGACAGCTGAAGGAAGCAGACTTCCTGGGAGAGCAGCTGTCCAGGGGCTGGAAAGCCCAGCCAGGCTCTACCAAGGGCCCTTCAGGAGCAACTTTACCTCCAGGTTCAGAGAGGGATAGGCCTAGCAAGAAGGCCTCAACATTCAGGTAGGAAAGAACCTTATTGTAAATTATTAGGCCAAGAGTGTATAATTGGACTTTAACTCAGGGGCCTACGCTTGATGGGAGAAACCCTGATAAGGTGGAAGTGGACTGGCTGTAGGGGTGAGGGTGGAGACCAGCTATCCTATTTAAAGGAACCCTAAGGCACAGAGGGCCGCAGGATCCTAAGCTAATTCCCCAGAAAAGGGGTACCCTGTGACACATCTCTAAAGAGTGTTTGGAGCCTTGGGAAGCCAGAGGCCTGGGCCTGATCCAGAAGCCCTAGGAGACTTTGGGACTGTTGTGACTTTGTATTGTAAGTAGCTAGCCCGAGTGCTGTGCCTGGCAGGGCTGGATTTAGACAGGACCTAGGTTGCCAGTGGAGCTGCATTCCTGGCCTTAGTGAGGCTTGTAAAAACCGTAAAGAGAGCATGAACTATGAACTGAATGTCATATCGAGAATAAACTGTGTTGAGAGCTAATTCCCAAGACTGTGAACTATTTTGGGCCTCGATGCTGACAATACTTAACACCAGGCACTGCTACCCTGTTACACATACCTACATAAGAAGTGCCATACTGGGTCAGATCAACAGTCCATCGAGCCCAGCATCCTGTCTCGGACAGTGGCCAATCATGGGAGACTGGGAGAAGCACCCAACAGGTCACCATGCTATTCATTCCCTGTGGGTCATCCCCAGGCTCCCGACAGTGAAGGGTTTTGTTCCCCAATCCTGTCTGGCTAATAGCTGCTAATGCTCAGCCTTGACCACCTCCTCTGGCAGTAAATTCCACAACCTAATTGTACACTGAGTGAAAAAATACTTTCTTTTGTTTGTTTACTCTGCCACCTGTGAGTTTCATGGAGTGTCCCCTAGTTTTAGTACTAGGGGTAAATAACCGTAAAGGTAAATAACCGTTCCCTGTTTACAAGTTCCACACAACTCATGATTTTATAGACCCTCTATCATATATCCTCTCAACCGTCTCTTTTCCAAGCTGAAGAGCCCAAACCTATCAAGCCTCTCCTCATACGGGTGCTGTTCCATACCCCGGATCATTTTTGTTGCCCTTCTCTGTACCTTTTCTAGTTCTGCTACGTCTTTTTTGAGATGGAACGACCAGAACTGCACACAATATTCATGGTGGGGTCGCACCATTGATTTGTATAGAGGCATTATGACATCCTCAGTTTTATTCTCTATTTCCTTGCGAATAATTCCTAATATTCTATTCACTTTTTTGACCACTGTGGCACACTGGGCGAGGATTTCATTGTATTAGCCACAATCACTCCCAGACCTTTTCCTGAGTGGTAACTCCTATCTTAGTACCCAGTATTGTGTACTCATAATTTGGATTATTTTTCTCAATGTGCATCACTTTGCTCTTGTCCACATTAAATCTCATCTGCCATTTAGATGCCCAGACACTCAGTCTTGTAAGATCTTGCTGCAGCTCCTCACAGTCTGCTCGTGTTCTGACTACTTTGAATAACCTGGTGTCATCTGCAAATTTGATCACCTCACTCTTAACACCCTTTTCCAGATCATTAATGAATACATTAAAAAGAACTGGTCCCAGTACAGATCCTTGGCGCACACCACTTTCTACATCCCTCCATTGTGAAAACTGGTCATTTAGTCCCACTCTTTGCTTCCTATCCTTTAACCAGTTAGCAATCCATAGCAAAACACTACCTCCTATCCCATGACTTTTTAATTTTCTTAAGAGTCGTTTATGTGGGACCTTATCAAAAGCTTTCTGGGAATCCAGGTACACTATATCTGCTGGGTCTCCCCTGTCCACATGCTTGTTTACGCTCTCAAAGAAATCCAAGATATTAGTGAGACATGACTTCCCTTTGCTAAATCCATGCTGACTCTTTGTCATTAAGCCCTATTTATCAATATGCCCAGTGATTCTGTACTTAATGATAGTTTCCACCATTTTTCCCGGCACAGACGTCAAGTTTACCGGTCTGTAGTTTCCAGGATCACCTCTGGATCCCTTTTTAAATATTGGGGTTACATTTGCCACCCTCCAGTCCTTAGGTAAGGTGGCTAGATGCCAATGTTAGGTTACAAATTACTATTAGTAGGTTTGCAATTTCACATTTGAGTTCCTTCAGAACTCTGGGGTGAATACCATCTGGCCCATGTGATTTGTTCGTATTAAGCTTGTCAATTTGCTCTAGAACCTCCTCCAGGGTCACACTGATTTGTGACAGTTCATCCAATTCATCACCTATAAAGTAGGGTTCCTCTAATGCTTTCATCCAAAAGCTGCATCATGCTGCTGTGGGGCCTATAGAGATTTGTTAAAGGGGATGCCAACTCTCTTTGTCTCTCAATGTTAGGACCTAGAGGCCCATTACCCCACTCTCGATGAAAGGCTCCCCAATCTTGTCCAGTAATTGCTGGCTATGGGAGGTGCTCCAGTATTGCCCACTCTCCCGTGATAGTTTTGTGACCTGATCTGAAAGGGGACCCAAGCCAATGGATATATCTTGGTATCCCCATAGACACAGTACAAACAAAGTTCTTCATAGAGCACTATCCATTGGACTTGGACTAACTGGTACTGGACCAAGGTCTGGTTTTGAAACCAGAGTCCAACAAGGCAATGACAGTTTTCCTATGGAAATAGGTTGTGTGTAACAAATGACTGAGTTGTTTATTGGCGGGCACTGACTGCACAGCTAGTACATAGAAATCCCATGCTGCTTGGCAATCCATTATACTATAGACCTCTCTCTTGAGTTGTCCCACCTCTCCGCAATGGAAACACCTCACTCTGGTTCTGCTGGTTGGCGTTGGGCAAGAGGTCCCCTCTATCAGCCACTTCCAAAGGGGGTGCTACTAGGGGTGTGCAGAGATTTTGTTTCTTTGTTTGTTTCTTTTCCATTATTAAAATTCCATTTAGTTTTGTAACTTTTTCATTTTTGTTGTTGTTGTTGCTATTTTTGTTTTCATTATTTTAGTTATTTTTTGGTAATTTCTGGTATTATTGGTATTTTTTGGTAATGTCTAGTATATTGATAATACCGGAAATTACCAGAAATCACAAAAAAATATAACTAAAATAATGAAAAGAATCCTTTTGGTTCTTGTTTTCATTATTGCAATAATGAAAACTAAAGTGACATTTTCATTTTCGTTATTGTAATACATATTGTATACATGATTAGGAATGCATGCAGTTTAATTTCAGTTGTCATAAAATGTTTGTTAATGAATGAGAAAATAAAAATGTATAGATTGGTCTGATATTTAATAAAGTTGCCTTAACATATAATTTACTGGTATGTTAACATTTGAGTAGAATTTGGAATGCTGCCTTAACTGGGTTCTTAAACCAAAGGTTTTTTGCCTAGGTAATAATCCTGTTCACCCTGAAATTAACTGACTCCGGGAAGAAAGAATAAGAATATGTCCCACCTTCTGGGTCTTATACAGAACAAAGTCACCAAATGATGTTTCCAGCATTCCACAGTTGAGTCTATGGGCATCCTTAGACCGAGTGTCAAAAACCCTAAGCACGTGTTTGGTTGTTGTGTGTAAGCACCATAACAATCCCAACACCAGTTTGGCCACCCCTTGAACACGTGATGTGAACACCATTCCATCAAAAGGA
Organism: Sphenodon punctatus; assembly: GCA_003113815.1. NCBI lineage: Eukaryota > Metazoa > Chordata > Lepidosauria > Sphenodontia > Sphenodontidae > Sphenodon > Sphenodon punctatus. The sequence continues at coordinate 67,222 of QEPC01014088.1, read as the reverse complement.
CAATTTGCATGTTTCAACTGAACACGTGACCAACATTGTGTATAATGATATCGTGGGGCGTGTTGGCAGGTACAACATGGGGAACAAGCCGGTAGCGCTTGTGTGCTGAGATTGGGTGGCGAGCAAAACACGGATTTGCCCCAAGATGGGCTGTGTGTCTAAGCAGTGCCACGTGGTGAACACAGGGACAAACCGGTGTTTATATCAAGGCCAAAACCAATATTCAGACACCCGTTGATGTTATGTCTAAAGACATCCAATGTTGCTTCATAGTATTGGATATAAGAAGATAGATATAACAAGATAATAATCAAGAATCAGAATAATCTATTTACAATTTAGAAGAATTACAACTGAATTATAAATTAATCCCATTTAAATCAACATGACTACTAAGTGGTTTCAAAATTGCAGACCTAACTGTGACCATCTAGAAGGAGATCAACAGAAACTTCACAGTACAGTTTCAGTGCTTTAGCTGCAGGTGAAGTCAGACTGTGTAGGATATTTCTTTATGGATGTGGCTTTGGCTTATTTTGCTTGGTTATTGCTCATAAATTAGCATAGACTGGCATGAGGCTTTTTAGGCTTAGTGATGTTAGTTTATTTATTTAAATGTTTTTATATCCCACCCTATCCTGCCCAAGTAGCTCAGGGCAGCTCACAATCATAAAAACATCCATATAATAATAACAATAAAATAACAAGTTAAAAGACAACCCAATAACCGCCCCCCAACCCTCCACCCCCCTCCCTCTCCGAAGGCCAGGCAGAACAACCAGGTTTTACATTGACATTGAAATGAAGGGCAGTCTGGGGCACCCGGGCCTCCGCTGGAAGGGCGTTCCACAGCCGTGGAGCAGCCACTGAGAACACCTTCTCCATTGTTGCTCCCCAGGATACCCAGGGGACCTCAAGGAGGGTACCCCCCAATGACCGCAGGGGCCAATCCAGAGCCTGGGGAGGGAGGCAGTCTCACAGATAGGCGGGCTCGCAGTTAAGCATCCTGGTTGTTACTTTGACATTTTATACAGGTATTAACAACTTAGGCTGTGGTCAAGAGGTGGTGAGACTTGCTAACAGTCAATAAGATCTTTTGTAAAAGCTTCATACCATATTTAGTTCAAGATCTTTACTACTTATGAATAATTATAAGATTTAGATTTTGTGCCAAATCGGTATTTCCACTCAGATCGGACACCCCTATAAAAATACCTGGTCCAGTCCATAATTTTACTTGCTTCCCTGAAAAGCCACTCAATCACCTACTCATCATCCCAGATCCTGGGTCCAGCAAAGCTTAGGTGAGCATAACTCTGCCTCATTTGAGTGTAGATATTTTGCTTTCTTTCTAATATAGGTATCAACTTAAGATAAGTTTCTTAACAATAACTTTCTCTCTGAATAAGTGTTTCCGATTGTTTTGTAAGAGACCAATTTGGGTCTCTTATGAGTAGAAAGTTTTTTGTCTTCTGTAATGTAGGTTAGATAAAAATTGTTCTGTAACCACAACTTCTTATTTCCTGTTATTCACTGGCTCACTCTACTTCAAAATAAACTCAGCTTCATTTGAAATAAATTGGTGTCTGTAGTGAATCCCTGTGAGAGGAACTTTGATGGTAAAATTTGGGGAACTCTAGAACGTTTGATTTGGGAGCCAATCCCACCAATGATAAGGGCTGAGGTTACTCAAACGATTAAAGGCAAACACCACTTCTGCACCATTTTCTCAATAACTTTTTCAGTAAAGGATTTCCGTTTCAAGTGCTTTGCCAATAGCAATCTTCACAATACCCATGAGAAGCAGGTTAAATATTATTCCTTCCCTTGTAACACACACACACATCTCCCCACTTTGCAGAGAGATTTAGGGTGTTAACAAGTGACACAGTAACTGCTGTCAATCTGAGTGTACATGTTACACTCACCCACTTGCTGTAAGTGCCAAACTTAACAAACAAATGTGGCTGGAGGGAGAAAGAAGGGAGGAAATGCCTTTGGGTGCAGCTGAGAGGTGGAGGAGCAAGTGCTTCCACTTTCCTTCCTTCCCTCAGGCACTCTACTAAGTACTAAGGAAGCTGGGGCTTCCTCTCTCCTGAGCTCTGTGCAGTCACTTCATGGCAGAGGGAGAAATGGGGAAATCATTGCAGTGAGAGTGAGAGAAGTGATAGATGGGTGAGAAGGGCAAGGTGTGGGGGTTGTTAGTACCCCCCCCACAAAAGACAGCCCCCCCCATACTTGGCAAGGTCATGTGAGGCATGGGTCGGTGGACATTAGGGAGCCAGAGCGGGGATAGGGCCAAGCCACCATGGAGTCTAAGGAAATAGAACCCTGTCATGTAGAAACTGGCCTAATCTGGAAGGAAGGCGATTAAAGGGAGAGAGCCCTCACTAAGTATGGGGCCATTAAGAAAGGGTGTTCTTGTTTTGAGAAACCACCGGTTAATAGAACTAAGGTTAGCAACAGCCCCAAAGGCATGGAAGATAGAATCCCCCATGGAAGCCAACACCCCTCCCAGCGCCATCAAGAAAATGCGAAGGGATGTTGGCAATTAACCTTAGACCCCTCCTCTGCACCTAAATCACTGAAAATACCTTCCCCTATTCATGTCCAGGTGTGTCCTTTGTTCTCCTTTATGTTGTACCCCGACCCCAGCCAGAGTCCCTATTGTAACTATAGACACCCACCCAGAGTTGCTTCGATGGGTCATTTGCGTCCGTTATCCTCCTGAATCTTACCTTTGTCCTCCCTCTGCGATGCCCCCGAGCCTATCCCAACCCTATAACTGCTCCTCATTTCCCCGCTGTACTCTGAGAAGGTTTTGGATGCGGACACGTGCAGGTTTCCCTGTGCGTGTCTGTATCTTAAGAGATCTCCCAGACTTAGGTCTGCCCCTTCTTCTCAGCCCCCATGAACTTCTCTGCATCCACAGGCTGCCTGTCCCCTTTTTCCACATGAAAGGAAAGGTAACCTCAGGTCCAGACTTCCCCTCTCATTCTCTTTCTCTCTCTCTCTCTCTCTCTCTTTCTGTGTCTTTTCCGGATTTTCCACCTCCTGCTCCCCACCTCACTTTCATTTTCCCCGCCGCTGCTTGTGTTTTTCCTTTGATCCCGCCAGCCAGACCGGGGCTGTATTTCTCTGTTTATGTGTATAAATAAACCTTTTAGTTTTATTGAATCTTTGTCTCCCTCTTTTCCTTCACTTTTGGGGAGGGTACATAAACTGCTTGTAGCGTGTATCTGTCCTCAGACTGATCCTTAGGACACGCAGGAACCCCGGGTTTAATGAATTAAGCTAATTCCCCCTGAATTTAAGGAACGGTGGATATTGGGGTACCAACCCTCCGATAGTCATGCGTGGGAGGGGGTTCTCCTGTTAACAGAGAGATGGGGGGCTGAGGGGCAGGTGGGAGGATCTGTCTAATCTCACCCTACCACCCCAAGGCTCAGTTCCTATTGTACAACCACAGCTTCAAGACGCCTGGGTTTGGCTTGGTGGGAATAACCAGATCAGAATCCGTTCTGCTCTGGCTTATTCGCTAACTAGGCCAGTTCCGGTTCATCAGGGGGTTAGGCAGGGATGCCTTTTGGCCCCGGTCTTGTTTAATTTATTTTTAAACAATCTGATTCCTTTTATGAGGGCTACAGACACACATGCCCCTTGGATCGGTGCCAGGAGGGTTCTGGCCCTCCTGTATGCCGATTATACAGTTCTGCTCTCCCAGACCTTGTTAGGACTCAGGAGAGCGCTGCAATGTTTCGGAGACTATTGCGAGAGGGAAGCTCTCCGAATTAATTTCAGCAAAACCAAGGTCATGGTAATCGGGCACAGGGGTGCCAAAAAGAGCCACTTATGGAGGTTTGGCCCCAATACTTTAGAACAAGTTAAAGTATTTAAATACCTGGGAGTCCTCTTCGCCTCTTCTCTGAGCTGGGCACCCCATATGAAGGCGGTCAGACTGCAAGCCAAAAGATCTTCGGCTGCCATTCTTGGCTATTTCTTTAAACAGTGGGGGAGACTGGTGTTGCCGGTTTTGCGGCTTTTTAGGGCCAAGGTTATCCCTCAGTGTCTTTATGCCTTCCCTGCTTGGGGTGTAGCCTTCTTATCTAATCTGGAAACTATTCAGAACCAAATTCTTCGTTCGATCTTGGGGCTCCCTAGGTGGACCCCACAGGTGATTTTGCTGTTCAAAACGTTTAGCTCTACCTTGAGATCGAGGGCCATGCTATTACTTCTGAATTACTGGGCAAGGGTACATCTCTAGCCACCTCAGGATAATTCCCTCTTGGCCATGTCAGTGGCTGAGGGGTTGCATAGGCCTTGGGCAGGACAGATACAGGTGGAGCTCAATCACCTGGGTTTCTCTGCCGAATCCTTGGGGCAGGTAGGGCTTTCTGGCTCCCTGTCTCTTATCCAAAGACACCTGAGGGATCAGGAGTTACAACAGGAGAGAGTCCTCCTTGCTGTCCAGGAGGTAGCCCCTGAATATCCCCTGGCAGATCCCCCTTGCCCGAGCTCCAGCTATTTATTTTCCTGGCTGGATGCTGGCTGCAGAAGGGCGTTCACCTGTTTCAGTTGTAACTCCTTTCCCTCAGCTCTGTTGGACAGGCGATATACTGGAGTACCAAGACAGGAGAGATTTTGCCAGCTCTGTGAAATGCAAGAGCGTGATTCCTGTGCCCACATTTTTTTTCACTGTACAGCTCTTAGTGGCCCTAGAAGGGAGCTACTAGGACGGCACTGTGTTGGGCAGCGGGATCTCGATGCTCTGCTTAAGGGTCTCCTTAACTATACTGATACGGAGATCTCTAGATCAGTTGCTAAGTTTTGTCAGACTTACTTATGGATTAGAGCAGCCCGTCTAGGATCTATTGCTAATTGATATATTCCGTTTGGAGGTTTGATATTGTTTGCCTGTATATTGATTTTTGTGTTTCTGTAAATGTTGTAATAGCCTGTTGGCTTCACAATAAACTATTGATTATGGGTTTGGCTTGGAGCTGCTGCTGCTACAGTCCCATGTCACTGGCCTCGGCATGCTCCTTCCCACAGCTCTGGAGCCACGTAACTAATGGCACGCCAACACACGGGCATACATTAGCCAGGTTTAGCCTGGATTAGCTAACTGTGGACAGTTAGCTAATCCAGTTAGTTCACACAGTTTCCCCACATTCTCTGGCAGGACACCATGCATTGGTCCTCATTGTCAAACGTGTTCAGGAAAGGTGCCCAACTAGTAAATGGCCAGGTGAACAGCCACCTGTGGGTGTCTATTGTGCTGGGGTTTTTTTTTTCATCCTTAACTACTACAATGAAGCTTTGCGTAAAATTTCCCTAAGCTTTTGTGACTTCATCACCAAAGTCCCATTGAAACTGAACATTTCTGAATGTTTCCCTTCGGTTTTTGAATGTCCCCGTAAAAGGTGCTCAGTAAAAGCCATTTTGAAAAATGAAAAAACAAAAGAAAAAAGGGAGATTTTTTTTTGAAGATTTCTCTTTGATCCAGATGAAAGTCCATCACTTAATGACAGCTGGGCTTCAGTGGGGACTAGGGCTGAATGAGAGGCCAATTTTTTTTCACAAGAATTCTCACGAGTTCAGGCACCAGGATCAATTTCATGGTAATTGTCTGAGCCTGGGGCGAATTCTTGGTAAAAAATGAAAAAAATAAAATGGCTGCGTGTGTGCAATTGCTGCAAGATCATTTGGGGTATTTTCAAATGTGATGGCGTGGTGCGCTGTCACACTTTGATCTTGCCTGGGGTGAGGGCCCTCGCTCTGGACAGGACATGGACCAGATGCTGAACAGACATGTCTGCATGGCCCCATCCCCACATTGCTGAGTGCCCCCCACCCTCCTCCCTGATGGGCATCCGAGGCAACCTATGAGGCCGCCATACCCACCCAGCCCAGCCCTGAACCAGGGACGTATAGAGCGGCCATCAACTACAGGTACTTTCAGATGTTATGTGATCACGGTCAACCACAGTGAATCCCCACATGGTGATCGCAATCACGGAATGTCTGTTGGGGGGAATGGAAGTTCCCCCCCAGATGTTCACCCCCGTGAATCATGGGGGGGAATCACATCACACAAACGGCGGTCCCGGTGGGACCGGCGCCATTTGCGTGGTGAATGTGATCCCCCCCCGTGATGAAGGGGACCGTAACATCTGTCCCCAGACCATGGGCCGGAATCCACGGCGGGATTCCGGGCTATGGTTAATGTGAGCGGGCGCTGTGGCCGCATTGGCTGTGGTGCCCGCCCGTCTCCTGGAGGGCAGGCAGCTGGGGCAGCATGGGGGGGGGGGCAGGGCTGTGCGCTTGCATGTTGCGCTGCACCACGCAGCCCTGGATTCCCCTTCGGGATCGGACACCACGTCTGTTGACCTGTTACGCAGTGGCCTCGGCGAGGAATCAAAGGGGTGATTCCGTGCCGGGGCCAATCAGCCTCATCACATCTGAAAATACCCTATGACTACCCACTCTACCCTGGTCTGGAGATGTGTTTCCTGGGTCACGGCAGCGGTTAGCCTGGGCTAATCAGTGTTCGGACCAAGGCACAGCCCAGGCAAAAAACTGCCATGGCCCAGGGAAACCCTAGGTCCCACCTGGGGACACATCTGGCAGGCAATGTCAGACATGAGACGACCATGGGTGGCGACGCGGGTCAATGTGTGGCCACCTGTGGTCTCATCATGTCTGAAAATACTGTTTGTGAATGCACAAAATGGCCACTGTCCTTAACCAAAATGGTGGCAATAGCTTCACTGCCATTTTGTTTAAGGCTAGCAGATTGCACATGCGCAAAATTGCCACCATTTTGGTTAAGGGTGGTGGCCATTTTTGCATGCACAGTGATTTTAAAAACAAATTTGTTAAAAAAAAAAAATCTCGCCGAGCATTCAGCGAGAAATTGTGGGCATCTCAAGCGTCTCATTTTAGTTGAAGAAAAACTGAGAACCAGGGTTTCGTTGAGTTTGCTTGATTGGGCAAAATTTTGTTTCAGCCCTAGTGATGACATTCAAGACTGCAAAGGTCTATAAGCTGACTTCTAGCAATGTACCAAAGTGTACTCAACTTATTTTTATGGCTCCTAATGCAATTCCTCTAAGAAATGTAGTTCAGATTGTGGTTTGCTTCTCCAGATGCTGAAACTCCCCAGAAAAATGAGAAATCAGTGTAGGAACAAACACACTAAAATTACAGTCAACCACAGCAAATTATTTTAGTAAATTGACTTTTTTTAAAAAAACAGAAAGAAGGAAGTGGAGGAGGATGGGGGAAAAAATTGTTTATTTCCAAACAGAGGAAATAAGCTTCAACGAACAAATCAATCCCAAAGCATCACTACTAAGCATGGCTTCATGGGTACTGCTTCATCAGATCAATCATCTCTTGGTACAGGTGGCGGAATGCGTCCAGGCCCCATATGAAATCCAGATGTGCCCACTCAGGGATATGTTTGTAGTGAATGAGGTTGTTAATTTGAGGGAGTAAAATTGCAGCATCCTTTGGATCTGCAAGCAAGTCTTTTCCACCACTCCATACTGCAGTTGGTACTGCCATATCTCTCACCATATATAAAGGAGGGGTAGTCTGGAAAAAAGTGTAACAGAGAGTAAAGTTTGCTCAGCCGCTGCAAATTCTAAACCCATCCATTAAGTAAACATTGAAAGGAGGGAGACTATTTTTTCTTCCCTTTCCTAACCATTTTAAATCTTGGACAAATACATACCAACCACTTGGGAAGGTGTATAGGGATAGCAATATATAGCAATCACATGGGAGGGTGTATAAGAAAAAAGGGCATAGCATTCTAGCATTTTAAATAAAATGATAAACAGATATACAAAGGCTAGGCAAGGTCCCTAGCCAAATGTTCCATATTTTCTGACTGCTTACATGGCTGAGGAAGGACCCTGTATATTCTCACCAATAGTTGTTGGTCTAAGAACAGGTACCTGAGCTCTTGCATACTCATGAATGTTTCATCCCTTGTCTCGCTCTCTCTGTTCCCCCTTCCCTGTCTCCCCTCCCCCTGTCTTTAGATTGTAAGCCCTCGGGCAGGGACCGTGTCTATCTTATTATTTGTAAAGCGCTGGGTACATCGCTGGTGCTATATAAATGCTTATAAATAATAATAATAATTAATAATAATAAAAGATGTTGACTAAGCTACTTTGTCTTTGTCTCTTATGGTTGGCAACACCCTCTCTCTAGACTACAGTTAAAATACATATATTGAATGCAAGATAAGTGAATGAAGAAGATAAGTTAACACGAGAACTCAAGCAAAAGAAAAATATGGAGTCACCTCAGGAATAGCAATGACAACAAGCTGGGCAATTGTAACAGCTACGGCTACACAATAAATCTTTTACCTACCTTAACAAGCTGAGCAGGAAAATAAGCTAGCCAAACTTTCACTCTGTGAAATCAGACATAACGTTAACAAACACCACTTTAACATTTCTTATGCATGTTGCAGGGCTGCATAGGGCACCAATACAGCCCTGCAACATGCATAAGAAATGTTAAAGTGGAAGTGGAGTAGGCGTTATGTCTGTTTTCATTGATGTTCAGCCTAAATTAGGTGTGGAGTCCTGAACCCTTCTTACATCATTCTCCTATGTCTGTTTTCAAGCTGATATTTGGAGTCCTCCTCCCGAGTTTGCTTGTTTGAGACTGCCAAGTGACAATTCTCTTCTCTCCTTTCTCTTTGCACTTACTTTTTATTGAAAAACATTACAGTATTTGAAAAGGAAAAGTGCATTACTTTACCTGATTGTATTTCTCCATATTCTTGATGGGATTGCCCCAGTCATAAGCTTTGAATTTCCCAGAATGAACTGCCTAGTAAGAAGAGAGGTAAAGTTACAATTAGCATACAAAATGGATAAATCAGGGGATAAGAAGTAGGATATGGAATCTTTCATCCTTGAGTGTTTAGTTGGATTCTAGTTTGTGATGGCAATTCAAATTATTCCCACTTACAGCATTGTTCTACACAAGTTTAGCACCAGTGTTAGCCCTTAGCCAAATTTTTAAAAATAGAATTTGCATCAGTGCAAAAAGGCAACACAAGGCAGGTGGAGGCCTGTGTTGCTTATGGCCTAGGTAAAACGAGTTTGCCATTGACTTCAGTGGGTGGGGGATTTGCTCTAGGGTTGCTACCTATGCAAATGTTTATGGAACACTTATGAAAAATACATGTTGTAGGTCTAAGGTGCCAATGCAGGCCCTGCAACATGTATTTTTCATAAGTGTTCCTTAAAAATTTGCATAGGTGTCTATCTTGATTTGCACCCTTAGTGTTCTCAGCTACTTTAGGTAGACTGGTATCATGATCAATTTCCTAAAAAGTCAGTCACCCAAACTGTACCCTTTTTGGTAGCCACAGCAGAAAGGTTGAGAACTAAATGAGCTTGCATGACTAAACTATAGTTCCTGCACTGTTTGCTAACAGGTGTCAGGAAACTGGATTTAAATGATTTGCAGTGGTGTCTGTTGGTGGCTGAACACTGATTTTTTCTTTCTTTCTTCATGTGCCCGTACGTTTGTGAGTGTGGAATTTGTCCCCTCCCCCCTTGATAGTCATCTTGGTTCCCTCCTCAGCTTCAAAAGCACCCAAAGACTTTTTGATTGTCCAGGTGCTTTCAGAGGATCCACTGCTGCACACCTTAATGCATTTCCCCCCCCCCCTCTTCCCCTTCCCCTTTTAGTTCATTTTCAATGGATCTTTCATGGATTTTAAGTTATTTTATTGTGTTTTATTGTTTTTATTGTAGTGGTCGTGAAACACCCTGAGTGCCATTTGGAACACTGGGAGGCTTTATATAATAATAATAATAATAATAATAATAATAATAATAATAGTTTATTTGTTTAGCCATTTGGCTATAACAATGGATAAATACATTCCTGAGAGAACATGGCACATTTGTCCAAACACATAAAATATCAAACCCAACAAAAATAAAATACAATAAAATATATAAAAATATATAAAATTCCATTCTCAACCCTATTCTTAACCATAATTCCGTTACCCTAAGCAAGAGGTTACGACCTTCAATAAACTTCCACTGACCTCAGCTGGCATCCAGCCATAACAATACCTATACAATAG
>QEPC01014088.1:7186-53300 GCA_003113815.1 Sphenodon punctatus | reverse complement strand
GTTCCAGGATTACTTATATACACCTGGCCTGGCTCCTGGACCCCATCTACAGAGATAACCTCCCTTGTATCAACCAACCCCAGAGCTCTAATCTTAACCCCAACCTCTATTGGATAGCTCTGTTCCCTATCTCCAATTATCTGTGGCCCATTACTTTCACCTATACCATGTACCAAAATTCCTCCACACTCCTTCCCCAGATCCGTCAAATGGGACTCCTCATTCCCCTCCTTATTACTTTCTACTACCTTCAAATCCCCCCTTTGGATCCCCTTAGGCACTACCTGAATTGGCTCCACCTCCATACTATAATTAACATTTTTCCACTCATTTCCTCTTTCCACACTATCACCCTTTAGGGACTCCTCTTCTGGCCCCGACAGGGCACTCTTCCTGTCCTCTGTCAGTTTACCTCTTTTCCTATTACTTTCCATTGACCGCTTCATTTTAGGGAAATTCCCCTCTCTCCTTCCAGTTTCAGCCCCCAAGAGTTCCTGGAGGTTTGTATTAATAAAAACCTTTGCTATTGTAATTCCATTATTAGCAAGGACCCGCCCAGCTTTCAAAAGGCGATCTACCCAATCACTACATCTAAATGAAATCACAGCTTTAAATATAGTATGATCCCACCTCAGAATCCTAATTTCTTTAATCTCTCACGGGTGAGACGGAACTGCCAAGAGGGATTGCAAGTGTTGCGAAACTAGGAGAGGCGTGGCCCACACGGGCAAAAAAACAGATGGAAAAGGGTGTGCCGACACAACTATTGCTGCTGAGCACCAAGTAAACTCCTGGGTCCTCCCCTTCCCCCCTGAACAAGACTCACCCACCTTGGAGAATCCGCCAACCATTACCTCTGTAGGGGGGGGGGGCTTGATTTTCCTTTTCCTGGGGTATATTATGTACTGTCTCCCCTCTAGTCTCAAATCCCCCTTTACCCCCCTCTTTCCCCAGACCCACAATAATCCCCCTATTATTCTCCTCCACAATGCGAGTAAGGGTACAGAGTTGAGCAAAAATATGCTGAAGAGTTTTCCCTATCAGCAAAGTCTGATTTGCAAGGGTATGCACCCAATCGAACTTATCCCCTTGTGGCGAGCGTACACATTCACCTATCCCCTGCGCAGAAGGTGACCTCTCTATGGACGTAGGCAAAGTGCCGGATTCCTCGCTCCCCGTCAACTGGCGTTTTCGCACTCCTCTCCTTATCACCCCAGGACCACTACCTTCTCCCTCCATCGGGTCCACTGCCAGTGGTGCAAATCTATTTGCAAGAGGAATATCCAGCACTGCCTGGGGTAGGGGGGCCGACAATGTGCTCTGTGTCTCAGTTTGGCCAAAAAAAGTATCTAATTTCCTCTGCTTCAATGGCGGAAGACCAGCCTTTTGACCCCCTATCCTAGTTTTTAAGTTTGCTTCCATAATACACAGGGGAATACAATATATAGATCCCAATAATCACAAGCGTAATGGCCCCCTTGGCTCCCGCCGGCGCCTAAGGCCGCGCGCACAAGGGCGCGCCCTTGCGCGTGCTGCCTGAAGGCGTGCTGCCCAAGGGTGCACGCCCGTGGCGCAGCCACAAGCCGCCCCTTGCTTTTCATTGTCCCGCTTGCTGGATGTCCGTCGCGCTGATCCAATCAGCGTCCCTGGGAGCAGGGATTAAGCTCCTCCTGTAAGTGACCAGCTCACTGGCTCCAATTCACAGCAAAACAGCAGCAGCTGGGGGACACACCCTCGTAAGGAGCCTCTCCTCCTCCACACAGTTCTCTCACCAGGAGTCCCTTAATGTCTCAGTCCAAATAGTCTCTCAGCTCTCCCGCACTCATGTTGCTCACCACCTACGGGCTCCGCAAGCCGCCCCTTGCTTTTCAATGTCCCGCTTGCTGGATGTCCGTCGCGCTGATCCAATCAGCGTCCTTGGGGGCGGGGATTAAGCTCCTCCTGTAAGTGACCAGCTCACTGGCTCCAATTCACAGCAAAACAGCAGCAGCTGGGGGACACACCCTTGTAAGGAGCCTCTCCCCCTCCACACAGTTCTCCCGCCAGGAGTCCCTTAATGTCTCAGTCCAAATAGTCTCTCAGCTCTCCCGCACTCACGTTGCTCACCACCACTTTATATAAATGAAACTTATTATTTTTATTCTCCCTCTAGGACCAGATTTCTAGAAGAGCTGAAAATCAACAGCTGAGAGCAGATTTTTCCAAGGAGCCTCACTCCCAGTTACCCAGCATGTTGGACTCATCTGAAAATTCAGCCTAAGGTGACACTTGTCGGCCTGTTGCATGCTACAAAAAAAATAATATTGGCCATTGTCTCTTGAAAATTTTACTCGAATATGTCCAGTTCTTTACAGACATAGGCCAGAGATACAGAGGTAGACCAGAGCAATCCTGGCCAATTTTTGATGCACCCACATCCAGACAGCATACTGTGTCAGCCAGAATCTTTCTTTCTGCTTCCCAACTGAGCAATTGCATGTGTAGACAGGTGCTTGAGTGGGCAGCTAACCAGTGTGAATCTGGAAATGCATGACTGCATAACATGCTCTGTGCATTGACAACCCCAGCCAGCAATGGTTCCAGTTAATCCTGGCTGGCTTTTACCAGCCAGAATGTGAATGGATCTAGTTCAGAACTGTTTGCTCTGGGGCCCCTGGGGCCCTGCATATTACAGGGGTCTGTGTGGAGGCTGTGGGCTCAGTAAGGAACCTGGGGAGCTCAGGCATCAAACGTGGTTTGAAAATGCTTTTTCCAGATGCGCAGTCTATGTAAGATACACCCATATTTATACCAGGTTGAACTTGCCACAGTGACCCATCCCCTGGAGACCATGATTTTTGTAATTCCCTCTTCTATCCCAGGGCTTCCAGAGGTGCTCCTTCATCGCTCGCACCTTCTGCATTGGTAGGGGGACACCAATTTAAAGCGATCCAAATAAGACTAGACTAAGCCTCCCTAACCTGAAATTCTGATCCTGTATCCAAATTCATGGTCCCTAAATTGGGCCAAATGTGAGCAACGTGGTCTGCAAGGTAAATGGCAAACTCATCACAGATAGGGCTGAAACTCCCCCTCACAAATCTCGGCAAGAACTGGGTTCTTGCCAAAATTTGTGAGAATGAGAACAGATTGAGAATTGACCAACTCTTGATCCGTTCTCGCACAAAACTTGTGCTGTCAACAAAATGGCACTGGGGATGCACAAAATGGCCACCACAGTCATTCTGCTCATGTGCAGCCCTGGTGCATTTTTTGCATGCGGAGAACATTTTTACAGTTTCAAGAAGCTGGTGAGATTCTCGAGAACCCTCAAAAATGCTCTGCGCATGTGAAAAATGACCACCAGAGAGCTATGCATGCGCAGAATGGCTGCAGCAGCTCTTTGTGCATGTGCAGAGTGCATCTGAGATTTTCAAGAACCTAGCAAGATTCTTGAAAATCTTGGGGAGATCCCACAAGATCTCATTGGGTGCTGAGAACGCATGTGATTCTTGGTTCAGTCCTATTTCACATCAGGCAATGTACAAAACTGTCTCTGGGTTTTTTCCAGCATGACAGTCACTGCACAGTAAGTCCTTCAAAAAAGATTTGACACATTTAATCAACTTTGGCATGAATCAAGCACTACTTGAGGTCCAACCCCCTACCCTCCCTCTTTAAGAGCCTTAGGCTTGACCATCCACCCTCTCCCGTGTGCCAGGGAGTTCTGTGCCAACAAAGGAGTGAAAGCAGACACCTAGATGCCACTGTGTTGAAGGCTGAGGCCAATGTGTTGTTCCACTGTGTCAAGCTCGGTGGGTATATTCCCCAGAGAACTCTGAAATCCTATTTGCTTGAATCTCTAGGGGTAGATCAACCTAACTCATCCATCACTGAGCGGCCACAGAACCCATTACTTGCACCCCTGCGGTGCTTGTTTAAAAACCACCTGTTGTTGTCATGACCAGAGCATTACCTTCTGAAATCTCAGGTCTCTGTGTTCCAGAGTGACCACCCTGGCCTGCACAGTGCACTCTGGATTTTTCAAGAGTACTCTGTGTGGCAATGAGTGGCCACTGTGTGGATCACAGGAGTGCGCCTTCCTGCGCACCACCGTCACATGCAGTTAGACGCGTGGACAGTGAGGGGCCATGCATGAACACATCTCATTTAAAAACACCTAACATCGTTACAATACCATCCTATAAATCAGGACCCAATGTTTAGGTGAGCGTAGATCATGAAGTCTAAAATATTAAGTCCAAATGCCCTTTATCTCCCTTGTTCCATAAACCCTGTCAGTTTGGCCTCTGCCCTGGAGGAATGTCTGAATGACATAGCCAGCTAGAAGTTTCAAAGCTATCTCATGCTCAACCTGGGGAAGACTGAGGTGATACTGGTAGGGAGGGGCATCTGATATAAGGATGTCCTCTAGTCCCCTGGGGCCCTGCATATTACAGGGGTCTGTGTGGAGGCTGTGGGCTCAGTAAGGAACCTGGGGAGCTCAGGCATCAAAAGTGGTTTGAAAATGCTTTTTCCAGATGCGCAGTCTATGTAAGATACACCCATATTTATACCAGGTTGAACTTGCCACAGTGACCCATCCCCTGGAGACCATGATTTTTGTAATTCCCTCTTCTATCCCAGGGCTTCCAGAGGTGCTCCTTCATCGCTCGCAGATTGTTCAGAATGCAGCAGCATGACTGCTTACTGGTTTGGGCAACCATGCTCATATTACTAGAGGTGTGCACCAGGGGCCCATGTAATTTTTGTTTTTTCATTTTTATTATTTAAATATGTCTTTTTCGTTTTCATAAATATCAAATTGTCGTTTTTGTTTTTGTTTTTGCTTTCATTTTCCATTGGTTTCAATGGAAAACACATTTTTGGCTGTAACATTTTTGTTTTTTACTCTATTTGGCTGAAACCTGGAGTGATTATACCTCAAATGGAAGGCATTACGTGTACCAAATTCAGAAATTATTGGATAAAGGAATGCAATTTTAGAAGCAGATGAATTAATTTATTTTACAAAAATCTTCATATACATTCTTAGGTGTAACTGCTTTGCCTCACATTTAATGTAGATGAAACTTGGCAAGTTTATACCCCTCCCCAAGTTTACTATCTATGATAACTTTCAGGATTGGATAAAGGGTCCTGGTGGTATAAGCAATTAACTTATAAATGTATGTCTTTCTGTAACATCTTTGTAGTCGAACCAGTGTACATGAAATTTGGCAGGGCTGTATATAACACTTTCATGATAATCTCTGCCAAATATCAGAATGATGTGATAAAGGGTCCCAATTTTATATGCCTGTACAGCATATGCAGAGAATGAGCCTATGCCAGGAATTCTCTTACATGTCACTGTGGTATAAGAGCTGTTTGTGATGCCAATTGGCCAGGATAAATGTCAACCAAATATCCTCATTCTGGGCTGTGACCATACCAACATCTCTCCCCCACTTGTTACTGGGAAGTCAGAAGCATCTGTTTAGGAAAGAGCCAATAGAGATTCTCTTAAGTCCTCTGTCACAGTGCTGCAGAATGTGATTGTGATGATAATTGGCCAGCCTGGATGTGTAAACTATGAACGCATTCCCACATACATTAAAATGCTGCTTTTCCTAAATGCAGTCAATTTCAAAATGCGCTTAAATAAACCCATGTACTATTCACATTTGGTTTATTTAAGCGCATTTTGAAATTGACTGCATTTAGGAAGCAGCATTTTCACTACACAGCGCCCTGTTTCCCCTGCTCCCGGAGAGGGGAGAGGAGCTGAGCCTAGAGCCAGGAAGCGAGGTGCTGTGGAACTGACATGATACTGACTAGGCTAGTCAGTATCATGTCAGTTCCACAGCACCTCGCTTCCCCGGCTCTAGGCTCCTGGAGAGGGGAAAGGAGCTGAGCCAAGAGCCGGGGGAAGCGAGGCGCTGTGTACCGACATTCTGACAAGAGGATTTATGCAGTTCAAATGCACACTTGTAAAGGTAGCTTTTGGCTGCCCCTCAATGCGTTTGAAAAACAAATGTAAGAACTGCAAAATAGCTATCCCCAAAGTCCCAGTTATGTCCCTTCTATGCCTGCTGAGGGCTGCCCCCTATGCCTGCCTTGAAGCCACTATGGATTGGTCCTGTAAATCTAGAAGCATGCAGTAATTGGCCAGTGAATGTGTCTGTCAGTCTTTTGGGTTGATCCACATCCTCCCTCCTACAGCCTCTTTCCCCCTGCCATGTCAGATGCCTGCCTCTGACTGGCACTGCATGTGCTGCTATTTATCTGAATAATGGTCTTCAAGAGGACAACTTCAATTGCTTACATAATTGGGTCCCTTTATTGAATGGTCCTGTAGTTTGGCAGCGATGACAGGGACGGTATGGGATACATTCCTTCCAAATATCTTGCAAACAGGATGGAATATACAAATGTTACAGCTGGAAATGTATTTTAAAGTTAATGTCTTATACCATCAGGACCCTTCATCCAATCTTTTTGATTAGACCCCACCTAATTATGCAAATGTGTAAATTTACATAAAGTTTACTCCCTCTGGACAGGAAGGATTCCCATTCTCCACCCCTCCGAGCAGCCATGGAGAAGCATGGGGAGGCCTCCTCATGCTTCTCCCCACCCCCGGCTTGCCACCCCTTGGCTGCCTTATCTGGCGCTCAGCTGAGCGGCCATAGACAAGCATGGCCTCCCAATGCTTTCGTCCCCACCTCCCCAGCCAGGAGTGGTTCCACTGCAGGGGCAGCCGGGCGGGCAGTGAGGCAGGCACAGAGGGACTGTCTGCATCCACTGCCTTACTGGGGGAGGGGGATGAGCTTAGCCAACCTGGCCTCCAGGGCCTATTGTTTCTTGCTGCCAGTGCGACCAGTCCAGAGGTGCTGCTATCAAACACACAAGACACCCAAAATTTAGCCAGTCTATTAAGCGCATTGTGCCATGAAAAGAGACATATATAACCAGTTCAGTTGTGCCCCCATAATTAATTTATGCTGCCCCCACCCCACAACCAGTTAATTTGTGCCCCCACCTCCATATAATCAATTCACACTGCCCCCCCACCAATAAGCATTTAATTTGCACCCCCTGGGCAGCATGAATTGATTATAGGGGGTGGTGCACGGCGCAAATGAACTGGTTATGGAGTGCGGGTTTAAAGACAGTATTCCTTTTAGCAATAACTTCATTAAGGAGAGTTAGTGAAATAGCAGTCATAACAATCTCAGAACCATATCTGCAGATTTTCCAAGGTAGAATAGATATTGCTTTACATCCTAAATTCCTACCTAAGATAGCATAAGTAACACAATTGTGACAATGTGGCCCTTTTTACACAGGCCTCTCCCATCCATGAACAAGCAGATTTCTGCATGTTCATGGGTGGGGGATCCCCGTGTGAATGATGCAGAGCACGCACTCATGGTGCATGGGGATGTGTGCCTGTGTGCCCACCTAACACACATCCCCACTCACCCTCCACTCGTCCCCACGAACGGAGCAACCGGGGAAAATGGTGGTTACTCTGTGGGTGTGGAGGAGTGGGGAGTCAGTGGGAATGCATGTGCACGTCCCGCCCACCTGGCGGAGTCATGTAAAAATGACCTGTGAGGAGCCACTCGAAGAACAGAAGGTTGCTGCTTTGTAAGCAAGGTTCTTCGAGATGGCTCCCAACATTCTCACAACACCCACCCTTCCAGCCCCACATGGAATTTTCTTATATTCCTAGAAAGGGTTGGAAAAAACTGTCATTCTGAGGGGGGAGAGTGCTTTTTATACTAGAGACACTCGAGGCCATCACATGGTCTATTATTTGAATAGGGTGAGTATGCACAACCCAGTTGTGAGAATGTTGGGGGCTATCTTGAAGAACCTTCCTTACAAGGTAACAACCTTTTGATCACTCACATGGGGAGGAGTTGTTTGTAAACAAACAGCTTTATTTCCCACTCTGATCGGTGTCCCATTGTTGTTGCTGCTGCTGCAGCGCTACTGGAACGGAGACAGAGGCAGGTGAGAGATGGGGACCAGAGTCAAGGAGGGGAGGCAGAAGAACTTATTGGGGGAGAAGCTGGCTGCAGCCTGCTACCCAGCCAGGCAAGCACAGGGCCCCAGCTGGCTGCGGGGCCATGTGCAGCTGCACATGTGGCAAATGCCTGGGACCAGCCCTGTCTCCTTGTATCTGTTAGGGATCCTCCCCACATGGATCCCAAGCTCTCATCTCACCATGTCAGCTGAGGCTAATTATCACTAGCATATGGGTCTAGCTGAGGTACTAGGAACGAAGCTGTTCTCTCATTGGTCCTGTGGACAACTAGCTGGCATTAAAAGCCAGCTCATGTTCTGGGCTTGTCAGAGCAACTCAATGTCTATAGCTCACATTGCTTGCTTTGGCTTGTTGCCTCAGCAACCCCAAGACATGTATCTGCTCCTCCTCCTCCTTTTTTGCCTCTTGGATGGGTATCTGTTGGAATTTGGCTTGATTCACCCTTGCATGATGCTATCCTCTTGGACTGATTTCCTGACCTGGCCTCTGCTTGCTCTGGATTTCAGGATATTTCTCCTACTCACCCTGAACCTGCAGGGACTCATCCAGCTGGGCCTTGATCCTGCAAGACTTACCACCAAAGCCATCCCATGCCCTTGGTGCCCCTGACACTACTGTTAGTTCCTCCATGTGTTCCCCCTCCGTTTTTACCTTACTCTTTTAAAAATTGTTTTAAATTGATTAAGTGCGATCTGGCAGAGGGGCGCTGTATAAATACAATTATGATATCAATAGTATGTAGTAGTAGGCATTTTCCATTTCATAAAGCTCAGCAGTACCTGACTCCAGTGCAATATATTTTGAGCAGATGTTCCAGCTGAGGACTGAGCCAAATACACATCAATTCGACTCTGAAAGAAAACATACATTAAAGGCCGAGCTCTGTCACTATTTTTCATACTGCATAGTACCTCACTCCATGATCAGTTCTGTTGATTTCAAGAGAACCTTTCACAAGCATGATACTCATCATGAGTAAGATTAGCAAAAACAGTTGTGAGTACATACAAATGCTGCTCAGGGTAAAAACTATTCTGAATACAATTTAAAAATGAAATCACAGTCTCAGAGTATATAAGCCCATAGGCTGCAATTCTAAATACACCAAGTAAATCCCATTTATTTTTATGGACCTTACTTTTCAAGTAAGTGTGCTTAGAATTGCAGCCTTAATTGAGAAGACAAACCATCTGCCCAAGAAACTACTGAAGTTTACACATGTGGAATTTGAGCAACAGAGGGAGTTCTGGGTGTTCTAGAGAGCGTGGTTGCCGTGTTGGTCTCAAATGTAGGAGATGGAGACAGAACAGTTCAGATTAATGCTGAAACCAATATTCGCTGCAAATATTGCATTTGACGAATTCACTTACTTCAATTTGGGACTGATGAAGAGTACAAAATACTATTTGTGCCTGCTCCGTTCAGATATTTACTTTGGGTTTTTCCAGGTTTTCTTGGGCATTTTGGTTTGGATATTCAGAATATACGATCCAACAACAGGGGTTTTCATAAATATGCAAATCTTCTTTTCAGTGGGGCCGGCCGATCTCATGCCCCACGGGTCTTGCACACTCATGCATGCAGATACCACATGTATCACCATTGCCTGCACATTGTGCTGCACAGAGACTGTGCGCATGCAGGATCCGCAGGGCATGAGATTGGCCCCAATGTAAAGAGTCACTTGACTATTTGGAGTGCTATCTGAAAATGTGAATAGTATTTGTGAATAATGAGTTTGCCATTTTTCTCAGCATGATCTCTTTTACTGGACCACCTTCTGATGGTGAATATGAAAGCTTCAGATCCACATACTGCCTTTCCTCAGGCATTTATTCTGATTTTTTTATGGCCTGTGTGGGTCTGAACGTTCACATACTCTCACCAACAGAAGTCGTCCAATAGATCATCTGAACTAACTTTGTCTCCAGCTATTATAAACATATACTGCTGAATGCTAAGGTCTTTAATGAACTTTTACTTAGCTCCTAGGCAAAAATCTCACTGAAATCAGTGGGGATTTTATCTAGAAAAAGATTGGAGAGTCAGATCCCCTTCTCTAGAATTGCATGTATCCACATTTTTGCACCAGCATTCCATCTTCTTTGGAACAGGGAGGACCACAATGAGGGGATCAAGGAAGAACAGTTTTGCTGCATGTACCATTCCTCTCTCAGTTGTTCTCAACCTACTGGTGGAGAGACCCACCAAAACATTTTTTAAAAAATCTGGGATCCACCTTAAAAAAAATCCAGGAGTAGAAGTGGCTGGGTGGCAGCAGCAAGGGCCTGATCCTTGTAGCAGTATCAGAGGGGTGAGGAAGCTGCAGGAAGCCAAATCCTTCTCCCTACCTCGTCTCTGGCCCCTAGTAGTCCAGGTGGCTAAAGGGACATGGTAGGGGACAGGCCACAGCTGCACCAGAGTTTGTGGGTTGCCCTGGGTCCCTCTCAGGTCCCACCTAAGACTCCTCTGGGACCCACCAGTGGGTTTTGACTCACTGGTTGAGAATGATTCCTCTATTTGTCCCATAACTGCTGGAAATCTGCTGAAAACATACTGACCTAATCACATTTTTCTACCCAACCCCACTGTGCTGTGGAACCCCCATTGAAAGGGCAGTTCCAGAGGCAGAAGCAAATGGGATAAACCCTAGCAGCATGAGAGAGAGGGAGAATTGCAGTAGTCCTCAAAGCAGCTTCCCTGACCTTTCCAACATTCTGCAGAAGAGTGGTGGATCTTAGCAGAATTGTGGATTCTTGAGACAGAACCTTCTGCTGGATCTGTTGTTGGGGAAAAACAATTTCCTGGCATAATACTATGAGAACCACATCGGTTTCTCACTTCCTGGCCTCTCCTGTAGACTCTCTCATGGGAGGAGGCCATCTAGCTATGCAGACTGACTTCCAGATGTGATCTATTCATCTTTTCTAACTAACATTATTTATTTTAAGAAACGACTAGCATCTCAAAAACACAGCTATGAAGAGCTTGGGTTCATAAATAACTAGGGACATCAACAAACAAGATCATAGCCATTGGGTTTGTTCCGGGCACCCCCCATTCACATATTTAGTGTGTAGAGCCTAGTAATTCTTCCCTGCTTAGTCCCATCCACCATCCTCTCCCCGTCTCAGTATCCTGCCCCCTGTCATGGCTCAGCTGTAGCAAACTAAGGGAAGAAGCTTCCCAGCTCTTTCTTTCTTCTGGGATAATATGACTCGAGCAGGTGGTCCAGCACCAACTATCCATGGCCACCCCTGGCAGTTCAAACCTGAGTTTATGCCTGCCAGCACTTGGCAACTGTAATTAGCTGACTGCTATGTACATAACACTGAGTTTAAGTAGCAAATTACATACTCTATTGAGCACCTATAGTTAAAAGTGAAAAAAAGAGAGAAAATTGAAATCAAAAGCAACCAATCTTCAGTGTTGTCATCCAGTTTCTCACATCCATGGCTCAAAGTGATGCACTTGGAGGAAGCAACACACAGTTTTACTGGGGTCTCTGCAGTGTTGGAAATCCCTCTCTGTTTGCATAACCCCCCAGTCAAACCCCCCTTAGTTTGCTACAGCTGAGCCATGACATGTGCCCATGACATGTGCCTCTTATGCCCCGTCTATCATCTTCCACATCACCCTACAGTGCAGGCAGAAAACATCCCCACTGTTCAAAACTGTTGATGCTGTTCAAAATATTTGGTGTGTGGCGGGTCAGCGCAGTTCAGAGACGCTGGAACTGCAGCCATGGAGACACATGCTGAGAACTTCCTTAGGCTCGTTATCACTCTCCAGGCCTTCCTTCCCACTGCTGAAAAGAACCCACTGTCATTGCTTGATCTCTGGCTGGGCTAGTGGGATGCACCACACCATAGAGGTGGCTCCTGCTTTGGCACTGTGCACTTGCCTACCTCCAGTGACAATGGACTGCGCTGGAGAGGATCAAAGCTGTGCAAGAGAAGTGGATGTTTGCAGAGAGGTACCTGTTGAGAGACATGGCTTCAGTCAACGACACCATGCATAGGGCTGTACCCATTGAGAGGCTTGTGTGGGTGAAGGAGAAAAACACAGACTGGTGGGAGAACATGCTGTCCTCATAGGGAGACGCTAAGTGTGTTGCAAACTTCAGGATGTCGTCACCTCGTCCTGCAGATAGCTGAGATCCTGAGGCCATGACTGAAAAACAGAGCATGGTGATGTGGTTGTCCATTCCCATGGAGAAGCACATTGCCATTTGGAAGCTCGCCACTCCTGTCAGTCTGTTGCCTAGCAATTTGGCATTGGAACTTCCACGGTGGGCACCGTACTAGTGGAAGTTTGCACAATCTTGCAATTATGGAAGTGCTGCTGGACTGGTTGATGCAGTTGGCTGATCCCATAGAGGTAATAGAGGACTTTCAGCAGGAGGGGTTCCTGAACTGTATAGGGGTGATTGATGGGAGCCATATCACCATCATCTGTCCACCCCATAGCAAAGACAACTACCTGAACCAGAAGGGGTTTTTCTCTGTGGTTCTCCAGACTGTAGTAGACCACCATGCCAGGTACATGGATATGTTGGCTGGGTGGTCTGGGAAGAACCACAAAACCTGCATCTTCCATCAGTCTCCCTTCTTTAACCACATGTACACAGGAGACTTTGGGTCCTCCACTGAAACATGTATTGAGACCTGTTGATCTTGGGGTCTAGCCTACCCCGAAGCCCTGGTTCATGAAGGCATACAGAACTGCCTGTACCGCAAAGGTACTTTAACCAGCAGCTCAGTGCCACCTGCTTTGTTGTGAAGAGAGCGTTGGACCTTTTAAAGCAGTGCTGGAGATTAATTACAGCCGGAATTGATTTCTAGCTGGAGCCTGCTCCATTTCTGACTACTGCCACCTGCATTCTCCATAACATGTGCAAGACTGGCGGGCCAATGTTGGAGAAACCCCCAGTTAGCTCCAGTGAGCCAGTGCCCCTGTTCTGGGACAAGCTGAACTGAGTGGAACAGCACATAACCGGAGAGAATCAGGACTTCTTATGTTGGCACATCAACTGCAATGCTAGCCCCCAACCCCACCATCAGTGATAGTTTAATGAACATAAACTTTTTGAAATGATATTTTTGGGATATCAATCGAGTCTTTAAAAATATTACTTGAGTGCCATGGTGTTCTCCTCTGGCCTATCCAGCCCCAGCATGGCATACGTTCGGTCTTTTGGCCCCCATGCTACTTCCCACCCAGCAGCCTTTCCCTGTGCATTTCCTATTGGCATCCACAGGCTAACTGGGTCTGGGAATGACAGTAGGCAGTGTAGAGGCACAGGTGTGCAGCCGGCTACTCTGTGACTAGCGAGCACCTGGCCTTTGCTTATGCCTTTGCCACAGCAGTTCCCTTTGCACCTGAGTTTTTCCATGCTGTGCTGCTATGCCTCCCCACCCTCAAGTGCAAGTTCATAACCAGCAGCCTCCGCACTTTTCAATTTTCGATGCACCCACCTGCCTCTTCCCTTCCCTCCCACTCCAGTCCCCGAAGCAGCATACTAACATTCGCCACAGCTCTCCTCCTCCCCTCAAACTTTCCTCTTTTCCCAAAAGGAGCATAGAAAGTATGGATTATGAACAATTAAAGAACATTATTGAAATAAAATTAAAGCCCCCCCCCCTTGCTCCTTTTGGAGGCAGCTTAGCATACTTGCTTGGGTGGTGGGATTGGACGGGGGGCGGATTTTCTGGTCTTCCTCCCATGAATCCAGTTATGGAGGAGTGTCCATGGGATGATTGGCTGGGGTGAAGCATGCCTGGCCCAGCAACTGTTCCTGGAGTAAGAGTAGTGTGGCGAGGGCTTGGGTGCTTTCCCTGGAGAGTGTAGTGCGAGGGGAACCAGGGCAGGTGGTTGGGTTCCATGTAAGGGGCATGAATGACTGATGGGGGTTAGAAAATAGCACCTGCCCCATAGCAAACACTGCTCATGGTCGCAGCATGCTCAAGAAGGGAGCTCTGGAGCTGAATAGCCTGAGACAGGCTGCTTTGCATCTGTGCCCACATCTCACTCATCTCCTTGCTCGCTGCCTTCATCAAGCTGTCTGACTTCTCAGACTGCTGACAGAGGCGGGGGCCAGTGCCTGTTCTCCCACTGAAGGCCCAGGTGGGCTTCAGCATCAAAGGCCTTACATTCTGCAGCATTCTGCCACACCAGCTGCCTATGCTACCGCACCATGCTGTTAAGGACATTGCGGATCTCGTCTGCCCATTGTGTGGTCTTCTCAAGCAACTCCCTTGCCTTTTGCTCCCACCATAGAGCGATGAAGGCCTTGGTCTCTTCCTCGGTCCAGAGAATGCAGCATTGGTGGGCAGATAGGTAGGCAGAAAGTGACTTCAATTGCGCAGTGGTGGTAGTGGTGCTGGTTGTTGCCTGGCTGTTGGCCTGAGCCATGGCCCAGGTGATGATAATCCTCTGCAAGTCATTATGGAGAATGCAACCAGGAAGAGCTGGGAAAATGCTGGTTGGAAATGGCGCGATGGACAGATGTTACGTGCGCATCTGTGAGAGCGATAATGGAGAGAAGGGCAAGAAGTTGTTGTGCCTCAGAGTGCTCTAGGGTTTTTGCCTGTGAGTCTTGGTGCTGGTGGACATGTACGCATGCAGGCTGCATACAACCTAATTGACGGGATGTGGACAATGACATGTGGGCACGCATTAGCCTGCATTCACTCACATGACAGGCTCTTCAAACTCTGGGGCTACATACTCTGAGTGGGGTCTGCATGTCTGGTGGGGGTGAACATTTAATCAATGGGCAGGTGGACAACCACTTGGTGTGGTCTACCGTCTTGTTTGTTAACACCCTAAGCAAAGAACATGTACCTGCAGGATCTCGACTTTGTGAATGTATTCCATTATCTTCCTATGTTCTTCTCTTTCTCTCCTAGGTTGTAAGTCTGCTGGAGTTCTAGTAAAGGAACAGTTCCCCTTCATTTTGAGCTGCTGTTACTCCACTGCTGGAGTGACACTTACCATGTTCATGTTTTTCACATTATATCCACCCAGGATGAATATTATATTTCCGCAAATTGTTGCGAGAAAGTGCTGGCTGCATAAGGGAACAAAGAGACTTTTGATGAATTTATTCTGGTGAAAGAATTCCCTTTTGCCAAGCAATTTCTGTAAAATACAAAGGGACTGGTCAGTAAAAAAAAGCAAATTATATTCTATTGTTTTTCAAAAAAAGTATTTTTCCCTTTTCCTTTCGTGATTGTTCCTCTTTCCTAGTGTCATCTCCCATTCCTCTACTCACCAGGGCCATGAGCCATAAATGGCTTATTCCACTTACAAGCCACTGAAGCCTGCAGGTATCATCTCAACTAGTACTGAAACAATGGGAGAAAACAGAAGTGATAGCCATGCAGTGGTGGTTCACCCTGATCCGGGTTGGGAAGCTGCGGCGAACACGTTCTGGACTGGAGTTGAGGTGATTAACAGACATGCCCATGTCCAGGGTGCTGGGGAGGGTGGGGAGCATGCTGAATGTGTGGCTGCCCCCGCCCCGATCATGATCAGCAGCGATGGTGGCCAATGACAGGCCACCAAGGAGGCTGGCCATGGTGGACCCAACCTGGGTCATTTTGGCAGCCAACAGTTGTGTTAGTCCACTATAGACTGCTTTAGCCCTGTTGGGTGGGTCTTAGCCCGGGCTGTGACGTTGGGGGGTTCCCAAGGTCAGAGCCTGGACTAACTGCCAACATGGCCTGGGACAATATCAGGCCAACATCTGATGGGGTCTCAACAGATGTGCAGGTGAGGTCTAGTCCCTGCAGGCCACAAAGGGCTGCTGTCACATCTGTTTTTACCCAGTGAGACTCTTCTAGAGTAAGTGGTTTATGGACTATGGTCCAGTTGAATTCATGCTAATAAGGAAGGACCTGAAACAGAAGCTTGGTGTTTATTCATGGCACAAATATAGAGCAGAAGCTGCCACTAAAGTGCCTTAAACCTCCTTATTGAGACAGAAGAGTCACTCCATTTCTGATTTTGGCTCTTGCCCAGCAAACACTAACACTAGGGCTGAAACTCAGTCTCTAATTTTTCTTGATTCTCGGTGAAAATCATGATTCTTCACTTCATTCTGCCCTTCTCTAATATGCCCATGTACCTTTTCCAAGCACCATGACATCACAGCACTTGGCAAGGGGCCATGGTCATGTCAGAAAGGGGCGGGAGAGTTCTTTACCACCTGCACCTTACTGACATGATCAGCCAGAATGCCTGAAGGGCTTAGAAGGAGCAGAGGCCAGGAGGATGCAATCATCCCCTTATCCCACTCTCCTGGCTCCCATGATTACATTCCTTTTGTATTTTTTTTACCTACAGATGGGAAAACCAAATGAGATTAATTATCCTACTGCTGTAGCTGAGAACTGACATGTTTATAGTACCCACAAGCCTCTAGCTAAATTTAGGTTTTCTGTCAGACTGTTTTATTATTATTATTATTATTATTATTAAACATTTATAAAGCGCCAGTTGCAACCTGGCGCTGTACAGAACATACAATCAGATGCGGTCCCTGCCTGTGGCTTACTATCTAAAAGACAAGGAGGGGGAGACAGGGAGAGGGGACAGCGGGAGAGACATGGGAGAAGACAAACAAACATTCAGGCGGATGCGAAGTCTCAGGTGCGTGTACTTGGCTTGGTTACAAGGTGGTCGGTAGCAGCAGTCAGCAGAGGAGGGCTGACAGTAAGAGCAAGGGGAAAGACTAGAGGGCATTGGGAAAGGCAGCATGGAAAAGGTGGGTCTTGAGGAGGGATTTGAAGGAGCGGAGGGAGGAGGCAAGGCGGATGTCGGCAGGGAGGGAATAACCATTTCCAGCGGAGGTAATAACCTACCCTGAGCAATAGTTGAGGTAAGTACAGGAGCTTTACTGCAGGGCTTTTGGCATACTTAACCGTAGCTACAGGGGCCAAGGCAAAATATATTTTGATTCTTTGAGCCAGCTGTGGAATTGTTGAAAATGCTATGAATGCTGGGAAAAAACAAATAGACAAGTTAGCACAACATCTTTTATAAACCAATGTTAAATATTTACCATGCCCCATACAGCTACTTCAAACTTACAAGCACTCCTACAGCACTTAACAAGATACAAGATGCAAGATAGGTTTATTAGGCACAGCTTTCACCTTATGCCAAAAGAAACAAGAAAACAAACAACAAACAACAAGCAAATGATAATAAATTACACCAATCACATTTCTCCTTATTTAATTTCAAAAGAAACTTTTTACATAGTAAATAATAAAACAAGAGTAGAAAAAGTTTAGTCTTACATAAAATCCGAACATCCAATCAATTACCCATAGCCAATTAGCTATAGATTGGATCCCCGTAGAGGGATAAAAATAGGAGGTAAAGGGAGGAAATAGCATTCCCCCAACTAGCCAAATTAGCTAGGAGGGCTACGGCCGTCCCTCTGTTCTAACCAGGATAGTTGCCCAATACATTTGGCTTGTATTGCACACCGCTTCCTGGATGCCAAATGTGTGTATGAGGCAAGAGCAATTATTGCCTTCGTTTGTGTCAGTACCATCAAATTGCAAAAGCTACCGTCTGACTCCTTCCCTTTGGCAGCAGGGGAGCTATCCATACTGCCCGAAGGGCATCGAAGTAAGGGCACTGCAATAGAAAGTGGCAGATGTCCTCAACTTCACCCTTATAACAAGAACAGAGTCTATAGACCCATGGAGTGGAGGTATACCTGCCCTCCACATTTGCCGTTTTGACCAGCTGCCAGCATAGTAAAGTATAGGCTCGCCTTAATTTAGAGCTGGCCAAGATATCCAAATAGGGCTCAAAAAGAATCTGGTTCTTGTAAAAGGCTCTTGTAAAAGGTTCTTGTAAAAGACTAGGGAGCCACTTTCCATCCCCTCAACTGTGCCATGTCCTCCTGCCATGCAATATCCTGAATCTGCCCCAGAAATTGCATCTTAATAGTCGCTATTGATTTCCCCAAAAAAATGCTGCAAAGAGAAGCCGCTTTTATGGAGCAAGGAACCAAGGAATGAGAGCCAGGGGTAAGCACGGGGGCCCGAGTACTCTAGTTCTTCCTTAAGGCATTTGGCTGGGACAGCCGTCTCCTGCTGTAATAAGAGTCTCAACCAAAAGCGTACGAAAGCCATCTTTGCTAAAGAGGCTATCGAGAGGACAGCCACTTCTGCCCTCAAGACAGCCCCTGGTACACTAGTGGGGACCCCAAACAGCCTTCTCAGGAACAGATGTTGTAACCTTTCCAAGGGGAGAGTAACCGCATGGGGAATCAATTCCACCCCAAACAGCAAGGTTGGGGGAACCTTTAGCCCTGTATACGTTAAGCATATCTGATATAGCAATACCTCTAGATAGCCTAGCGGCCTTCAGTAGGGCACGCACTGACCTCATTGCTGCGGCTACCCTATTCTGTACATGGGCATTTCCGGTCCCCCTGGCACTAATAGTCTGACCTAGATAGGTAAAGGATTTGACCTGCTCCACCTGGCCCATCCAACTATGAAACCTTTGCCTTCCCGCAAGCACCAAAATCTTGGTCTTGGAGAGGTTTAGAGCAAGCCCGTTCGACTTGCAGTAGCGGTGGAATGCCTCCAACACCCTCTTAATGCCCCCTTCGGTTTGGGACAAAAAGACGTCATCCGCAAACTGCAAAAAGGGCAAGCTGACTCCACCTACCCTTGGAGTGTGTGTGTCCACCTCCGTCATAAATTCCTGCAGGTCTGAAAGGTATAGATTAAAGAGGAGAGGTGCAAGCATGCACCCCTCTCTTGATGTCAATAACCTCAGTAAGTCCAGCTGCCCCTGGGCTTTTAAACCGTGCCTTGTTGCTAGAGTATAGAGAGTAGATTGGAAACAAGAGATTCTCATCTATACCCAAGGACCTCAATTTTGCCCACAGTTGGGCCCTTGGTACAGAGTCAAAGGCCTTAGTGAGGTCAGCAAAGGCAAGAAAAACCTTGCCCTTCCTTATTCCCTGGTACTTGTGGATCACATGTTGCACAATATAACAGCAGTCCAAGGTGGATCGTCCTTTCCTAAACTCAAACTGGGCACAGGAATAATGGCCCTCTCCTCTGCACATGTCTCGAGATGGATTAAAAGTATTTTGCCAAACAGTTTGCCCACAGCAGACAGCAAACTGATGGGCCTATAGCTGGCCGGGTCCTGGGAATTACCCTTTTTAAAGATTGGAACGATGGTACAGCACTTAACATAAGAAGTGCCATACTGGGTCAGACCAATGGTCCATCGAGCCCAGCACCCTGTGGACAATTTCAGTTGCTTGGAAGAAGTACCCAACAGGTCACAATGGGGCAATCCATTCCCTGTGGGTCATCCCCAGGCTCCTGACAGTAAAGGGTTTTGTTCCCCAATCCTACCTGGCTAATAGCTGCTAATGGACCTATCCTCCAGAAACTTCTCCAACCTTTGCTTAAAACCAGATATACTACATGTCTTGACCACATCTTCTGGCAACAAATTTCACAACATAATTGTGCATTGAGTGAAAAAATACTTGCTTTATTTGTTTTAAATCTACTACCTGTAGGTTTCATGGAGAGTCCCCTAGTTCTAGAACTATTTGAGAGGGTAAATAACCATTCCTTGTTTACTTGTTCCATACCACTCATGGTTTTATAAACTTCGATCATATCCCCTCTCAGTTGTCTCTTCTCCAGCCTGAAGAGCCCCAACCTATCCAGCCTCTCTTCATAGAGGAGCCATTCCATACCCCTTATCATTTTTGTGGCCCGTCTCTGTATCTTTCCTATCTTTTTTGAGATTGGGCGACCAGAACTGCACTCAATATTCAAGGTGTGGTCACACCATAGGTTTACACAGTGGCATTATGATATTTTGTTTTATTCTCTATCTCTTTATGAATAATGCTTAACATTCTGTTTGCTTTTTTGACAGCCGCCACACACTGAGATGAGGATTTCAATGTATTGTCCACAATGACTCCCAACGTCCTTTCCCTGAGTGGCAACTCCTAATTTAGCACCCAGCATTGTGTACATAAGGTTTGGATGGTTTTCGCCTAAGTGCATCACTTTGTGCTTGTCCACAATAAATGTTATCTGCCATTTAGATGGCCAGTCATCCAGTCTCACAAGACTTGTCTGGTGAGTTCATATACTAAATGATCACTGAAGTAAATATTCATCCCAAACCATAGATAAGGTTTTATTTGAAACTCTACCATCCTTGTTCCTTGTCAGACAGGGAGGAACTTAGATGTCAGCTTTGCTTCCCACCCAACATAGATATTTTCCCTGACTCATGCAGTCTTATCTCCACAGCTCTTCTAACCTCCATTTGATATTTTCTATTGTCTCCCTGAAAAAAACATTGCCCAGGACTTCATTATCTCACACTTGAACTAGTCATCCTTCACCTTTCTAGACACTCAGGACATCCATGGCTTTTGTAAAATCCTCTGCCTCACCAGATGATAGGACCATGGTTATCCCTTTGTAAAAACCTCAATTGACTCCCTGTTTAATCGCCCTTCTTCTATGCTCTCCCTATACCAGAAGCTCCAATCTTGACTCTGTCCAGCATGCCTCCAGGTTATCAACAGTCACTTCTCTGGGGGCTTTCAGACAAGCGCCTCCTCACCCATTACCCATCCAGTACCCACTGGTTACCCACAGCAACCAGTGGTTAACCAGTGGGTAATGGTTGAGTAATGTGCTTGTTTGAAAACACCCTCTGCTGATGCTTTAAAGTTAAAGTCATAGATATTCAAACAAGTGAAAGACTATGCAATTTTCTCCCAAACAACTGCATATTTTTATAGTCTTTGATGGTATCCTCCATCCATGCCATGTAATCTCTCCATTTTGCTCATTTGAACTTCTGCCCTGATCATCAATTTCAAGCCTACACAGACCCTGTGATTAAAACACACAGGCACACCAAAAACAAAAAACAACAACCCAACAACTACCTTGGTTTGAATTGTGAAAGTTTCAGCTTGAAAAGCATTTTTACATGTCAGTTACAGATAGTGGCTGGTAATAATCAGAATTCATGATAGCCTTCTCTACAATATGGTGGTGCAAATACAATGCCACAATATACTGGTCTCTGTTTCTCATACCTAAAGTGGAACCTTGTGAATAGCCAACATAGTACAACTTCTCTTGACCAGTTTTCTGCACAATGAAGTTTACCATTGCTGGAAGGTCATACTTAGCCATCTCATCAAAACTGCAGAGGGAAAGGAAGAAAACATTGAATGCACACATTAAAATTCTGTTTAAAAGTCCCAACCAAGGGACATACAAGTGTGACATGAATTAGACATTTCAGTTAAGAAAAGCTTGAATGATCTGACTACTTTGGGCTCTGAGTTTTTATAGCGTTTGGCATATCGGGGACCGTTCATTGATTCTGAGGCACATTCTGCTTATTGTGAAAATCAGAAAAAACCCCAGCTGATAATACTGAACTAACAGCACTTGGACACAGTGGATTATGTACATCTCTTGGGTCAAGGAACTGTCTCTTATCACAACTGTTCAGTGCCAGGTACATTGCTGGTGCTATATAAATAAATAAATAAATAAAATAATAACCATGTAACAAAGTGTTATAGGAAAAGTCTTCTTAAAACATACATTGTAATCAAAGACTAAATCAACTCTGATCTGCTTTCTTTTGTTGTGAGATATACAGTATGGACAGTTCTACTGTAAGAAATCATCCCTTCACACTGCTGAACTAAGGTACAGCCTGGTCACAAGCAATGCAGATGCATGACAACTCAGATTGCTTTCCATGTTCACTCAGCCCTTGGACTATCTCTTGGCCATCTGTTGCCAATGAAGACATAATTGGGGTAATTTCCCTTGACAGCTACTCTGTCACTTTGTGGAATGACATCTTGACCATGATCATCGATATGGTTGCTCCCAGGTGTCCGCTCCCACCCGTTCGATGGCACAGGTCCCCCTGGTATATGGAGAACCTGAGGCAGTTAGAGCGGGAAGGGAGGCAGTTAGAGATCAAGTGGCACACAACTTGTGCTGAAGCCAACTGATTGTGGAATAGATTGTTTCTGAAGGACTATGGTGTGGCTGTGATGGCAGCAAAGAGAGTTTTCTTGTCTGCTATCATGTCTGCAACGTCTCATCTGGCAGAGCTGTTCCGGGTGGTAAGAAGCCTTGTTGCTCCAACCTGTCTCCACCAGGAAATGGAGTAATTTGATGCCTGCTGTGAAATTTTTATTTATTACTTTGCAGACAAAATCACTTGTATTCACTATGACTTGGGTGCTGCCACTTTGACTGCAGGATCAGTATGGAAGCTGAGTCTTGTCCTGCTTATTTCAGTTGATAGCACCCACCGACACAGGGGACATGTTGGGGTGGTGAGGGAAACTAGTTGTGAATTAGATTTTTGTCCATCCTGGCAGGTTAAATCCTGCTGGGAGACATTGGGGCCATTGCTGGTGTGTGTGTGTGTGTGTGTGTGTGTGTGTGTCAATGCCTCCCTTCAAGAGGGCAGAGTGTTGGACACCTTTAAAATGGTGGTCGTCTGGCCCCTGCTTAAGAAAATATCTTTGGATACTGACTCCCCAGCTAGCTATCGGCCTGTCCCTAACCTTCTCTTTTAAAGAAAAGGTTATTGAACGGGTGGTTGCCCGGCCGCTCCAGGCTCATCTTGATGTTATTGGATTCCTGGACCCATTTCAGTCGGGTTTTCATCCTGGGTACTGCACTGAGACTGTGCTTGTGGCCTTGGTCAATGATCCGCACCAGGAGATTGATAAGGGAAATTCTGTCCTGTTGATTTTGTTAGATCTTTCAGTAACCTTTGATACAGTTGATCACAGAGGTGTTTGTAACATGACTGTGGGGCCTGGCAGGGATGTCCAAGACTGCTCTTCTTATTATTATAAGCATTTATATTGCGCCAGTGATGTACCTGGCGCTTTACAAAAAAAATAAGATAGACACTGTCCCTGCCCGAGAGCTTACAATGCATGGTTCCACTCCTTCCTGTTGGGGAGGTGTTTGTGGGGGTGATAAGTGATTGCTCATCATTCCCTGGTGACCTCCCCTGTGGGATTCCATAGGGTTCTATTCTGTTTCCCTACTTGTTCAATGTGTATCTGAGGCTTTTGGGTGAGATCATTCGGAGCTTTGGGGTGAAGTGTCATCAATATACTGATGGCACCCAGCTCTACCCACTCCTAGTCTTTTTTATTTTTTGTAAGTATTTTATTATTGTTCCTACTTTGGAAAAAATAATTGTTTACAATATCAATCTATAAACATATCGTGGCTCAATGCAAGGTCAGTATAAAAAACCATTGTAACATGCAGTTGACTCAAAAATAGCGATAAAATAGTCTTGTTTTGTCACTGAAGAAATTCTTCATTTTCAGTTGCTGAGATGATTTTGTACCATATTGATTCTACGTCCTCTTTCTTGTTTTTTAATTCTGCCATTAGTTTTTCCATGGTAAACAGGTTCCATAAATGGCTTATCCATTCCTGCAGTGGCAATGGTTCCTCCGTTTTCCAATGCCTGGCAATTATATTGATTGCAGCCAGACATAGGATTTTACAAGAATCCTGATGCAGTTTAAGAGTCTTGCTTGCCAGGTATATTCTACCTCTTCTAGTCATCCAATCCAGGTCCTGCAGTCCTGGTGCTTACCCAATGCCTGGCTGCGGTTGGGGGACTGGATGAGGGTGAGCTTACTGAAGCTGAATCCTGATAAGACTGAAGTGATGTTGTTTGGTCGGCCTTGTGACTTGGAGGGGGTAGGGACTCCTGTTATTGATGGAGTCCACCCCCCTCTGGTAAATCAGGTTCGTAGCATTGGAGTGCTTCTGGACCCTTCACTGCCCCTGGATCTTTTCACCACCTCCATCCGGTAAGGAGGCTGCAGCTGTTTCTTTTTGATTTGGATCTGGCCAGTGTCATTCATTCTTTCATAACCTCGAGGCTAGATTACTGCAGTTTGCTCTTCGTGGGGCTGCCCTTGATAACTGTTCGGAAGCTGAAGCTGGTGCAGAATGTGGTTGCTCGGCTCCTTTCGGGTTTGAGTTGCAGGGAGCACATTACACCAGTGCTCTGAAGTTTGCACTGGCTGCCTATAGTCTTCCGGGCACAAGCAAGGTGCTAGTGGTGATCTTTAATGCCCTAAATGGCCTGGGTCCCACATTTCTGAAGAAATGCCTGTCCTAACATCTTACATTGTGACCTCAACCAGGCGTGTCCTCTTGCAGGTTCCATTGGTTACTCTTTTCTATAGGATGGGGGTGCATGGGAGGGTGTTCTCGGTCGCTGCCCCAGTTTAGTGGAACTCCCTTCCGCTGGAGGTTCATCTGAGCCCAGGTCTAAGAATCTTCTGGAGGCAGTGCAAAATGTTTTTGTTTTAAAAAGTGTTGGGGTGGGGGGTGGAGGGGTAGGGGAAGATAGGGACTGGTTGGGAGATTTTATGTGGGGCTGAGAGAGGCTTTTTGGGGTGAAGGTGGGGTGGAGAGGGTGAGGGAAAAGGTTGGTGGGGAGGTTGGGGTTTTTATGTTGTTTAATATGTTTGTAAGCCATCTTGAGCTGTCTCAGGAGGGTGGGATAAAATTGAATATAATAATAATAAATAATAAATAAATGAAATAGGAAGGAATATTGGGTGATGCTCTTGGGGAATGGGACCAAGCCCTCAACAGCTAATTTTTACAGCTCACTGTTTTCTGTGTTTCAAAAATAAGTAATAAGAAGGAATACAATGAAAACAAGTATTTTAATAAGCAAACATGTGATGAAAAATTATAAGTTTTTTGGGAGACTAAAATTTAAAAAAGGTAAATACAGTAAAACCTCTCTAATCCAAATCCATCCTTATTCCTGCGGTCCGCCGGGGGTGCCTTCCTGGAGGTCCCCCGTGTTAAGTGGGGGGCCACGATGGAGAGGGCATTCTCGGTGGTAGGGCCGCGGCTTTGGAACTCCCTTCCGGAGGAAGCTCGCCTGGATCCTAGCCTATTAACATTCCGGCGGAGTTGTAAGACCTGGCTGTTCGCCCAGGCCTTTGGGAGGGAGGGGTAGGGGGATGTTTTAGTTCCCCCACCTATTTTGGGTTTTACACTGGTTTTAGCCCTGTTTTAATATTTTTATAATATTTATGTGAATTTTTAAAAAAATTATGGTATGTTTTAATGTTGGAAGCCGCCCCGAGCTGCATGGAAGGAGGGGCGGGGTAGAAATCTATAAAGTAAATAAATAAAATAAATAAATAAATTCCAGAAAAGCTTTAGTTCATAGGCCTACTTTCAGGAGGCCTAACACATGCCCAAAATAATGATCTATTGTTGAGCAATTCAGCATCCATCAGCTGCTCAGTGCTGAACCCCTCTGTGCATGGACAGCTCCCATGTCCAGGTGAAAAGTTTGCCCACCAAGGTAATTTGGATATAGAATGCTTGCAATAGCTGTTATCTAGGCTCTATTGTCTGGAATGAGGCAGAAGCAGCTGTGAAGTCAAAATCTCATGT
This sequence comes from Sphenodon punctatus, assembly GCA_003113815.1. Lineage (NCBI taxonomy): Eukaryota > Metazoa > Chordata > Lepidosauria > Sphenodontia > Sphenodontidae > Sphenodon > Sphenodon punctatus. The sequence continues at coordinate 27,725 of QEPC01014088.1, read as the reverse complement.
GGGACTTGTTCTACACATTGTAGATTGCCGAGTTTGCCCACAGACACTTTTTGCTTTTAAAATGTCTGAGTCACTTATTACTATTAAACAGCACTGCAAGGAACTGGATCAGGTAGGTAAGTATGATGCTGGCATTGGGGCTGATTCCAAGAACCACGGATCCCGCATGAAGCCATGTGCAAAGTAAACCTCCCGGATCTCTATTGAGGGCACATTGTGCCCTGTGGAAACTGCGTGCAGGATCCATGGGGCTTGGGATTGTCCCCACTGACCAAATGATGTACAGATCCTCCTGGGCAGCTGTTGGCTGGAATGAGAATCAAAAGACATGCTTGGTGGGCATTGTTGCTTAGCAAGTCACACCTAAAAGAAAAAACATTCAATACAATAAACTAACCCTTAACAAAATTACATCATATACACAAACCTAGGTGTGTGCAGTATTTTTATTTTCATATGGCTATTTGAGGAATGCATTTATTTATTTATTTATTTATTTATCCTGCCCTTCCCTAAGGCTCAGGGCAGCTAACAACATATATAAAAACATTTTAAAAATACAATCTCCTGCCCAAACCCCAACCATCCCACAGCCCCCCCCCCCCCCAATCTGTAAGCTGCCTCGAGCTACTTGATGTTGGAGAGGTGGGTAAAACTATTGTAATAAATAAATAAAACAAATAAATAAATACTACTCAGTACCACCTCTCCATGTTCTACTCCAGTCCCCCTCACAACCCTACCCCAGCCCGCCATCTCCTATCCCTGGGTATTTTCAGACGTTACGAGATCACGCTCAACCACGATGAATCCCCACATGGTGATCGTGATCCCATAATGTCTGTTGGGGGTAACAGAAGTTCCCCCTCAGATGTTCACCCTCGTGAATCATGGGGGGGAATCACATTCAACACGCAAACAGAGGTCCTGGCTGGACCATCTCCGTTTGCATGTTGAATGTGATTCCCCCTGTGATCAAGGGGACTGTAATGTCTGTCCCCCTACCACGGCCCGGAATCAGCAGCGGGATTCTGGGCCATGGTCAATGCGGGCAGGTGCTGTGGCTGCATTGGGCGCGGCACCCGCCTGTCTCCCAAGAGGGCGGCTGGCCTACGGAGCGTGGGGGGGGCGGGGCCATGCGGCCGCACGTTGTGTCGCATGGCCCCGCCCCCCCGGATTCCCCACCGGGAGCGGCCAACATGTCTGTTGGCCATTACGTGTTGGCGCCAGCGGGGAATCACTAGGGTGTTTCCATGGCGGGGCGAATTGAGCCCCGTCACATCTGAAAATACCCCCTGTCTGCCAAATGCCTTTACAAAGAGAAAGGTCTTACACTGCCTCCAGATGTTCAGGCTGAGACTCAACCAAACTTCTGTGGGAAGAGAATTCCATAGCATTGGGGTAGCAACTGAGAATGCCCCCATGAGCCCTCATTGTACAAACAAGACTAACCAACGGTGCCCACAAGGAGGCGCTCCTAGCCAATCACATGGGCTGCAGTGGGGCATGGAAGGACAGGCGATCTTTCAGATAGGTGGGGCCCAGACCGTTTAGGGTTTTAAAGGTCAAACCAGCACCTTAAATTGTGCATGGAAAGCTTATTAATGTAAATGTAATAAAAATAAATAAATAAATAAACATTTTTCATGGATAAAAAGTGATAGCAAAAAATTCCACATCCTAAGACATCAAGTGTCAGCATTGGCACTACCAGCCTGGATTGAGCCTGGACTGAATTTAAATCATTGATTTAGCTGCTGTGAGACCCAGAGCAATGAGTGTTGTATAAAACCTAGACAGACGGATGAATAGGTAAAGTGAAAGGATTTTAAAAGTATCCCATCATCAGTACCCCGAAGCATCCACTCTCCTCTGAGTTGCCATTGTCAGTAGTGTAGAACAATTCAGTCTACCTGAAAGCCCAGAATTCATCTTGACTAACAGAAAGATTCCGGTGTCTCCTAGACCAAGTGTTCCCTCGGCTGTTTCCCATCCAAACATCATAGCCAGCATCCGCTAGTATGAAACCCAAGCTGTTGTTGGCCAGGTTGGTGACCCAGTTGCCTGCATCTCCCAGCAAACCATGTTGGAGAAACACAACAGGCTTTAAAACTGAAAAGGAAATAGAAAAAATGTTACTAAATGGACATGAATTACATGATAAAACAAGAGCCACCCTGTAGAAGACTCAGCTCTTTCATTCAGATTAAAAGGTGACTTGACAAAGGATCTTAAAAAGAGGGACACTGCAGACCTTTCCCCTTCTTTATAAAGGCATATACATTTTAAACAGTTTTCTTCTTTTTGTGGGTTTATGTTAGAAACAAGTAAAATACACCCACATCATTGCGGGCGCTAGGAATAGTTATCATGTCCTTCTACCCCTCCCAGTTCCTGAGATCATGCATGTCCTTTTTAGAAATGGCACCAGTGGCATTGAGGCCATTTTGGAAAAGGGTAGCTGGTCTGCACATGCAGAGACCAGCTGCCCTTTTCCAGAACGGCCCCAATGCCGCTGGCACCATTTCTGAAAAGTGCGGCCATACGCAGAACAGCCCCAAGGTCATTTTGCACATGTACTTTTTAAAAATATATGTATAAAAATAATACTTCAGTGACTAAATTGAATCTCGTACTTAATTTTCTGCACCTCTATACATCAAGCTGAATCAAATTATATGTTTCGTGTCCTTCTACCCCTTGTAGTTCCTGAGATTGAAGTTAGTCATTCCCATATTATTATTATATAGATATCAGGAATGTAAAGTCAAGTCTTCCCTGGTGTAGCTGAAGAAGTTTTTTGAAAGTCATAAGACTCTGTATGAGGAGTTTCTGAACAGCTTAATTGAAGGATAGTAGAGATGACTCTTTTAGCAGTGACATCCTATATTCAAAATGGTAATCAGCAATTAAAATTAAATAGGGGATGAGAGAGAAAAAACAAATGAGAGAATTTTAAAATATTCGGATGAAAAATCCATTTAATGGCTTCCCATGTAGCTTATTTATTCTTACTTGTGGCTGGGAGGTGTCATAAGTAACCATTACCCCACTAGCACTTCCTTCCTTCAGAGATAGGTCAAGAGCGTTTGCCAGATATACACAGCTCTGTAAGATGCCAAAGGTGAGCAGGATCTGCACCTTTTTTGCAAGTGTAACATAGATAAGACCTTTTAAAATGTTGTCCTATGAATTCTTTTTTGTTTTATATAAATAAATCATACCTGAGTTCCCCTGATACTGTATGCCATATGGAATTCTGTTAATACTAAGGATATAGCCATCTTCTGTCACCACTTCATACACCTCACTTGGGTAGCCTCTGTAGACAATGAGATCATTCTGGAAGGAGACAAACAAATGCTTTTACCTGTAATTGTTCTTGCTCTCATTCTCCTACCCCCCCCCCCCCCCCCCCCCCCCATGGCCCCTGTAGCAGTGTTCCCTCCTGCCGCACACAGACAGACTTGGTCCCACCCACCTGTGGTCCATTTAAAAACAGCCTAAAATTATTCATTTCCCACATTTTGGTCTTGATGCATAGCCCGTGCATGTCATGCATGACACACAAATGCAATGCACGTTCAATGCATGAGCACAATGCACACATGATGTGTGCATTGCATGCACTTAGTGTGTGCCATGTACACATGGTGCATGTACTTCTTGTACATATGTTGTGTGTGTGCACCTGGCGCACAGTGCACACACCCGGAACATGATCTGTTCTACTACCTCTAGGATTTGGTCAATGAAGTGTAACGTAGGGTGAAAACAGACATGCACCTTAATTACGTCTTACCATTGCTTTAACATTTCTTATTCATGTTGCAGGGCTGTATTGGCGCCCTATGCAGCCCTGCAACATTAAATGTTAAGTAATATTAAAGTGGTGTTAAAACAGAATTAAGGTACATGTCTGTTTTAACCCATAGAATTTAATCAGACTTTGAAAACCAGAGATCATAAAATCATAGAATATCAGAGTTGAAAGGCACCTCGAGGGTCATCTAGTCCAGATAAACAGTCAGAAATCTATTAGTAGAAACATATTTCTATGAGCCCCTGTTTCTAAAAAAGAGAAACCTTCCCTATGTAACATAAAATGGATTAATATATTGGGGATTCTGTTAAAGGAGATGAGTGGTACTATGTCTGTGAGCCAGGCTATTATGGAAAGGTAGAATTTCCTCCATAGCTCAGGCTATGGTCAGAGCTTCATTGTGAAACTCCAACAATACAATTATTCACAGTCTCAGAACATCAAGGAAAGCTACAGTAGAGAGGAGGATTTTTTCAAGAAATTCAATAAGCTGCTTTTGAAAAATGCTCCTGCACAAGGCAATTTTAAAGGGAAGGAATAGAAAATAGAAAATAGGAATAGAAAAATGATCAATTAAAATCAAGTAGGGTGAAAACAGACATGCACCTTAATTACGTCTTACCATTGCTTACCATTGCTTTAACATTTCTTATTCATGTTGCAGGGCTGTATTGGCGCCCTATGCAGCCCTGCAACATTAAATGTTAAGTAATATTAAAGTGGTGTTAAAACAGAATTAAGGTACATGTCTGTTTTAACCCATAGAATTTAATCAGACTTTGAAAACCAGAGATCATAAAATCATAGAATATCAGAGTTGAAAGGCACCTCGAGGGTCATCTAGTCCAGATAAACAGTCAGAAATCTATTAGTAGAAACATATTTCTATGAGCCCCTGTTTCTAAAAAAGAGAAACCTTCCCTATGTAACATAAAATGGATTAATATATTGGGGATTCTGTTAAAGGAGATGAGTGGTACTATGTCTGTGAGCCAGGCTATTATGGAAAGGTAGAATTTCCTCCATAGCTCAGGCTATGGTCAGAGCTTCATTGTGAAACTCCAACAATACAATTATTCACAGTCTCAGAACATCAAGGAAAGCTACAGTAGAGAGGAGGATTTTTTCAAGAAATTCAATAAGCTGCTTTTGAAAAATGCTCCTGCACAAGGCAATTTTAAAGGGAAGGAATAGAAAATAGAAAATAGGAATAGAAAAATGATCAATTAAAAATACGATGTTAGGAATACATGAGTGGGGTAAGGTAGACTTAGGTCTGTGGGCTATGTGTGGTGGGTTTGTCAAGTGATGAGTCATTAATCCCTCTGCAAATAGTGAAGGCTAGAGAAGACTGTATGTGAAGAGTGCTGGAAATGTATGCAAGTTGGAGTAATAAGGGAAATGTCTAACGTAACGTTTCTCCCAATCTATAACTATAAACTGCAACAGGCTGTGTCTGTCTTTAGGGAAGCAGAGCAGTAAGTTTTTCTTGTCTAAGCCTTTGCTGTCACCAGAAACTTCTTCCTAGATGAAAGGGTCAGTCAGTACAATAGAGAGTGGAAGGTGACAAAAGCCACCTTTCCTGAATCAATTAAAACTAAGGGAGCAGCCACACGGGACACCTTGAGGAGGTGACCATTCCTTGGATTGCCTTAACCCCCTCTGGACAGCCAGGCCAAGTGACGCAAGTGACTTGTGTGTCAGTTGTGTGTCCTCCAGCACCCGCCAGACGTTCCTCCTGCCCCGGGGTGGGGCGAGCAGCTGGCTGCTAAGCAATGCATCCTCAGAAAAAGTCCTTGGATGTGCTGCAAAGCATCCATAGCCAAAATGGGGTAAGGTTACCCAAGGTGTGTCTGCCCATTTGGCTGGGGCCCCTTCTGCCTCACCATGTAGCACTCTCCACTGTGGGGCTTTGAGTGACGGGCACTGTAGCCCGTCGTGTACAGCCACATCACTGCCAGGGGCAGGATCATGGTTGGGCTGGGGGAGGGAGATGGGCCAGGGTCGGGCACCTGCCCATGTTGCTGGCACCTCAGCCTGCCCCGACTGTAGCAGTGGCACTGACCGAGGCAGGCCTTCCCAGCTTCCCTGTGACTGTCTTCCCCGCTCCCCATGCTTGCCCCATAGTGGGACAGCTGCTCTTGCATGCTTCGGGGCTGGGGGATCAGACCCTTGCAGCTAGTGTGGCTGCACTCAGAGAGCAGTAAATAAATCTGTCCTATCAGCAGCGCATTCCATGAATTCCAAAAAAATCCCAATGGACAACTTACAACACTCATATATGCTTCAGGATCTACAGCTTTTTTAGTTCTTTTGAGTTCTTCTGAAAGTACAGGTCCTTGGAACAAAGATACCAGTATAACAAACAGCCACATCTCAAACCTGTGTAACATAGGACATTTACTTGTTAATAACAGTGCCATGCACATATAATACAACAGAATTACCTGCCTAATTCTCACAAGAAACTGATGCTGAAGGGAGTCTGTCTAGCAGCTGGCACTGAGTTAAACACCACATTTAAACAATAAGCATAGGCAACTGAGCACCAGTCCTGGGTCTCCTATGAAACATACTCCAGACCATGGAGCTCTAGAGATTTCCAGTGAAATAGTTGTAAAAAAAGCTGCTAAGATTGAGAAATTAATGTATCTTTCTATAACATTGTTCTCAGAACCCTTGTAGCAGAAATCTTTCCCAATATTTGGCTTTCCACAAACACCTGATATAAAGAAAAATTCAGCCTCAGTAGTTAAAGTCTGTCAAAGATATAACTGAAAAGAGGGGCTTTTAACGGATTATCTGTGAGCCTGTTTAAATTGTGCAAAAATCTCTTAACTGAATTATCTAGATTCTTGATTTAATAGTTTTAATCTCTTAGGATGTTGTGATCCCACAGGAGAGGAGACATCCATCTAAGGTCTCAGCAAGAAACCCAAATGGAGGAGCTATTCAAGAAATGTTCACGGCTGTTGCTAAATATGGTCTTATATGACGTGTATGTCTTGTATTCCTAAATATGGTTCTGTATGACTTGTGTTTGCAAGCATGCTGCCTTTCATACCTTACCTCAGATAATTTTTTTTAATTCAGTACGATATCTAAGGTAGTTTGGTTGACATAATAGCTGGAGACACTGTCATCATAGTTTAGTCTACCCCAAGACAGAAATATGGAGGCCATATTTGAAAAAAATATGGTACTTAAAGTTAGATTCCTGTGTCTAACTTAAAAAGTGCTTAAAAAATCAGCACTGATTTAGCGTTCAAATGTGCTGTATGCTCAGCAACCCCTATTAATTTCATTGGTAGCTGCTGAGTACAAAACACGTCTGAAAATGAGACTATTTATTAAGAATCAAGGAAGCTTACAACATATATATAAAAAACAAAAATATATAAAAATTCCCAACCCCCTCACCCACCTGCCACACAACCTCAACCCCTATCCCCACCTGCCAAATACCAAATGCTTGACCAAATAGAAAGGTATTACATTGCCTCCAGAAAATGTTCAGGCTCTGATAAACCTCCGGGGGAACAGAGTTCCACAACACTGGTGCAGCAACTGAGCCTCTCTGCGCAACCTTGCTGTATGAACGCAGCTGGCTGGTACCTGAGATAGAGCACTCCTGGTCGATGGCAGGAATCGTGATGATCATAGTGAGAGAGGTGGTCTTTCAGATATGTGGGGCCCAGGTCACTTAGGGCTTTAGAGGTTAAAAGCAGCACCCTGATTTTGCCTGGAAAGCTATTGGTAGCCAAGGCAAACTTTGAAGCACAGGTGTAATATACTCAGAGTGACCCAGCCCCCAAAGGAGCTGGGCTGCCATGTTCTGCACCAGCTGCAGCTTCTGAACAGTCATCAAGGGCAGCCCCACAGAGCACATTGTAGTAATCTAGTCTTGAGGTTATAAAAACATGGATGATGGCCAAATCCAAATCAGAAAAAAGTGCTGCAGCCTCCTCACCAGATGAAGATGGTGAAAAGTACTCCTGGCCCAAACTGCAACCTGATGGCTGCAGACCTGAGTAACCAGAGGGGACTGGACTCCATCAATGACAGGAGTTCCAATCTCCCACAAGTCACAGGGCCAACCAACCATCATCACTTCAGTCTTGTCTGGATTCAGCTTCAGTCAGCTCTCCCTCATCCAAATCCCAATGGCTCTGCGTAAGCACTTCGACCACAGGACCTGGGTCAGATGAAAGAGAGCAGTAGAGTGGGGCATCATCAGCATATTAATGGCACCTCTCTCCAAACCTCCATATGATCTCACTCAGCAGTCTCAGATACACATTGAAGAAGAGGGAAGACAAGATGGAACCTTTGGAACACCACAAGGGAGGCCCTGAGAAGATGACAAACAATCTACCATCACCAGCTGGTTGGACCGCCACATGAGGAACAAACAGAACTACTCAAGAGCAGTCCTGCGCACCCTTGCCAGGTTTCTACAGCTGTGTGAGCAACTCCTTGTGTGATCAACTTTATCAAAGGCCGCTGAAAGGTCTAACAAGATCAACAGGGGACAATTTCCTCTGTCAATCTTCAGACAAAGCTTGTCAACCAAGGCCACAAACACTATCTCCATACTATACCCAGGACAAAAACCAAATTGACATGGGTCCAGGAATCCAATAGCATCAAGATGTTCTTGAAGCTGCCTGGCAACCACTTATTCAATAGCCTTTTTTAAAAAGGGGGAGGTTACAGAAAGGGTGAATCTGGCTGGTGAACCGACATCAAGAGATGGTGGTTTTTTTTAGCAGGGCCCAGGCAACCACAGTTTTGACAGTGTCTGACAGCTTATCCTCCCAAAGGGAGGCATTGACAACACAACCCACCAACAGCCTCAACATCTCCTGGCTGGGCAAAGAATCGGATCTAATTCACAACTGGTTGACCGCATCACTCCAAGCAAATCCTCTATATCAGTGGATGACACCAATTGAAAATGATCCAAACAAACAGGACAAGTCTGAGCTTCTACGACCCCAAACTCTGTAGTAGCCCTAGTAGGAGCACTCAAGTTGTGGTGAATATTAATGATTTTGTCTGCAAATTGATTAGCAAATGCATCACGGTGGGCAAGCAATAGATGAATCTAGCTCCTGGCAGACAAAAACCAGATTAACTAGGTCATAATATTTAAACATAAATATAACATATATATTATTTTTTGGGTTAGTGTATGATTTTGAAACTTGTCATTTTTAGAAAGCCAACAGAAAGCTGATAATAGGCAACCTCTCTGAAGTTCCAACTTATCTAGTCAAGAAGCTTTTGTAGTCACAGTTTCAGAAAAGCTGTCATTTGCAAACTTTCACACACACACACACACACACACACACACACACAATGAAATCCCGGTTCCCTCACTGGCAGTGTAAGCTCTAGTATTGCCTTCTGTAGTTCCAGGATTTCACACACAATTATTTTTTTTTTAAATATTGTCTACTTAGAAAGTCTCACCGTTTCCCTTGGGATTGAGATAAACTCATTAAATAAATATATATATTGGCATGAATTCAGAATAATTTTAGCATTTTATTACCATTAACAGTGCAGCCATTCAACTGCTTTACTTTGGTGCAGATACAAATCCCACTCAATTCAATGGGATCAGTGCTAAGATCTAGTCCTGCAAGACAAAGCAAGTGCACACAGTTTGAATGAACAGCAGCTGCTGCTATGTAGTCTTTCACTCTTACGGTCCTCTGTCATCAACCAAAGCAGCGGCACGCCATACCAAGAGCTGAGTTGAACAATTGATCCTGTACCAGAAGGAATTTTTAAGCAGCAATACTAATGTTGTGCTGTCGCATATAAAACTTTCCAAAGAATGTCCAAACAAAAACATACCATATATTTTATATAATTTCTTGCAACTACCAACCTTCTGTTCCACTCCAAAATTCAGAGTCAGGGATGAGGGCAACTCTAATGGCTCCTCTAGACCAGCAGTGCTAGAAAAAGGAGAGGAACAAAGACACTGATCTCACAATCTCTCTTTTACAATCATTACCAGCTTTAGGAATGAGCCCCCTTTTTCTTATCAGTTGATGTATATCAATCACATGGAGCACACTGCAATCGGGCCTCTGAGCGATGACTCCGGTTCCTCTCACAGAGTGCCCCCTTTTTATGGGGAATACCCCCTCCCCCCCCGCTCCTCCATGACGTGGAGCATCATTCTCAGGAATTTCAAATACAAATACATTCACAGTGGCACCTTGTCAAGCCTGAATGTACGGACAAATAAAAGCTAGACCAGTTTTACAAATTTTCAATTACCCTGGCAAGGCAATTGTATTCACATTCTATAGCCTGGATAGAAGATAATCTGATTTCTTAATACCCCAACAAATATAAAGTTTATTGTTTACTGAACAACACTATTTTTGTTTTTTATTCACCTGTATTCCGGTTTCCCCTTCTCTATTACCTGTTTGTGCAATGATGCAGGAACAGCAATGTAAAGGAGTTTTTTTGTGGTCATTGCACATGAATCCTCATAGTAAGACTTCTGTAACTGCCTTTAACACACAATCCTCAAACCACTTATGGCAGAGAAATCCCATTGAAGTCAACTTAGTATGAGGCTTGAGGTCTGCAGTGTGAAGTATGCAAGCAGGTGATTTGCCATTTGTGCAACAGGTGATTCTGCATCTCACAAAGAATTTTTTCCTTTTACTCCCTTCAGAATACTCAAGCAAGCAGGTTCTTTAAAGGACAGCTTGTGATTTGCTGCCTTTGCAAGTGCGAAGTGCCCTGGTCTTAACTACTGTCCATTGAGGCTTTAGTAGGAACTTAAGGCAAAACGGGACCTAATGATAGGGCCTTTCATCATATAATCACACAGCACTGGGAATTCATTACATCATGAAGACATACTAGCCCTAAAAAGTGGGGAGATCTTTATGATCCAGACAAGAAACCCACATTTAAAAAACCAAAAAAAGCTTNTACAGTGTTTAGACATACCATCAACACAGTGTTCACCCCAAACACCGGAAGTGAATGCTGCCAGGTCTTGACAGTTTAATCAGTGTTTGGGGTGAACACTGTGTTGTCGGTTTGTCTAATCACTGTAATTGTAGGACACTGTGTTTCAGAACACTGAACAGCGTTATGTCTAAAGACACCCTGTGTTGATGGTATGTCTAAACAACACTGTAATGGTAGGACACTGTGTTTCACACTGAACAGCATTATGTCTAAAGACACCCTTAAAGGTGCAGCATCAGCCGTGGCTGGAGGGTCGGGAGTGGTGGTGGTGGTGGTGGTGTAGCCATTATTTTTAAGGATGCCTGGTCTGTGAGGAGATTTCCTGTGCAACCTGTCATGGGTGTGGAGGATCTCCATTTGGTGTTGGATTTGGCCGGAGACAAAGTGGGGATACTGCTGATATACCGGGCACCCACCTATACAGCAGCCTCCCTGCCTGCACTGACCAAGCTGGTGTCAGAGGTGGTCTTGCGGTCCCCCAGGGCGATAGTTCTGGGGGATTTCAATATTCATGCCGACGCCAGTCTTGAGGTGGCAGAGCATGAGTTCATGGCCTCCATGACAACCATGGGCCTGTCTCAAAGAGTAGTGGGCCCCACACATATTGGGGGACATGCCCTAGATATGATATTTTGCACAGGCCTTGAGGCAGGGGATCCATTAGTGGGGGAGGTGTCAACAGTGCCCTTGTTGTGGATGGATCATTATCTCCTCCAGGTGTGTATCCTGGCGCATGTCGGCCTCCGGGAGGGTGTGGAACCAGTTAGGTTGGTTTGCCCCCGAAGGCTTATGGAACCTGAAAGGTTCCAGATAGCTCTAGGGTATGTTTCATCTGACCTAGATGGCTGCTCACTCGATGACCTCATGTCTATGTTGAATTCTGTGATGACTGAGGCCATCAACTGTGGTCGCCAGGTGTCCACTACCGAAGCACTGACAATGCAGCTCTGCATGGTACACGGAGGAGCTGCGGCAGATGAAGCGTGAAGGGCGGCGGTTAGAGCGACGGTGGCGTCACTCGTGTGCTGAAGTTGACTGATTGCGGCATAGAGTCTGGTTATGTACCTATGCCATTGCGGTGCGGACAGCAAAGAAGGTTTTCTTTGCTGCCCTTATTGCGTCCGCTAAGTCCCGCCCGGCTGAGCTTTTCTGGGTGGTAAGGGGGCTGGTCAGTCTGGCCTCTCTCCGTCTGGACTTAAAATCATCAAATGCTCGCTGTGATTTGTTTGTGGATTTCTTTGTGAATAAAATCGCTCAAATTCACCACACCATTGATGAAATTTTTAAAGCAGAAGACAGGTCAGAGGCAGTAGGGGGGAAGGGCGATTGTTTTATCTGTTTCCTCCTTTTAATGTGTTTTAATTGTTTTTACTGTTATAAGCTGCCCCAAGCTGCCTGTGGCAGGAGGGGCAGGGTAATAAGTTTTTGAAATAAATAATAAATATAAATAATATAGCCAGGGACCTGTGTTCACTATGTTTTCTCCGTTGCTGCCAGTGTGGAAAATGCAGAGAACACAGGTNTGCCACCAGCATGGTGGCCAGTCATGTTGAAGGTCAGAGAGAGAAGTTAGGAATGGCGAAAGGTCAGGAAGAAGGAGGAAGTCCAGTAGGAGCTTCCTGGGCACATCCCACCTGAGAGGGGGGTTTAGAAGCAGAGATCAGGAAAGGTTAAAGTGACACTCACACTAACTCACTATCTCTACTCCCAATGCCCATAGTGGTCATTAGGGTTTGTTGGTGCAAAAGGTCGATGCCATCTGGAGCTGTTTTTCCAACTATTTCTAGTGCACACTTACCTCAGCTCTAGAAATTAACTGTCATGTTTCTCCGTAACTAAAAGAAAAGGCATCTCCCTATGGCAGCTGTTATGAAATTTACTTAGTGCTCAGTATGAACCAACAACATTTACAGAAACACCAGTGGAACTGAGGGTGCTAATGGATGACACGTCCCACTCAAAAGTGAGCAGGTAGCATGTTATCTATTAGGTTAAAGGGTTTGGTCCTCATCACTGACCAGTGCGGCAGAGTCTCCAGTGATGTGGAGCCCACTGTGAGTATGGCTAGGTGTTCCTCTATTCCCCATAGCTGCTGTGCTGTTTGTAAGCTATGAGGAAGTGAGGGGTGAGGGAGGGGTCATGGGGAGCAGGAAACTGTCGCAAGGAGAGAACACGTGGAACGGGTCCTCTCCTGACAAGCGATTCTGCTGCTGTTGGGGTGGCAGGGAAGGTTTCATACCACCCTCGGTAGCCCACCCAAGTCTATGCTCTTGTGAAAGCACAGGGGGAGGATTCCTGTTGGTACAGAGGATTGTCCCCTTCATTGCCAGGAATCCACCCCACTGCACTTTCACTGGAGTACAGACTGCAGGCTACCCAACTGCCGACTGCTTCTACTGCACTTATTTCTATAGCGCTACTAATTGTACGTAGCCCTGCACAAATACACATAACATAAAGACAGTCCCTGCTCCATGCAGCTTACAGTCTAATCAAGACACAAAGACAGACCAGTTCTGGTATTGCCCCTATGGAAGGAGAACCCCAGGGTGTCAGAGGCTGTGACATGGAAGCGTTTGCCCCATGCCACAATTTCCAAGTCCCCCTCCCATACTCTGTCCCAACTTGGTTGGGGCCACTGCCCACCTGCCAGTGACCAGCCTGTGTTGTCTATTACATTGCCCACCCATAGAGGGTGTCTTTAGAACACTGTTCAGTGTTCTGAAACAGTGTCCTACCATTACAGTATTTAGACATACCGTCAACAGTGTTCACCCCAAATGCTGATTAAGCTGTCAAGACCTGGCAGTTCACANTATTTGGCCGTGCAGTCTACTCCTAGATAAGAAACATGGAAGGTCAATTGCCATCATAAACTCTTCAGAACTGAGCCAAGTCCAGTGCAATATATCTATTCTGCCTGTTGCTTACCTTTAGTTGAATGGGTAGAGGTCATTTATGGAGAACAATGAAGGCTAAAGTCATGTTTCACAAAATGTGCTTTCTAACAAACATATTTTGATCCAGAGGTTGTTGAACAACGATGGGTGTTAATAAACATGACGCTGGCCCAGTTCACCTGCTATGGTCTGCCTGGATCAGTGCCTCACCCTGTGCATCTGTTTCCAGGCCACCAGATGTGAGCCTGTTATAGACCCTGGTGTGTGAGGCTGGGGAAAACATTTATTCCATTCCCCAACCTGTCCTGGCTGGGGGAAGCCCCCCTCCCTGGGACGTGCAGTTGGCATGCTGGCTGCGTGTTTGTTTTCACCCAGTGATTGGATACTTCTCCATCTTTTTGCACTTAACGGTATCCTGTTCCTTTAAAACTAAGCACTCAAAATTGAGGCTTCTCAGTTTTGAGAACAATGTCGCATCTGATGAATTTAATTTTGGGATCCTGCTCGATCCATTGTGTCCCACATGCTGTTAGCCCGCTATCAGTAAGTGGTTATTAAAAAAATTAAATAAGCACAAAGAAACAAAAGGAGAATGTACTTCTCTTGCTCTCCCTTTAAATTGGGATGAGGAACCTTTTAGCACCCCGAGGCTCCTTTTTCTTTTCTTTTTTTATTGTTATGTCCAAGTTGAATTAATGCATCAGAAATAAATGGAACACTAAAACAGGCAGGACAAATCTGGATCTGCCACTAACAAGAGACACTCCCACATACTGGTTAGGATCCTGGACTGGATCCCTCAGAGACTACAATGGTATCTTTTTAATTTTTTTTAACTTTGATTTTTTATTTTTGTTGTATACAGTACAGAAATGCAGTTTACAATGGAGATATAATGCTGAGTTACATATGTGTATTGTTTAGATATTCCAATGTCTGGATTATATCTTCATCTTAATAAACTTTGCATATTTTTTATTTTATTTTATTTTATAAATTTGTACCCCGCCCCTCCTGCAAAGCAGCCCGGGGTGGCTTCCAACATATTGTCTTAGATGATCATTATTTGATCTGTCTCTATTTTATACCCGCCTCCCCGTGCCACTGTGAGAGAGGGAAAACAAAACAACAACGAAAAAAACCCACTAGTCCTTTACAGGTATTTCCCAGATATTCATTTACATGATACAATTTTCACATGTAATTATGGGGTTTTTCCCCAGATGTCACATTTAGATTGTAGCGTTTCCCCATATGGGAGACCATTTTACAAAAAAATCATTGTATTTCTTGTCAAGTTCCANGGTAGTCAAAGTTAATCTTCTGTATATTCTGAGTGCAGCAACAGCCCATCTTGCTTATACTGTGTCTGTTAGTTATGAAGTTGCAGCAGAGTCTAGCCACAAGATGGCAACGAGGCTGGAGACAAGTCACAAAATGGCACCTAAAAGAGGCATACTTGATGAAAAGGGTACTAGTCCTTTAAGCCAGCCAAGAGACTAAGACTCTGGCCTATAAAAAGGGAGCAATATAGCCAGAACAAGGCCTGGCCCCTCTCTCAAGAACCAGGCTGCTGAGGGCTGGAGAACCCACAGAGGCTGGGAATAATCTCAAAATGAAATCTACTACAGGCTGAGGCTTCTGGAAGGAGCGTAGGCCTCATCCTATTCAAGTCTACAAGAAACAGGTAGGATCAACCCATATATTATTGTGGGACTTTATATATGCCTATTGGAGAACTGACTGAAGTAGAGGGACCTATTTTTGTTGGAAGAAGCGCTCAGATTGATGGGTACAGGTCTGGCTATAGGAGTGCGTGAGGAGTCCAGATACAAAATGTAGGCATCCAGTTCCAGGATAAAATACGGGTTCCTGCAGGGTACGTTGTAGTTTTGTCCAGAGCTACATTCCCTGAGACGCCGAAAGACAGGGGCCCCTGTGACAGATGTCATCCACATTATTGAGTTCAACCACATATCTTTGGCATTTAATGGTCATACTCAATACTCACCTTCTGAATAGGGGCTAGAAATGGGAGAACAGTCCCCAAGCTTTTTTCAGGACTTTGGCTGAACCTTTTTTCAAAGTTTGAATAGGTTTGGATAATTATCTATATGTGATTATTTTGCACACTTCTGTTCATTTTTTGGTTTTGATTGGGACTGGGTGCATTTTAAATTGTTCTTGTGTTATTTCCACTCTGAAGGAAGTAGGAATGCAAGTCTGAGACCGCCTGAATCCAAGAGTTTTGTAGGTGAAGTTTCTTGCAGGTGAACTTGGGTTCTGGCAAAAAAGTAAAAGAGGAAATTATTTTCAAATATAGTATTTTGTTTGGCAAGAAACAGGACTGTTTACTAAAGCCTTCCCATGGATTTTGTTAATGATTTAAGATCTTAGCATTTTTGATATTTATTTGTTATAAAGCATTTCTGTTCTGTTCTCCTTAAAGAAAACCAGTTTTCTCCTTTTGAAATGAGCTTTAAGTTTCTTTATCTTTAAGGAACAACATGAATTCCAAGAATTAACTCTTCAAATATGTACTTGCCTTTGAATACCATGATTCTTTCTCTTCAAGCTCGTGGTGTCCATTGACTCAAGAGCATTTGTTTCATTCCTCCTGGGAAAAGTGTGTGTGTGCAGAGAGAGAGAGAGAGAAAGAGAATGTGTAGGTCAAAAATGTGAAAACAGCTTGAATAAGTGTCCTGTAAACTTTGGTTTTGAGCATAGTGCATAGACCCTTGACTTCAGTGGAGACCTTAGTTGATGAGAAGAGTCTGATTTTCAGAAGTGCATACAGTTTTGCCTGTCTACTTACCCATGCACGTGCTTTCTGAGCACCTTCTCTAGTACACTCCAGTGAGAATGCTTTCTCATATAAAGGCTATTTTCACAAATCCTACAATCGGTTGTCAGTTTTCAATATGCCATAACTGCAAATAGGTTCAGGATGCTTATCCTGGTCCAAGTAAACTGAGAATGTGTCCCACATGCACAACTCTCAGGCCAGCTAGAAACAAAAAGGCATTGTCAGAGCCAAATAGCCTCAAATGTTATTTCATTTTTCTCAAAATATTTGGTGCCAGGGGTTTGTCACAAAACTAGTGCATTAAAGTTTGATAACATATATTCCCAGCCATTTTCATGCTGAAGAACTCTCTCATTGATATTTAAAAGCGAAGTTACTAATTGTTGTTTGGCCTAGGCTGTAAATAAATTTAAGTTACTAATTAGCATTACCATCAGTTTATTAATTATTATTATTTTATTTATTATTATAAACATTTATATAGCACCAGCCATGTGCCTGGCGCTGTACAGAACACATACGGTCCCTGCCTGTGGCTTACAATCTAAAAGACAAGAAGAGGGAGACAGGGAGAGGGGACANTCAAGGGATCATCTGGTAAGGCTCTAAAATCCACAAAGTTCTTCCTGTAGTGAGCTATACACAACAAGAAGGCTGCAACATTCTTGATGTCCTGGGGGTTTGAGCTGTCCAAGAGCCTGCACAGCAGGGCAGAGTCTGATCTGCCCGGGAACCTTCCCAGTAGCGACCCCAAATTGACTCCCAAAAAATTGACTCCAAAACTTAAATGCTTGCTCACGGGCCACCTGATACCAACTTTTTTGGCCCAATTCGAGCCTCGCAAGGACATGGGGGGGTACCTTTCGGGTTCCCCAGCAGGCCCATTAGGAACCTATTCTGGGTTGCATTAATGACGTGTGTGGCAAAGGGGACCCAGAGCTCTGCTCCATATAAAACTTGGGCTCTGACCTTGCTGTTATGGACCTGGGCTGCCAACTTGGGTGCACTCCTTCCTTGGCGTGAGAAAAAAGCATAAATGGAGCAAGAGGGGCCCTTGGCCGCTGTAATCGCTCTCAACAGATGCTCCTTCCAAGTACCATTCTGACGAAATAGAAGTCCAAGATATCGGAAAGACGTCACCTGCTGGATTGAGTGGTCCCCCATTACCCACTGAAAAGATTTCTCTTTATTGGTGAAGGTCATTATTTTAGATTTACTATAATTAATAGTTAATCTATTATCTTTGCAGAAGGTGGCAAAGGTGTTTAATTGCCTGATCAGGCCGATACGCGTCTGGGACATTAGTGCCACATCATCTGCCTGGCAGAGACAGCCTACAGCCCTAGAGGTCAGTTGCAGTGGACAGAATTTTGGGTCAGCCATTTGACTGATGACTTCATTAATATATATATTAAAGAGGGCTGGGGCCAGCACACAACCCTGCCTAAAGTTTTTACTAGATGTTTTAAGTTGAAAAGTTAGTGCTGGGGGCTGTTTAGGAGCACACATTTCAAGTTCCTTTAACAATAAGACAATTTTCTTTTTGATTTCGAGTTGATAATGGACATAACAGCAAGTCCCTACCATTAACAGCTTTCCTAAGGTTTACTGTTTCTATTAGGAGTTGCTTTTATCTTTGACCATGGCTCTAGGAGGATTTGTATTATTTATCATTTAAAAGGTTCTGTGATTAGGTGCCACCCTCAAGTACATCTTTATCTTTGTTCCCTTCCACTGAGCTTATTCTTGCAGTCCTTGAGGGTAAGGTTTGAATCTGTCTTTGGAACAGATACAAGAAATGGAAAAGGGCCAAGTAAAAACCAGTCACGGGCTGGATCTTGCCCCCGGTGCCAGAGGTATCCCACCTCTGTGCTAGATACTGGTTTGACTTGGTACTGTGCCTAGTGAAGTCAAGCCATTCTCTGACTGTAGCATGGTCAAATCTACCACAGGAGATAACTTTAATGAGTGAATATATGGTTGCACAATCACTGTACGATCGTCCTCTGAGGACATCTCAAATGAGTGCTTAGGGCAGGGGCGGGTGGTGGGTGTTGAGGTTGGAGGGGCAGTAAGGCCAGAGGGCCAGTGGGAGGAGCCAGGGCAACAGTGGGAGGAGCCAGGGCAACGGTAAGAGGAGCCAGGGCAACGGTAGGCGGCATAACCCAGCAGCAAGGAGTTCCAAGGGTTAATGTTGGATGGACATTACATTACTTAAGCAATTTCAGTTAGGTTAGGCAGGTTTAAAAGCAGGCAGACAACCTTAAACCTCACTTACAANGGTCTCGTAACTGCTTTACTGGTGGCTACATTGTTAAATATGCTGTTTATTTGATGGCAATCCAAAAAGTTTATTTTAGTTTGCAGCAGCCTTTCAAGCTCTTCAATAGATTTAAATTTGCCGTTTGCGTATAGCAGGGATATTTTGGTTATTCCTTTTTCCTGTAGTTTATTTCTCAAATTGTGTGCTATATTCAATTTTTTAATATATGTGTTTTCAATTCAACTATATGGTGTTAATGCTCCTTTACCCCCAGCCTTATGCCTATGCTGTTTCCAGGTGGTCAGTGATGTATTGGCAAATGGATGCTCTCTCATCCGTGCTGTATCATGGGTGTATTTAGGTTCCAAAAGGAGAGCTTTACAATCAGATATATTTAGCACTTTCTTCTAATCCTACCCATTGCACATCAGTGCTACCATGGAACCATTAGTTTTACTCCTCTAAGAATTGCAGCATGAAGAAAAAAACGAATGTGAGGACAATTCAGTCCTCCATTAGTTCTGTCACTCCACAGGGTTGCTTTACTGATTCTAGGCTGCTTTCCTCTCCAGATGAAACCTTACTACAATCTCTGAGGGCCACATTAAGGGGTGCACTCAGGAAGAGGAGGGTCCTGATCATGGATCTCTGCTATGGATCTGCTCCCTGTGCTTGTGTGCATGCCCTCATCTTTGCTCCCTTTCACCATAGTATCGTGTTTCAGTGCATGGGGTAGGAACTGGATCGAAGGGCCAGACTCTGGAAATGAAAAGGGGCCAACATAAAAATTAGCTATGGGCCCCTGGGCATAAGGTTTCCTTACTTTCCTACCCCTGCTTTAAATTATGTGAACTTTGAAAGAATGAAATAATCCTTCATTTCTGGTCTTTTAAGCAGCTGGTACTTTCTTGGTTGAAGACATTTGAAAGAAAAGCTCCATGCAGTGTGTTCAATCTAGCAAATTAAACTTGATATCTTGTGACAGGGAGGGTATCAGTAAGTGCTAAAAAAAGGTATATTTATTTATTCATCATCATTATTAGATTTAGTCCTGCCCTGTCTCCAAGACTTAGGGTGACTTACAACGATTAGAAATGTAATAACAAATATAAATCACAAATACAACAATTCCACTTCCCTGTTTCTTACTGAAGGGAGTCCTCTACCCCTTTACATAGTTCTTTCAAAAATGGGGGTTTTCACTAGGAACTAGTTAATTAATAATAATCCCCAATTAATAGTATTGGGGAAATGTTATGAATATTGTGATATTTTTGATAGCCATGAAAAAATACATCCGTATGGTGGTTATATTGGATTGGAGAGAAGGGGCAATTTAATTGATGTCATAATTTACAGTGGACAGCAGCAAAGTGATAGCTGCAGCAGGAAACATGCTGTTAGCCCGCTAAGTCTCTCTTTGGGTGTTAACAAATGTGACGGTGGCCTGTAGGCATGGGCGAACAGATCGCGGTTCGTGTTCGGCCGTTCGGTTCGGCCGCGATCGGTTCGTGTGTTCGCGTTCGGCCGTTCGGTTCGGCCGTGTTCGGTTCGTGTGTTCGTGTTCGGCCGTTCGGACGTGCCTCGCGTTCGCGTTCGCCCGTTCGGTTCGGCCGTTCGTGTTCGGCCGTTCGTGTTCGGTTGTTCGGGCAGGTCGTACGTTCGTGTTCGGCCGTTCGGTTCGTTTGCCATCGGGTTGTACGTTCGTGTTCGGGCGTTCGGTGTTCGGGTGGTTC
>QEPC01014081.1:50203-61237 GCA_003113815.1 Sphenodon punctatus | reverse complement strand
GTTTGGATGAGTTTGGAGGCAGGAAAAACGTCTTCCCAGGACCAAAAATTAGGTTTTGGTTTTGATTTAGTTTCGGTTTCAGTTTTGATTTTGCTATTTTTTTAATGTTCGGTGAAGTTCGGCCAAACCGAACTCAACTGAACCGAAGCATTGAACCCGAACTCGGGTTTCGAACCAAATAACCAAACATCTGAACATCTGAACTGCGTTCTGTTCGACCATCCCTAACTGAAACAACAGACGTATTGACCAGCAGCAGCCATTTCCTGCCATTCCTTTTCAGAAGCTGCTGGCAGTCCATGCCAATCAGGGCGGAGGTGATGCAGGGCTCAGGAAACCTACAAAGCTCAACTGGGCATAGCAGGCTGGCTTTGCCACTTTAGGATGAAGTGGGTCAGCTGAAGGGCAGATCCTGACATGTGGCAAAACTGGCTATGGAGAACAGTTCCTTGCCGTGTTCTTTGTGGCCACCTTCATCTCTTAGGGTGCAGCCACACAAGATGCCTCCTGTGCCTTTGGTAGCCTTCTGCCACTCCAGGCAGCCTTACTACAGGATTCAGTGCATCATGTGATTGGCAGCCACCAGCTGGGGACAGGGCAGTAGTTGGGCCAGGGAGAGAGGCAGGTCAGGGCCAGGAGCATCAGCAGGAGCAGCAGGACTGGATGAACAGGACCTCAGCAGGAGCAGCAGGTGCCTCAGTCCACCCTGGGCAGTGGCAGGAGGTCTGACATCAGCCTACCTGGCTTCCCTGGGCAGGGGCTGTGGCGCATCTGCCCTCCTCCATGCACTGGTTCTGCAGTGTGGTGGTTGGACTTTCCAGCCATGGGGCCGTGCGGGGATCAAGCCCTCTATAGATCATGTGGCTGTACTCATAAGTCTCTTTCCTTGGCAGTTTGTCCTGCCTATTGTCTCATCCAATTTATCTCTTAACTGCTAGTCACATGACTTCCCACAGGACTCACTCCCAGCATGCCTTTGAGGGTGACACTTTCCTGCATCATCTAGTAGTTGTTTCTTGAATAACCCCATTCCTAAGAGTAAGCATACCCTGTTACACTCCCAGACTGGCTCATCAATCCATTACATCGACCCATGAAAACGGAGACATGGCATAGTAGATATGCGCAAACACAACAATTAAATCAGTCTCATCCCGGATAGCTTTTCATTCCCCTTTGGAAAGGTTGCGTGTGTACAATTTATTTCTCTCTGATGAGCCATATTGCTCTATCTGGTGAAGCAGCTACTGTGCACTCAGCATTCAGCCAAAGTTTCAATATTCTCTCTCTGTTTGTTGCTGTTACATTGTTCTGTGGCATCTCTCTGAAAATGTAAAGTGATCCAGCCTTGTGTCCATCTGGGAACGCCACTCTTTCCAGCCAGAAATAAAGCTGTTTGGTTAGTGAGTGGTGGCAGAGATGAGTGTTTGTGAATTTCATGGGCTGAGGATTAGGGCCTCTTGCCAGGGCTTGAATTACCGCTGAAATGAAGAGTGCTATCCACACAAAAAAAAATAAAGCTGATTATTTCGTATTGCCCACTGTCATTTTATTTATTTGAAGGGGAGGCCATCATTACTGTGCTTACATGGCTGCTCCACCAACTTAGAAGGCTGCTTATAACTTAGGCTAAAATATTTAAACAAAGGATAAACCAACCTGATGGCAGATACAAAAGTAGGAATAAGTGAATCAGCTCCCGCACATTTTTAATAGTTCCATTGTTTACTTTGCAAGATTTGAGTTAGCTGAGCAAGAGCCAAACCATATGTTTACATTTCAAATGAGGCAATTTTAAAAAAAGAGATTCAAGAATACCCTGTTTTTACATACAGCCTCATAGAGAACTTGATCCTGTGAACTGTTCAGCTCTCTAGCTCCAGATCTAGAAAAGCTTTCAAGTGCTTGTTGAGCTATAGGCATAAATTCTCATATGGTTAAACTTAAGCCTCTTGTACAATTATTAATTTTAGAATACCTTGCGTGATCAAAATGCTTTACTCTCCTCATAGTTCTCCCTCATAGTAGTTCATCCTCATAGTAGGAATGTGAGGTAGGTCATTATTAATCACATTTTTATATGGGGAACCAAGGCCAAGAGACAGTGACTTGTCTAAGGCCACCCAGTGAGTTTATAGATAACACAGGATTTTAACTGTGTAGGGCTGAAATGATCAGCCAACTACATACGCATGAGCAATTTTGCCATATCAGGAAACGGGATCAATTTTCCAACCATTTTCTAATACCAATGTGATTTCTCAATTCTTGCAATACCACGAGGAATCCTGATTTACCGAATTTACGCTTCCCATTTACCAAATACAGTTCATTTACCACTTACTCCATTGCTGAGGATACCATTTTACTTCTGGTTTTATTTTTTCCACATTTCTGAGCCAATCACTGTGCAAATAGCCAAACTCTTAACTTCCCCCCAGTGCCCCTTAACCTCCATTTCAGTACTTCCAACTGGATTGCAGATTCGGACTCCAGCTGGATTGCAGATTTGTAAAGAAATATGCGTACCGACAGATTGGATTGCAGATTCAGACTCCAACTGGATTACAGATTTGTAAAGGAATATGCATACCAACCAATGACTGACAAAGACGTACAAGGGAAAATGGAACTTGGAGTGCAGGAAAGACAGAAGAAATGCAGTATTACCTCTCTCGGAATTTGAAATTGATGGCAAAGAGGTAAACAACAAATGGTAAACAGAATCTCAGTAAGCAAATTATCAGTAAATTGGGAAATAAATGTCAGTCAAGATATTCCCAAGCACCAAGAGGTTCTCAATTTGACCGAGATGGTATCAGGAACTGGGATTTTGATGGGAATTCCCCATTTTAGCAAAATCTCATTTCAGCCCTAGAGCTGTGGTCTGCTAGATCCAAGAGTGTCCATCACTTATTTCCACTTGTCCTAAAGCTGTAGTACATCCATTGCAGCTTCTGAGCCACAAGTGGCTCTTTGCAGCTGTGTGTCCACCCATCTCAGAGGGGGCAGGGATGGGTGTATAGGGGCTACCCTGCCAAGGGCACAATGCAGCTCCTAAACCTGATCAGTGAGATAACATTTACAGCTGACTGATGGCTATGACTATAGCACAATGTGAACTCTAGGCAAACCTGCTCCTATTTAAAAAGGGGTGAATTGCTCCCGTTCATCCCATGCTACAGCATAATGCTAATATACTGAACCCCACATAATTGGGCTAGTGATTTGCCACTAATATAGTGATTTGCCACACACCCTTTGTACTGTGGGTGTGAGCCAAACTCAACAATAGGTAGGGTCAGATTTTTGGAAGAGATCACTCAAAATTGGAACAGACTTTTCAAAAAACTCAGTTCCTACTTATCCAGCGGAGTTTTTACAATAACACAATGGAATCTGCTGAGTTATCAGTGCTTCTGAAAGACCTGTCCTTTGCTGGCTCATCCCAAATGAGACAGGACAACTTCAAGTGGATTTTAATGGCCGCACTCGTTATTCAAATAGTTACTTAACTTCTGATTAGGATAGGTGGGGTAATTGCCTATGTGATTTGGGTCCAGCACCTCAACTAACATGAACAATAACTATAACCTCAGGGTTTGACCTGATATGCCCTCAGGTACCAATACTCTATTAAAGAACGTCTCCTGCTCTCCTGAGCCAGGCTGTGGAGAGGGGGACTTGGTCCTTCCAGACCAGAGGAAGAAGGAAGATTCCCTCAGGCTGTGAACCATACCTGTCTCTGCTACCCTCACAGGCCACTCCTCCCAGGGAGGCTACCCCACTGCTTGCCATACCTTGTTTATGTGGCAGGTGTTGCCTCCCCACCTCTTATGGAGATGCCTCATTTTATCAATTTATCCTAATCTATGGTATGGTACTGGACCCCTGCAGAGTGCAACAATATAACCTGAACAACACCTACCCTTTATTGCCTAACAGGACAAGATCAATTGAACCAATGGCCCCAACACTAGGAGGAAGGTACAGGAACCCTTGGACCAATTAGGTTCTTGCAAAAATTCCTTCCTGACCCAGTAGGTGACCGAGTCTATTCACAGTGTGTTAGGGTGGGTGGAAGGGTGCTGTTCCACTGTACTCCTGCCCGAGAATGAGGCAGGAGCCAGCAGCAAGTTGGACCCACGCCCCTCTCCAGGGCGGCGCTCCAATCAACATTAGCGCTTTCTACACCACCTTGGCCAGAGCTGCCTAGCAACCCTGGCTGGGCAGAGAAGGTCTGACAGATCACCTCCTGCCCCTGCCTTCATTGTAGCCAAGCTGCCTCCTTGCAGGCGGGAAATCAAAACCCCTTGGTCCTGGTTCCTTCTCAGATTGGAGCCCGGCAAGGGACCCTATCATGGCCATTTGGTGCACAAAGGACTATTCTTTTTTATGCCTAAGCACAAACAGGAAGGAAGTTATTTCAAAAATATTGCCTTAACTTTGGATGCTGACCTCTTTTGATTTTGAAAAAAAATAGCCTGCGGAGTCTCCTTTTTCCACAATGCAAATCTATGTTCACAAAACAATAGGCGAGAAACAATAAGGGGATTTCATATTCACATTTTCAGATGACTGCCAGAATGTGAGCTGCAACTGAAATGAATATTCGCATATCTGCTTATTTGGGTATTTTGTGTGGTTATTTCAGTCTTTCAAGTACTTTGTTTCGACTGCCACATATACTCAATAGAACCAATAGCACTGAAACCAAGTACCCAAACTAAGAAAATAAAGAAATAACCAAAACAAAATACCCCAAATGGATATCCAACAAAGCAGACATGAATATCAATATACCCTAGTGGTTAAGCTGTGAGGCTTGAACTGATGAGGCACTTCCTGGGGTGACCATCCCATTCTCTTTCCCCAAGACTGTTTTCCCAGTCCCCAAACATGATCTACTGGAGATTAATTTGTAATCTACCAGTAGATCATGATCTACCTCTACATGCCATGAACATAAGATCCACTCTGTCAATGCAAATAGAGGGATAATTCAGGATTTGTTTGCCAATTTTAATTTCCCTGTCTCTATCATTGGTCTTACTGATTTTTAGTCATGTCTATGATGGACTGTTCCTTTAAAAAGTTTGGTAGCTCTGCATTTACCTTGGCTCTGCTGGAGGTGTTCAAACAGGGGCTGACTGTCCATCTGTCAGGGATGCTGTAGCTGTGGATTTCCGGCATTGAGCAGGGGGTTTGACTAGATGGCCTCTGGGGTGTCTTCCAATTCTAAGATTCTATATCCCAGGCAGAGCTCTGCTTTCTCTTTCTGCTAATTTGCTAGAACATTAAAGGTAGCCAGCAGAGATGGCTATGTTAGCTACCCCAGTCCAGCCTCCATCTCTCTATAAGACCACAAATAGAACCATTTTGAATGTCTATTCCCCCACAGAGAAAATGCTGTTATGTTGTTGTTGCTATGTTTATGTTACCATTAAAAAATCTCTAAAATGTTCTCTCAGAAATAATGGTATTTTCAAACTTGGTGCTTCTTATGAAAGTGCTGGGCATGATAGCCTGCTGGAAACTACATTCCAGTTTCCACTTAAAGCACTTTCCATGTTTAAAACCTTTTGTTAAGTAATTTATTACACCAGCTTTGGGCCAGTTAGTTACTCTTTGTAGGCTTGGTGAATATTAGTGTTATTCTCTACAAAACCAATTGATTGTGCATTGCAGCCCAAATGGCTAAGCCTTGCAATTACAGTCAGAGCCAAAATGAATGTCCAGCTCCAAATTCACAAATTGTATTTGGCTATTCATTTTCAGAAAGGAAGATTTGATTCCAAATGCATCATGGTTGTGAGGTTCATCAGTTTATTAATCAACACTTTTTTATGCTGTTTAATTTGTATACTTCATTTATTTCTTTAGTCATTACTTTTGTCTTCACTGTTTTGTTACCTTTTTGGTTACTTCATTACTCTGTGTCTTTGACTCACAGCAGTTCTAATTATCACCTTCATCCACACAACAAAATAAAACTCAAGGCAGAACAGAAATGATCTGGCTCTAGGTTTTCAAAGCCCTAGGGAAAAAAATTAAAAGGGCCTTATGTTTCATCAGTGGTTGTACTAGTAGAAGCTCACTCCTGCAGATGGCCAGCTCAACCCAAACTGCTGGAGCTGATATTTGAGCTTAACTCTTCCCACTCCTGCTCCCCCCATGGCCCTTTTTACACAGGCGTGGCTGCATGGAGGTGAGTGGGTGTGCCGCAGCATGGGCAGCACATGTGTGCTGGTGCACATGGGTGCACCCCCACCCCCGAAGCATCCCCACGCACAGAGCAACCTCTGTTTTCCCCAGTTGCTCCATGTGTGGGGATGGGTGGGGGGTGAGTGGGGATGCGTGTTTCATGGGAGGGTGCGCACACACACACTCACCGGCTGTGGGATTTACACGAGACAGTACCACTCATGCCCATGCAAATCTGCTGTGTGGGCATGAGTGGTACCGTCTTGTGTAAAAAGGGCCCTGGTCCAGACTGAATGGGAGGGAAAGAGACTGAGCAGGGCTATGCTCACTTCTGATTGGCCAGTTGGTAAACTCTGTCTCTTCCTCTTCCTTCCTTAGAGCCGAGCTGCAATGGCCATAGCTGAGGCTCAGTGAAGGGTTCAGAAAGGAAAGGGCTATTCCTGTCATAGCTCCATGCAATCAGGGGGCAGGAGGCGAGGATGAGCCCCCTGGCCCCACAAGAGGGAGCTGGGGGAGCATGGCGTGTGCATGTTCCTCCTTTTAAAAAATATTTTCTTTAGAACAGATGTAGGGCCCCTATGGCCATGGGGCCCTAGAGGGCAATCTATAGTGCCTAAACCTAAAGCCACCTCTGCTTCTCTCTCTCTCTGTATAGAAGTGGTACATGATGAGGCCTGGACATGCATAAGGAGATGCAGCCTGAGTGACAGCATGGGGAATTTTTTCTGGGCCTGAGGAATTTGTAAGGCTTGTGCCAAACTAAATACATTCCTCACTGTATTCTGAAAGGGAAGCAAGGGACTTTTCTTTCCCTTTTGTCAGCTCCCAGCCTGGAAAGAGGGATCTCCATTGCCAGACAGCCATGGCTGTGCACTTTTGCTTTGCTGTTTAGCTGCCTGCCTGTTTAATTTTAGCTGTGAGTAATTGTTTTCTGAAGAACCTTCTCCCCCTGCATTAGCTGAAAGTGTATAGCACAAGGACGTGAACGCTGGAGCAAGAGGAAATCAGCCGTTTTCCTGGAATATAATGTTACACCATGGGGTTGGCGAGGCTGATTGAACTAAACAAACAGTGACAAAAAAAGAGGCTTTAGACGTAACAGGACATTTTCTGCCTCAGCCAAAATCGTGCTTTGACATAATTACTGATGCTGCGACATTTTGCTGTAAAAACAACATTTTTCCTAGCCTGTTACTCAACTGAGGTAAATAGGTTTGGGATTTAACTAACGATCCCACCCAAGCTATTGAGTTATTTTATTGGCATTTTGGTTGCCATCAATGAAGTTGGGGGCAGTCTAGGTCAGACTCACATTGCTTTGTTGTAGTTTTTGCAGCAGAATAGATTTGCGTTTCACACATCCAAGAAATCAGAGCGAGTTAGCACGTAAGACACAATGGACTGAGCATGGGGTGGGAGTGAATACTGGCTGTTTTGTGTACTGGCTGTTTTGTGTATTCTATGAAAAGTACATTTTAAGAAATACATTTTTATAAGTGGTTTCACGGAATGAAGGGTTCTGAAATTAAAAACAGCTTTAAGGGAAACAAGTCATGACAATAGAGGCCAGAGGGACTTTATCTCAGGGCATCCATGGAAACTCACTTTTAACTTGTTTACAATATCCAGACTGCTTACTTAACAATGCAATGTATTTATTTAGCTAGTGATTTTCTCTTTAGGATTTTTTTTTTTAATGGTTGAATAGAAATATAACCCACCTTAAAATCAGTGATGCAGTTTTGTACAGGTAAAATGAAAATCTGTCAAATACGCAAGATCCAATTCGGATCTGACAAAGTGGATTATTATTAATTTCTTTCACACGTCAGTGTTCAAAGTGCTTTACAATCCACATCAAGTTCACCTTCAAAGCAAACCTCTGAGGTAAGTAGTTATTGTTCCCATTTTACAGATGGATAACTGAGGCTGAGGGAACTGAGCAGTGCCCAAGGCCACCCAGTGAGTTTGTGTCTCTGAGGGGGTTTGAACCTTGGTCTCATAGGTTGAAACCCCTCTACTTAACCACAAGGGTACATTGATATTCATGTCTGACTGATAGTCAAGCAGACAGGTTTAAGGTGAAACTTGTGATTGCAACCCAAAAGTCACATTGGGGAGTAATGCGTTATTGCCCTTGGGTAAGGGTTTGTCATAAGCAGTCCTCCAACCACTCTTAGAATCATCCCAGAATCCTTTTGGTCACTGTACTAGTCAGGCTTGAACACAGCCCAGGTCATACCGCTCGTGATTTTCTACCTTGGGGGAGGCCGGGGAGCCGTCCCACCCGCCTCACATCTATTTTTACCTTATGACTGTAAGTTTGCCTTTGTCAAAGTATATGCCTAACTATGTTGCTTTCATTATTTTTTATCAATAAATGTGAATGCAACTCATGCACACATGCATTGGGAGTACATTGTGCTTCACGAACCGCGCATGGAGGGGGGTTTGGGATTGTGGCCGCTGGCAATTTCAATTTATGCATTAAAGCTGAATTTGTAGAATTCCACACACCAGTGTTCAAGATAAATGAAAACTCGGTGTCATTTGAAGCTACCTAAATAAATACATCTCTAGATACATTATATCCTTAAACTTTATCCAGAACGTATGGAGGGGCTATCTAGCCAGTCTTGATTTGTGTGTAAGAACAAACAAACAAACAAAAAAGGAGGGACAGATTTGGAGATGGGATTTGGTTTGAAATGACTGATATTTGGGATTGCTCCTTAGTGCTAATAATTGTTTCCAGAGAAATCTTCTGATCTATCAGTTCTTTTTGTTGTTTTGGCAAGATTAGAGAGAAACTTTTATCTTCCTAAATGGTCCCTTATGGAAATATCTGCGAAAATGTCTCCCAACATCTATCCCAGGCTTTGTTCCATCTTTGTTCAAAGACCATACACAATAGCAAGTATATAGTTTGACACCTTCCTCAGTCCCCCATATCTGTGTTGTCGTGTACATTTGGCAGCCAAACACAGAGTACAATTGTGCCGTCGTTCAGTAGTTTTCCATGCAAAGTATGAAGTGTGAACGACGGTATAGAATGAAGACAGAACGATGATGGTAGATATATCTCCCCGACATCTGTGTTGGGATTGGTTCCTTTGTTTGAAGACTGTACGTGATAGCAGGTATATATAGTCTGGTACCTTCCCCGGTCACCCATATCTATGGGGTGGTGTACGTTTGGCAACCAAACCAAAGAAAAAAAGCCTACTATAGATGTAAAAAAACTTTACTAACAATTATACAAAATACAACGATAAATATATCCAAATATACAAAAATATTTAATGGAAGATAAAACATACAACCCTAATCCTACGTGTTTTGGGTACGGACCCTTTGTCAGGGGTTCATAAAAGATCTGAAATACAACAATAGCATAAGTAAGCATAATATGTAATGAAAATAAAAACAATACATTGTGTATCAAAAAAAGGTTTGTGCAAGAATGATTCCAGAAATATGGAAGCTAAAACTCCCAACAAAGACTTACTGGTGGCCAAACAGTTTGATCTAGGGAAGGAATCTTTTTCAGCTTGCCCCTACAAATCTGGATTCTTGAAGAGGTGTAAAATTATCACCTTCTGTAACAAAAAATAAAAATAATTAAAATTCAGTTATGTGCAGTCATGAAAACTACACTGATAATCTTCTCCATGACAAACAGTCTAAGATATAAGCATTGCAGGACCTGTAAATATCCATTGCCAATGCAAAGTGGAAAATTCAATACAATGCTAAAATACTATCCCTATTAAACTTTGCATATCTGGCTGCCAACACTAGACTAAACAATAAAGATCTAAAAATAAAATGTAAAGACTGATAGTGCAAAACATACCTATTCTGCTCCATAAAGAGTCTCTTAATAGAATTGCAATGGACCTGTATACACAGTCTTCAAAAACTCCTGCAGGCCTTCATGCTGCCCTCAAATAAAAAATGAAAAATAATAATAGAAATCTATAAACATTTCTAAAAAGTCAAGTCTACTGTATGGGAAGCTACTCTTCCAAACAGAGTGAAAGTAATAGCACAAAAGCCCAAAAGAAAAAAAGAAAAAACCCACCAAAAACTAAACCAAAGCCCAAATAGCAGGAACAGAGCCTTACCACAGCTTGGTCTATATAGGCAACTAGCAACATGCCAAAAAGGAGCAACCTACCAGGTGTCCCTTACAAACGCTCAGGGTGCTACACAGCTGGCTATACCTCTAAGAGCAAATAACTCAATGCTGTCCCAACAGAGATCCACATGCTGTCTCTTTCTAATAGATAAGTGCATCTACAACAAAAGCTCAATGCTGGCAAACAAACAGGAAAAAATATATAATTTTTTTTATCCAGAGTGGGCAACACCAAAGCAGAAAAAATATCTATAATTATATGAATTAAAGAAAAGCACTGACATCCATATCTTCATTGAGACCAAAAGGCTCAATAGTATTTAACTTGAAAATCCACATAGGCGGTTTTCACATGGACGCCGCCACAGGCCCGATGGGTGGAGATGGCTGGGTGAGCACACCCAGCGAACACCCATGGGCGCTGAGCAGGGAGACATTTACATGGACACCGCCGTGGGGGGTTATGGAACAGAAGGGGAGGGACCGGCACACCCCCATCAGGCCAGTGGGTGGAGATGGCTGGGTGAGCACACCCAGCGAACACCCATGGGCGCTGAGCAGGGAGACATTTACACGGACACCGCCGTGGGGGGTTATGGAACAGAAGGGGAGGGACCGGCACACCCCCATCAGGCACACACACCCCCAGGGCCACCCATGATGTTTACACGGATCACCCGTACACCGAA